>VXBQ01010227.1:851864-911171 GCA_013400175.1 Phainopepla nitens
CATATCCTACGGCCTTCTAATTAAAACTCTTTATTTCCACAGATTTATTCTGTGGGCCTTACTAAATAGATCAGCCTTGGGTTTCTAATGGTGACTACTTGAGGAGGAATGTCGCCTTTGTTCCCCTGAATGGTGGGGAGCAGATTACCGGGCTGCCAATTTCCTGCTGCCTTTCAAAGCTGCAATTTGAGCCCTATTTGCTCCTGGCTCTTGCACAATTGGAAACAATGGGTGGCTTCTTTCAGGTTTCACTTCAGAGCTCTTAGAAACTGGGGAAGTGGCAAAAGCCCTACTTTACAGGTAATTAACAATAGATAATGTTTGCTCTGCGTTTCCCCCCCACTTTTTTTTTTTCTTTTTTTTTTTTTTTTTTTTTTAGGAGGTGATAAAGGTAGAAGTACACACCGAGCTCCCAATACAGAACCCGCACGGGCAGTTTTGTGGATGCAGTCCCAGCCACAACCCCAGCAAGGTGATGGTGGGGGTCAAACCTCCAAGGAAAGGCAGGGCAAGCCACACCAGAAGAGCTGCTGGGCTGCCAGCCATGCTGACGGCCCTGTTCCAATCAGCCCAGTGTGTGCGGGTGTTTGCTGGTGTGAACCTGCTCTTTGATTTAAGGCCTCTTTTTATTGTAGCCTCTATCTCCTTTATTAGGTGCACTCTCCTCATACCTTGTTGACGTTTATGTAGGACAGTTAAATGTTTTCTTGGGGATATTCCATTCTAGGAAACCAGCTGTCCTGTAAAGTTTATCTTAAATACAGAAGCTTGTTCTACCACATAAAGATACAAGTGGCTGTTGTTTAATCTTATCTTGCTAATGAAGGACTGTGGATGCCTACGAAGAAGATACCAAGACATGCTCTTGCAATGTTATTAAAATTTACCAAAAAATGGTTTGGGGCAGATGGACAGTGTCTAAATTGGGATGCTCATGCCTCTCTGTGTTAGAGCTGCTCTCCTTCCTTACCTCCATGCCTGAAGACACCTCACTGTAGGTGGCTACTGGAACTGCAGATGTGGATGCAGGGCTATGAACCAAAAATGGGACATATCCAGCAGCATCTGAGGAAATTCAGTCCCTGCACTCCATCCATGTGTTGCATTTGAATATGTAACCAAAGTATTAAAAAATAAATGAAAACAAGAAGCAGTTCTGCTTTTCATGCCTGTGTTTCTGAATTTCCCATGGGGATTGCAGAATTTCATTAGCTTTAACTACGAGCATGACTTTTTCTTCTTGTTCTCACCATCTGCAAGGCTTGGACTCCTGTTTCTCCTCCTTCCTGTTGTAGCTGCCTCCCTTACTACTATGACTTCAGTGATATTTTTTAGGCTGTAAATCTTACCATAGAAACTATTCCAGAAGAAGAGAAGGATCGCAGAGTTGCAGCATTTTGGATGTATCTCTGCTCCAGAGTGGGAGCAGATGGAAGGATGCCCATGCCCTCTGTTGCTCATCTTCACTGAGCTCTGAAAAAGAGGAAGAAGAGATTCTAAGCAGAGGCTTGGAGCCAAGCTGTAAAGCTGCCTCACTGGTAGGTTTCTTAGGGGATTCTGATTATTTCCTCCTTTCTCCAGTTTCTTGCAGGTAATTTAGGAAGATGGAGGAGATCTGAATGAACAAGATACGTGCCCATCACCTTTCCCACCTGTGAGTCTGCAGCAGTGCTTCTGTGAGATGCCAAAGCAAAGGGTTTTCCTGGCCCTTCTGCGCTTATGGACAATGCAATTATATAATGCAATAAAACAATAATGAAAATGTCTCCCATTATAGGAGCTGTATGATGGATAATCCTCTCCTCCTCCATTCTGTGGACACAGAGACATGTGGGGATATCTGCACATGCACTCGGTGTACACCAAAAGTTTTCCCCTTTTTCCTCTAAGTCATCCCCAGCGCCCTTGGGCAGACTGTTCTTAATGTCAGCCCCGCTCATACATGATGTTCTGCTGCAGAAAATGATGCCTCCCTCATGTTTTTCAGAGGATGTAAATTTGCCAAAACAAATGTTGGGGAGAGGAACACCTGACAATTCTGTTTTGATTATATGTAACCTTTACAATGCCCTCCCTGCGATGCCTCCCAGATAAGGAGGTGGTGTGCCAAAAAAAGAGAATGGTTACAGCTCCTGATGACCTCATCCCATCTTCCTGTTTCAAACAAGGTGCTTTTTGGTGAGTTGTGAGACGTGGCATCAGAGTTTTCAGTTTTGTGCCTGCAGCGATGGTGGGAAGCATCCCACAGAGCGAAGCCACTCACTGGGTAGAAAGGGCAGCAGTGAGACAGGAAAAGTGTGAGTGACAACAGCCACAAAGCAACGGAGGAGCTGGACAAGGCTGTACAGTAATACACCGGAGTCAGAATGGAAAATGCTTTTTAAAATTCCCTACATCCTTCTTCTGCCATCAGCTTGCTTTCAAAGCAGTCTCTTACAACAGGACTACCACAGGCTATGGCAAGGGCTGGAGGCTAAAGGCTGTCAGGCTTGGCAAAACCTGGAGCTAAGCACTTCCCCAAGTGAAGGAGCCAGATCTCACCAGGATATGGTTGCGAGGGGAATGTTTTGGGTGGATGTGGCTCTGTCCCCGTTGTCCTCCTGTGCTGGAAATGCAGGGATGGCCCGTAAAGCCAGACCCCAGATGGAATTTCTTGTTAAGGAGTCTCAGCTTCAAGTTTCTGCTGAAGCCTCAGCTCAGTCTGGCCATGCAGAGGAGATGCTACCTGGCAAAAGAGAACAGGTGAAAGCACTGAGTCGTCTGCAATCATTTCCTTAACAAAAGGACTCAGTGCTGTCAGGTGGTCCATAGCCTGGGCGTTATATTCTTATCTAGGTTTAGGCAGGAAACCATTTGATTTACAACTGGATGTAAGGAATAGCGATTGCTTGCCTCATCTGCACAGTAGATTACTGGCATATATTTCCCTTAGGTTACAAACCTAAAGGATCCCACATCAGCAAGACATAGCAGTGTGTGTTGTCAGCTTAGCCAGTTAGAATGCTGGGAAAATGGCAGACCAATGCTCCAGAGTCTGTAATTCAGGGTAAAGTGAAAAAAAATCTGCCCGGAAAGCTCTGAGCACCCCAGCTGGTGGCAAATTCCTTTCTGCATCTTGAGAGCACCTGGGATGCTCCACAGAATTAGAAGGCCCAAACACCCCAGGGTTAGGGGACACCCAGGACAAAAGCCTTTGGTTATATGGAGGGGTACTAAGCAGCCTTCTCTTCTTGAGGCAGATCATAGTATGGTCTTGATCTCCTTCAGGCTTGCCCTAAGACCTGTAGCCTTAAACCCAAGGGTTTATGACAGGAGAGCTGTGCTGTTCTCCTGCATCCCTTCTGGAGCTCCACTGGATTTGGTGAGTGTGTGCTAACGGTATGAGCTAAAATTTGCCCTGTAATTGATCTGTGATCAAGCTACAGGGGCTTGGTATGAGAATTACAGAATCTGCTCCCAAAAAAAAAAAGTGCTGGGCTTGAGTCAGCCAGAGGTTCTTACCCAACTTTGTTGGGTGCCTAACTAGAGCTGAGCCTCCTGCAAGGACAGGGGCTTTGACTGCCTTTTGTGATACAAATGGGGCATGTTTAAAACCCTGTTTGTGGCTGGGAGTGGGAAGCTGTTTGTGTGAGGGTATTAACTGTCTGATAGCACGCCTGGCCCTCATTGAGGTGGCCTCAGGAGCAGGGTAGCTTGGAAATGCCACTTGCAATTCAAACCTGTATTTTAAAGTGCAGTTCTGCTGCTTGTTCACGCTGAGAAGGGTTACCTATCTTTCAGAGTCTTTTAGTCGCTGGGCTACACTTAATAGGATGAGATTTATTTTTTTTTTCCCCCTTTTCCCCCTTGAACCACAAAGCTGCCAAGCTATCCAAGAAAGAGGCTTGTAATTAATGCTAAGTGGAGTGGAAAGCAGGGTAGCTGCTCAGCGTAGGGCACACTCTGGCCTCGAAGAATGCCAGAGGAGCTCTGAAACAGCTGTGAGTCTCCAGGTTTTTAATCATGGTAGGTGGGAGTAGGAGCTGCCCCCACTGCAGGGAAGCTGTTTGGCTCTCTTGTGGCTGGAATTGAATATTGGACCGCTGGGCCATGGAAGCACCCCTTTGGGTGGATTTTTCTTTTGGGGCACTCCAGAAAAGGCTGGATTTTCTTCTCTTTAAAAGCTTTGTCTAAGTTCCTGCAGGTTGTGACCTTGCAGTTTGGGGCTGTGATCTTCCTGGTGATAACCTCATCATCTTGCCTTGGCCTGTCCCTAAAGGGTCTGTTCCAGGGACACATTTTCTCAGCCATCCCCTCCTCCTTGCACACAGCTTTGTTGTTCCAGTAAGTGGTTTCACTTTCTGAAGTGTTGAAAGTGGTTGTTAAAGCAGCAGCTGCCTTAACCTGAGGCTCACCTGCTTTACATTTGGGATTTGTTTCCCCCCACCTTCAAGCTGGTTTCCCACTGGGTTTGATGAGCAAGTGGAATGCAGTTTCTATGTCTGCTATATGGTTATAGACCTCACCCTGGGCAATAATAGGGCAAGGCTTTTTGCTCAGCTCTTAGACAGACAGGGAATGTGGTGGGCAAGTCCTTTGCCTGTGCTTTTCCAACACTTCTGGGTGTCTAAAAATCCTTAGAGAAAAATGCCTGTGACTGCCAAGAAACTCTTATCTAAGTAAAACTGAGAATAGATCAGTACTAAGTGGCAAAAAAAAAAAAAAAAAAAAAAGTGAGGAGCAGGAGGAGTGACATTGAGGTTTTTTTAACCCACTTTATAGTAGGTTCATTTCAACTCTGTGGTTTTCCTTTTTGGCTTTGCATCTCCAAACTGCATCCTGCATTTCTGTGTCTGTTTGGTGAGACTATAGCAGAAACTCTGGTGTCTTTGCACTGCCTCAGCTTGCAGAGCTGTAGAGAATAAATACCGGAGCTGTTGGCTTAGCCATTTGGTTACCTTGCTGTTGGTAGTGGGGGTTTTTTTCATTCTCTAACAAATAGACTGTGGCAAAGGACTTGCTGTGTAGATTCTTAATTTAAACTTTTGCTTTGTGGGTTTTTTTGGTGTTGGTTTTATTTTTTTCCCTTTTAAAACAAAGCTCCTCAATTGTTACGCTGTGTCCAACTTACCCAGAATTCCTGAGTTTTGCTTCCTTTTTGAAGGTGGCGGTACAGAAGGCCGAGGTATGGAACATTTTTCTCCTCCGATGTCTTCGTGGATCTCCCCCCAAGCCGTATGTCGGTGTTTCCCAGCTGCCTGGGTTTCTCATGCAGATGAGCCCTGCAAAATGGTTTCCTCCTGCACCCTATTAGGACAAAGGCTCAGTTGTTGTTTTCTGTTGATAAACTGGATATTTAACTGCTTCGTTTCCCCCCTACTACAGCAGAATTAGTCGGGGGCTATTTGCTCAGGCCCCAGTCCCTGGGATTGCTGGGACAATTGCTCAAGAGGTTCTGATTTAGAAACCAATGAATGTCAAGCTGAGCCTCTGAACTAAACTTTCTTTGAGATGAGCCAGAGTGACCTGCAGCGAGCTCTAAAGAAGAGTGCAATGACCCCCCCTCCCCTTCTCTTCCCAAAAGGAAAAATATTTCCCAGACCACTGGGAACCCTCCTGACTTCCTCTCCTGTGAATTCTGGATTAGTGTGATTTGCATGCTTAAAGTTAATTCACTGGTGAACGGAGGAGGTGTCTGGGCGCTTGAATGGATTCAGCTCCTCGCCGCCGCCGAGTGCCAAAGGCCTCCGGTGCGAACCACGGAGCGAGGGAAAGTGAGGACATGGAGGACAACTGCAGGGCTGAGGGGAGGGAGGAGGGATTGTACCATTTGTACTGAAGTGTTTGCAATTCTGCCCTCCCACAGGCCATGGCAACTGGACTGAATGTAATCTGGCCCTTTTATTTTCTTGCTTTCATTCAACTGAGGCCATATAACAAGTGGGGAGAGAGAGGAAGGGGGAAAATGCAAGAAGTATACATAATAAAGGTGATGCTGCTGGAAATGCTGTTTGCTGTTTAAAAATGCAACCAAAACTCAGTGTACTGGGTGGATTGGGAATTTGAGTCTGCTGGGTTCCTGGGAGGCTTCTTCTGAAGCCATCCTTAAAAACAAAACAAAACAAACAAAAAAAAGCCTTGTCTGGTCATCCAGAGGCCTCGCTCCCTGATAAGAGCCATCCCTCATGACCAAATTAAAACATGAGCTCCATCTTGCAGCTTGCACTTGATAAGACGCGTCCGTCCACCCGTTAGGAAAGTTCCCATTTCCAATTTTTTGGTGCCTGGGAAAGCTGCTTTAAAATTGATGGGGGAGAGAAAGGGGAAAAAAAAAGAAGAAAAGTTTGAATCATTGCACGGAGTCACTGGCCCCGCTGAGGGGGGCTTTCTCTCTGCTCTGAAGAACAGACCACGCACAAAGCCAGATGGTTCCCGTCTGCTGGCTTTATTCAATGCACTTCCTTCCACAGACGGGAGCCCTTTTGCCCTCCTTCCACCCCCTCTTTCAAGCATCCACCACTGGGCCTTTCAGTTCTACGGCTGGAAATAATCTTTTATTGCCCAGTTGTTCGGAAGTGACCTTTTGCCCTTGATTAGATAGCACCAGGCTCTATCGCCGGATTGCTTTTGAGCTGGCAGTTGCTTTTTTGTGTCCGCTGATCCGGTGTCAGGGAGAACAATGCAAGGCTTTGCAAAATTTTAGTCCAGCTAAGGCTCCATGTGGGATGGCGGGGGTAGGGAGGAACGGCGTTGGATAAAGCGGCCTCACGGACCATGATTAATTATATGAAAACATTTCCTTTAATAAACTGAAAAACAAATCGTGTTTTGGTTTGGGTTTTATATTCATCTCGCGCACTGATGCGAACCGCTGTGCGCTCCTTTCCAAGCCCTTGGATCCCCGTCGGAGGCAAAGGGGCAAAACTGCTCCCTCTTCCTCCCCTATGGGGTTTTTGTGCCTGGCTGCTCAGGCAGGTGAGCTGAAACCTGCCCCCAAAGTCTCCAGCTGGCATCGGGCTCAGTGTTTTACTCATGGGGTGGCTGGAGGAGTTATTTCAGGGAGAGGCTCTCAGGCCTTGGAGGAAATAACTGATCCTTCTCCAAAAAGCAACTTTGATAGCTTTAGAAAGGGGAATCCTAGTTACCTGTAGACAAAAAAGTCAGCATTTAAGGAAAGTTATGGAAATTCTGTAAAATGTAGTAAAAAAGGAAAAGAAAATTCTTTATTGAGGAATTTTAACCCTAGAACTGAGTGTGCATTACATCTCACTTGGCATATGGATTATATCCTCCTGTATTATTTTCTATTATTATTTTCTATCGAACTTAAAATACACTACCTTTAGGGGGTGGGAACCTCTTTCCTAAATAAATGGACCTTGAGCTTTAGCCTAAAACCAAATCAAACAAAGCTGAAACTTGCCTTTCCCCTCTCCATCCAGCTTGATCTGGACTGACTAAGAAATAACAGGAGAGAAGCTGGTGGCCTGTGGGTTATTCAGTAATCTGTAAGCTAAAATCAAGAAAGCTGTTTTTTGGGTATTTTTGGAGGTAAGTTTTCAGTGTTCAAGACAGCTTAGTCTTAGGCAGTCTGGCAAAATAAAAAAAAAAGTACATATGGTTTCCAGTCCTGTAGAAGTTAAAGCAGGAAGATCCTTGTTCTGCAAGGATTTTATTCTTTGTGTTTGGGTCTGGTGGAATTTTTTGTCTGTTTTTTCTTTTTTTTTTTCCTTCACCCTGATTGGATTCTGTCACTACCCAATTTTGGAGGAATTTTCTCCAGGGAATAATTTGTTGGTTACCACAATCCTTTTGTTACTGCTGAGCACTACACTGCTTCCTTGAATAGTAACCTTTAAAAAAAAAAATATGCATCAGCTCTCTTGGCCTCACTGATTCATCAGCAGCTTTTAATTCTGCCAAGGCCACCCCTTCATCTTGCAAATCACACAAATGTCTGTGGTGTGAACTGGACACATTCTGTGTCACGAAGGCAGCTTGGGAGCTCTGCTCCTCAGCTGTCTGGGCTCCAGCTGCTGGAATCCTGGGCTCAGCGAGGAATGGTGTCCAGCCAAGGTGCCACCACAGCAGGTATCTTCACCTGGGTTGTCCTGGGGCTCAGGACATGTTCCACATGCCTGTTGGTTTCACCACTGTTAGGTGTCACAGGACTTCTCTGTCAGGAAGAGTTTGTTTATGATTCTTAATTAATTCCATGCATTTTTTTCCCTCATGCCCCTATTTTATCCATTAAAGTGTTGTCTTTGGACAGTAAAAAACACTGAAATATTTGTATAGATTCAGTTGCACTGCTTGGGAGATTTGTCAGGTGCTAACTTAAGGGCACCTGAGAAGCAGAGGTTGTATCAGCTATAGCTCTCCAGGCTACAAGGACTCTTCAATTAACACAGGCTGTGTTAATTGAACCCATATCTGTTGGTTGTAATCACAGCAATGACTGCTGCTCTGTCTTCTCTCCCTGCCAAAATTATCGCTGTGTTAAGCAATTTACATCTTAGAATATTTCAGGTTGGAAGGAACCTCAAAGTAGTAGTTCCAGCCTAATTTGCTTTTATATAGGTTTTAATTTGTGCAAGTTAAGGATTCCTTTTTTTTTTTTTTTTAATGAGAATTGATGAAGAACAGCTATCAGAAAATTCATACTAGCAAATTTATGTTAATTCTTTCCACTTGCCAAATCTCTCATGTGGGTTCAGTGATGGTGGTACGGTAGGTACTCAGTCAGGTTTGAAAGAATTGGGCGATAGAAGAAACTTCAGAGTAACTCATGAGTCTTTATCAAGCGGAAAAAACATGAGCCAGTCTGAGGCAAAGCAGCAGATCTGGTTTTCAGCGTAGGAGCCCATGTGTGATGTGTGTGTGTGTTTGTAACTGGGACTATTTCCACTTGCTGATGTCAGTGCTGCTGTTAATGAGCTGCCCACGGCCCTCAGTAATGTTGTGTTCAGATTTGTCCCATATCTCTTTGCCCACGGTGTGGGACGCCGTGCTGGGCTGCAGCACGGGGCTCCCAGGCTGTGCCCAAGCATCAGGGTCTGAAATGGATGTCAGCGCTTCTGGCTGGGCAGAGACAGGCAAAAAACCTTGGTCTTCCCCACTCTCTTTTGTTAGGGGCGGGGGGAGGGGCTCCAGGTCAAGGCTGTGAGCTGCTTCTCCTCCTTGGTTAGAGAGGGAACCCAGGAGATTTCTTATCCTCTAGGACACTACCAGGTCCAAGACCACTTTTTGCTCACAACACACAATAGGACAAGGGGGAATGGTTGTAAACTGAAAGAGGGTGGGTTTAGATTGGACACAAGGAAGAAATTCTCTACTGTGAGTGTGGTGAGGCCCTAGCACAAGTTGCTCAGAGAAGCTGTGGCAGCGCCAGCCCTGGAAGTATTCAAGGCCAAGTAGGAGGAGGCTCTGAGCAGCCTGGGCTAGTGGAAGGTGTCCCTGCCCGTGGCAGGGGCTTGGAATTACACGATCCTTCCCAAACCAAGCCATTCTGTTATTCTATGATCAGTCTTGCCATGTCTAGCCTGGAGTGACTTTATCTTGAAGCAATACACCTGCCATGTTCCAGCTCAGGTGAAATGAGGGTGGAGCTAACTGGGAAACTCAGGGGAAGCGTGCATTGAATTATTTAATTTCTACAGTGTTTGAATATGTTTTTCCTTCCAAGATAGTTGTTTGAATTCCCCTCCCTTTTTTTATTTTTTTTTATACTTATGGAGGAGGTTGAATATCAGAGCTGGTCTTTGCTTGCTCATAATGTTTTCTCTTGAATTATCTTTCAAAAGTTTTCTTTGTGCCATGTTAGATCTGCCTAAATAAATTGCCTTGGAAAACTAACAAAGCATTAAGACACTGAAAAACTGGGCTGCATACAGAAGAGACTTTAGATACTTGAAGTAAATTCAGGAGTTTCAGGATATGCATGCATGTGGTGGGCGACGGGAAATGAGTTAATTTTCTATATTCCTAACTTGTTCCTTTCTTCTCCAGCACTGTTTGCCTGGGGAAACAATGATTGCCTTTCAGCCTTTTCTTCCCTTTCAAAGAACGGGGATTTAGTCAATGGGACTATTTACATGCAAAACGTGAAGCATATGCATAAGTGCTTGCAGGACTAGGGCCTTTCATTGTCGCTAAAGCAGCGTTGCTTTCCGGTGGTAGATGAACTTGTCATTTTAAAACTCGTAATAAACAAAATTAAGTCATTGCAGGCAGGTAATTAGGCTTAAGAAAAATAAACAAGCTTTAAGGAGTTTAATAAATGTTTTCCTCAACCCCCCAGCTGAGGAAAATGAGGCACTGTCCTTTGGAATAACACAAAGGCGCAGAAATAGACATATTGAAATAAAATGGGCGAATGGGAAGTGGGGAAAACTGCTCCTGGTTTTGAAACCAGGTGTTGAAAGCAAAACTTTGAATGAGATGCTGAGAGAATTAGGTTTCCTCTACTTAGTTTATATTTAGATTTGACTTATTTTCCTGCCCATACTGGGAGACCTGCAGATACCTCAGAGCTCTGCTGACCACAGGTTCGCTGAGCAGTGTGGTCTGCTGTGTAATGCAACAACAGAAGCTTGACAACCAAAATTTCCAGCCACTCTGCTGTCGTTCAGCCTGATAGCTTTAATTTTCTTCTTTGGGCAGATTAATCAAAACTTTATTTCTGTCTAATTTGGTGACCTCAGAACACAAGTGATAAGGAAATTTGCTTATCAAGATATATGGTGGAAATAGCTTTAAGTGTGAGAAAACGTTGCAATGCTCATGCTCTTGTTTAAGGCTCTTTGAGGTGAGAAAAGCTTTGCTGTAGAACAATTTTCCATGTAACCTTCAAGTTTTAAGTATCCTACTTGAATTGCTTTGGGATCCAATTCCAGAAATTCACGGTGTTCAGCCGGGATTTTTCAGTGTGTAAATATTCAAGCCTGAGGTAGGCTGTAAAAATCCCTGGCTTCCTAGAGAGCCTCTCTGCCTCGCTCACCTCCCACCCTCACGGCAATAACCAAAACCATTCAAAATAAGGACGAGGGATCCCTGTGCTCCTTACTACGAGCAAGGGCTCTATGTCCTACACTCCTTGTACAGGCACTGAGCACTTTTTGAAAGCTAAACAAATAATAACCCTATCAAAATAAACCAATTTAAAATGGCAGCAAATAAAAGAGGAATACAAACACGTGCTGCTTCGCCTGACTAATGTTTCCATGTGCTCAGCCCTCCATCTTATTGCCTTTATGAGATTTACATAAATTAGTCATCACATTTTTATCATTTTCCTTTTACATATGTATGGCTGTTAGATGTGTGTGAAAAAATGTCATGAGTATCAGAGGTCTATTTGCATTAGAACTTCCAGTGGAAATGTCAAGTACGACCTTTCCCTTGTCCGGGTGGCTAATCCCATTTGAAATTCCTGCCATGCTCCGAGGGAGGGTCACTGCGCTTGTGAATTCAAGCACAGCACCTGCTGCAGCCTCCGCTCCTCCTCTTCCTCCCCGAGCTCGGACGACGTAGCCGGCAGCCTGCTGAGCCCAGCTGATGCTCGGCCTGGCTGTGCTTCACTGCGGTTCTACTCCCCAGTTATGGGGATAAAATGCATTGCTAGGAATTTCTTTCTTTTGTTGGTTTTTTGTTCGTTTGCTGATTTGTTTTGGTTTGTTTTTTTCTGTTTTTTTTTTTTTTTTCTTTCTCAACATGTTGTTTTTGGAGGGTTTAAAGAATATAAAGGAAAGATGCGGCAGACAGATTAATGGTGACTTTTGAAATACAGGAATGATGATCTGGAAATTTTACAGCAGAAAAATAAGACTTTTTTCACATTAAGAGAAAAAAAGGCAAGAGCAAAGATGTATGGGAGTTCATAATGGATCAGAGATGCACCTTTCATGATGAGGGAGTGGAGGCCTTCCCTTGTGGTTGTAAATCAATCTGGAGGCTGTAAGCAGGTGCAAACACATTGGCAGGATATCCACATGTAATAAACTAACCCTTGTTTTGCCACTACGTGGGTCTGTTGACAATTTCCCCTTACAGGAAGTGCTTTTTGATATTCAGAGGAAACCTGCTCTTGGGTTATAATGTCTATTTCTATCGCAGTGACTTTTTAATCCCATTGTACACTGAGGGGATTTGGAAGTAAAATTTCCTGCAGCCTACAAGAAAATAACTTTTATAACCTTGCTTATCTCTAATTACATTTTATTATTTTTTAGATGTTAGTTTATTTAAATATTTACTTTGGGAAATAACCATCAGAGATTAAGTTCTTGGTTCCTGTAGTCATGTGGATATTATTTGTTTATGGCTCCTTTCTGAACCAGCCCTCAGTCAAATAGTTTTCTATCAGACTGGAGCTGTATTGGCAAGAACAAGAAGCACTGGTGACTTTGTAATCAGTTCCTGACATTAGTGATAGTACGGCGAGTTCCTGGGCCTCCTTCATCTTATATAAAGTTTGATTAAAGCACAAAGCCTAGACAGTGGGAATGCCAAACTTGCTCCTAATTTTGCTGCCAGACTGACCCATGAGCTGTTGCAAACAACCCATTTATAATCCCTAAACTTTAGGCCCCTCTATGAATTGACAATAATTCCCTGTAATGTGTAGAGGAGGCTTGGTGAATGGAGATTCTTAGGGGGGGAAAAAAAAAAACTTTGCAAATAAAATTTAATAGTAGCTTGTGTAATACTGCTGGGAACTCCTGCAGCCCACTCCTGCTCCTGCTTTGGACCTCCTGGCCTGTGTGGGGACCTGTGCCCATGGGATGCTGAGAGCTGCTTAGGTGCACAGGGAGCCTACCTGTTCCCATGACTCACGGACAGCTTTCCATGCACGGCTTACACTGCACTGCAGTGTGTAAAACCAGCACGCTTCAATTACTGCGTGACAGCAGGGGGTTCACTCTGGGTGACCAAACCAGCCACCACACCAACTCAACTATTCCCTTTCCAGCCTGAGAGGATCCCCTTCCTGCAGCACCTGATTGAAATTGGTCCCAGCACCTTTATTGTTCCTAAAGTCAGAAAGTGTTTTGGTGGGTGATTTGCAATTCTGATACAGTGTAACCTTCAGTGCTTTTCCTGAGGAAGTGACTGTACTAACAAATGAAGCATATTTATCTGCTGAACAGAAAAAAATACAAGTAAGAAATGTATTTAACCGGGAGGTGACTCAGTATGTGACAGGTGGGACGCTGGTTACATATTTTCCTTAAGGAGTGGTAAAAGATGACAGGAACAAATCTGTCATGTCCTCCCAGGGTGTGTACGTGGGCAATGTGAATCAATATATTACAAACACGGACATCATGGTGGGTGGTTTTAGACTCAGTACTCCAAAGTCACTGGGGGCTAAAGCCAAGGTCTTTAAGCAACCTCCTCCCCTAATGCACTTGGCTAAACACTCCCCTTAGGTCCCAGTAATGGCTGGATTTCTGAGCAGGGCAGCTTCCTTTGTGAAAAAAGTCTTGTTCCATCATGTTCTGTATGTGTTTATCTGAAAACAGAACATATTCTTGAAATGACTAGTTATTGTCTGCTAACATTTTCTGAGTAAAGAGTGCTGCTTGCCTCTCTAGGGAACAGCAGGGCCTGCTGCCAGCACAGCACCTGGAGGGAAGTCTGAGAAGACTGTGGACACGGCAATTCCCCTTCTTTCCATCTGAAGGTCTGGATGTGATATGTCCGCAATTTGTGCCATCATCTAGACATGCCAGCACACACCGTAGCTGAGTGTACTGGGCAAACACCAGCTCATTAAAACTGTAGGAAAGACATTTTTTTGAAAGCAGGAATCCTTGTATATCACTGTTAGTTTGTCAGGTCTTTCTCTGGAACAGAGGAGAAAAAAATCCTTAAAGGCTTGAAAGCTTCACAGCCAGTTGTGGGAATAGCTGCAGTCCCATTCTCTTCCCCTTGGACTCCCTCGTAACCACCTCACGTGCCCCACACAGCTCCTTCAGGAGGAATCTGACATGGATGAAAGGACAGGAATGATAGCTGTAGTGCCCTGAGCCCCTTGGCAAATGTCTTTTTGCTGCCTGGTCATTCCTATGAGCTCTTATGAGTACTGCCCATGTTGGACAGATGGCTCCAGCCAACTGGTCTCATGGGAAGTGTTCTCAGGTCCTCAAATCTTCCCGTAAGTCTCATTTTTCCTTTAACACAGAGCCTGCTTCCTTATATAGGAAGTTGCACTTACAAGTGCAACCTCCTGTGAAGATTTAGAAGCCTCTCCGGGCTGCTGTATCTCTTCCAGGCACTGTGCTGATACAAACAGGCTGGGTTTCTGATGCTGTGGAGACCTTACAAGGTAGTGGCCAGAGCCTCTGTAATAAAACCCTTCTGCTTATTAATGGCTTCTTGCAGCTTTCACATGCTACAGTCCGGCTGAAAACAGCCCTGCTCCAGCAACACCGTTTCCAGTGGCTTCACCCACTTGCATTAAAAATTCAGGTCAGATCAGAAACAATTTTTAGTGCCGCATTAGTAAAAAACACTTTATGATATATCAGTTAAATGGCATGGATGTGACACAACGTGATTGTACTTCAAGAAAGCAGAAGACAAATAGGGTCATAAACAATTTTTATAGTGCTAGGAGTGGGAAGGGAGAATTTAATGTTCTAAGGCATAATATTAAATTTGAGTCACATATCTGTCCCTCTCCCCTTTACTCCAGTCTCCTGAGATTGCTGTACCATAGATGAGCACTGTAAATCAGCAATCCTCTGAGTGGTCAGGTAAAACACTAAATACTCTAGGTTGGGGGATTTTCTCTTGGTACATGAGTGGCACAATTTCACCTCCTTTATTTATTTATAAATATGGTCTTTCTGAGGAAATAAGGAGACTAGAAATAAGGGGTTCGCTGTTGTGCCCTGGCCGAGGAACAGCTATCACCAGTGTCACTGGTAATCTCTGAGATCTGACCTGTACCAACACAGCTTGAGTGGAATTCAGGTGTACTCCATTGCCCTCCAGGCTCATTTGGATAAACAGGAGCTAATTAATTGTCATGCTGGCTTGTGAGGTCACTCTCAACCCAGGGAAAAATTCCCCAGTTCTGACCTCATAAAGGTTTAACTCCTAATCTGTTAATTCCGTCCTCAAGATACTTCTCCATGTGTTCAGAATTTAGGTCCAAAGTTGCCCCCAACACACATTTGACAAATGCTGCTAAGTACTAGATAAAATAAATAATAGATTCCATGACAACTAGGGATTTTTTTTTAGATTTCTCTATTTTCTATTACTGTGATTTCAAACATATGTGGTTAAGCTTATCGGATTTCTAAAAATGAACATTCTATAAAAATCACACTGGGCCCCTCAGCTGTGTTTTCCTCTATTATTTATAGACAAATTGAAAACAAATGGTCTTCTCTCTTTCAAAAATAAAAAAAGCACAATGAAATGGAAGCAGCTGTCAGAATGTGCTTTTCCTCCCAAAGTCATCTGCAACACAAACTAAATCGGAGATTATTTCCTTTAATCTGAAGTGCATTGCAATTTAATGGTGGTTTCAGTGGCAACTCCGATGGAAGCTGAAGGGAAAAGTGTCAAGACTGTCGCAGTGGGAGAGAGCTCAAAGGCCCTTTTTGGGCCATGCCACATCTGTGCAGTGCTGTACTGTTGGAAGGGGTGTGAAGGAGACTCCTTTTTTGGTTAGAAAACAAGATACACAAATTTAAGAGGTGGATAGTCTGGAGCCAGATTCATGCCTCCTAAAGGGGACCTATACCCCATAAAACATCTGGGAAAGGATTTGAAGCTCAGAGGGGACACAAGTGCACTTAATGCATGGGAGTACAGCATTCCCTCTACCTGCCTGTGCTTTTCAGAGGATGCTGAAAGATGGGAGAGTGCAGAAAGCTTGGGAGCTCGTTTAAAGGCTTGTGTTTTGCATGGAGAGAAAGAAATCAAGAATTCCATATTCCATTTAGCTTATCACAAAGAACGTCTGAGGAATGACTTGATTACAGCACTTGAAACACCTTTGTGGAGAGGAAATATGTACTAAAGTGCTCTGCAATTTAGCTGGCTAAGTCACAAGACTGAACTTGAAACCAGAAATCTCAGAGCACAGGCATGTATCTTCAGCAGGGATGTTTAATAACCACTATAATAAACCACCAAGGAAAGTGATAAATTCCCCAGCTCCTGATTTATTCAGGTCAGGGCTGCAGCCCTACTTGGAAGCAGTGCTGAAACCAAACATGAGCTGCTGGGATGAGCACAGAGGTAACCGTGATTAAATGGCCTCTTGTGCAGGATTGTGGGTGCAGTCCATTCCAATAGTAGATGGCAGCCTGAACCTGCTGTGAAAATCACCTCACAGAACAGGGCCACAGAGCAAAGTGTGACATCAGCCTTAGAAATAACTCCACACGGCACTGGCAAGTGTTATATAACTCCTTGCTGGATCACGAGACTACTGTAATTCTTCCGGGTTTAGGTCCTGTTGGAAAGGCTCCAGCTCAAGCTTTTACTTCTAGCCTGACTTCAAACTCAGACATTCAAACTTCTATGAGCAAACAAACCCATCTTTATTTATATAGAAAAGAAAACTGCTAATTGTTACGATAGCTACCTTTTATGAAATAAGCACACAAACAAAAAAAAAACTTTATAAAACAAGCATCCTTCTAAAACCTCTGGTACCAGATGAACTAATCTGCTCAAGTTATCCAAATGTCTGTTTGTCTCCAGACAACCTTCTCTGTGAGCCTGCTAAAAACAGTGACTGCATGGAAGCAAGCAAAAGGTGGTAGAATAGAGTTTACAATGGGAGGGGCAAAGAAATCAAGATGATGAATGAATGCTTTGATAGTGTGGAACATCGTTAAATTTCTGAAAGCTGAAACAAGGGCAACAGGAAAAAAAAGAAATCCACCCTATAACCTTTGATTTTAAAATAACCCTGGGTGTGTTGCTTGCAAGGTGTCTCTATATCTGAATTTCAGAGGCTTCAAGGACTGAAAGCCTTCTGCTGGTCTGATTGCATTTTGTGTGCTCCATAGGGTCCAGTTTTTCATCTCATCTCCAAAGGGCACCACACTTTATCAACACAAGTCCAAGTAGCTCTATGAAGACCCAGACTAGGAAGAACTCTGACATGCCCTTACATTGTCATTAATTTAAAAAACAAATGTTTACTTTCTTTCGGCGGCCATTGAGTGCTTTTACAGCATCAGAGAATCTACTGATCCAGTATCCAAACTCTGAGTAGGACCTCCCTCAGTGGCATCAGGACAGCTGCATTTTCACAGTGAAAATGTGGTGGTGTCTCCTGGCTGCTTCTCCTTTCCTTACAGTGCTGAACAGAACAGGATTATGGCCTTAAAAGCACAATCTCCAGCTTCGAAAAATATGTAGTATGTGATAATAGTTGCTCATATATTATAACAGTCATATGTGATAATACATGACTTGTTGTTTTAGAGACAGGACTTTGAGTAAGAGTGATGAAGTAAGCTAATTAATGCTTTGGAACTGGTATATGTAATTGTGTTACTCTGGAGAACATTCAGCATGCTCTGAAGCATTGTCAAGGGTTACTGTCAGGGACAGGCTTGTGGCCAAAAGGAGCTGTTGTACTGATAATGTATGGCAAATCCTGTCTTCCTTACAAGAAAAAGGAATCAAAGTTAGAACTAGGTAGAAACCGAAATTCCTTATCTAGATAAGGTGCTTTGCCACTTCTTCTATTTTATTTTTGGATCTTTCTGGCAAAACCACACAGTTAATGGCCATGACTGAAGAAAAATATCCATTAGCACAGCGCTACTGTGTGGTATGCGCTCCGTAGCCATTACTTTCAGAAATCACTTAGTTTAGGGCACTTCCTTGTGACTTTTCTCTCAAACACACCCTATTAACAATGCACTTTGTCTCCGACAGTATTGCAGCTGATGATAAACAGATGGATCTTGGTCACTGGATGAATATGAGAAAGCTGCTGGAGCATGGTATGGTTTGTATTCCCATCCAGCTGCCTCGGGCTTCTGTCCTCTTGAAGTCCTGCTGAATAGTGAAGGCTTCTAATTAGGGTGAGGTTGAGGGTCTCTTTCTGGCCATATATCACTTTCTTTGGCAGGCCTTCCATGGACTCGCAAGAGGGAAAATGCACGATGATGTCAAAACAGTATCTTCTTCAGAGCAACCTGAAGAAAAATGGGGTTTGTGCGAAAGCTGGCTCTTTCAGGGAGGGCAGGGAAGAGAAAAGAGGGAAGAATGATGGTGAAATTTTTGGCATCTCCCCTAAAGCAGCTCCTGGCATGCTGATGGGTTTGAAATGATGCTTCGAGTCACTGAGGACACAACCCAGTATCACAGGCTGCAGCCTGCACATGTGAGAACATTAAGTGATGATCTCTGGATGCTTGAATTGCGTTTTCAGCTCTTTCAAGACTTTAATGGGTTTTTGGGGTTTTTTTTAAGGATGACTTGAAGGGGTTTGTTTTCATGTTAAAGTTCCCTTTTGTAGCAGTAAGGTCTAATGCAGCACATAGTGCCACTGTGGTGAGAAGATTTTATCTGTGTGAAGTTAAGTGGTCTGAGGTGATTTTAAGCGCACTGAAATTTGTAGGAAGTACACTTCAATGTGGCTGATGCCTTGTGAGGCTGGAATGGAACCCTGGCACTGCCTAGATGTGCCAAAAGCATCCACCAGCCTCTTGGAGAGATGTTTTTATCCCAGTTTTTAGAAAGCGATGCCATTGTGAACAAAGTGGGTATTGCGATAATAGAAATTGGAGTCAGTGGCTGCACTCGGGGGATTCTTTGCCCGCTTTCTGTCTGAAGGGCTGAGCCCACCTCACCGGAAAGGTGACGGGGGGGACACAGAGGTGACACAGCGTTTTCCCCCTCACGCCTCCCCTCTCAGGGCACGGGTGTGGCCGCAGGCGCTGAGGGGAACGGAGGGCGATGGTGCCGGGCGCTGGCGCCATTTCCATCTCGGCGGGGGCCGCCCCNCGCACGAGCCCGCGCAGCCTGAGGCGACCCGCAGAGGGCCTGGCGGTGCTGAACCCGCTGTGGAAATGGCTGGAATTGGGCGTTTTCCAGCAGCCTTCTTCCCCGGGACGACACCGGGAGGCGTGAAAAGTCCGGTTGCAGCTTTGTCTCCAGTGCCATTTCAGTGTCATGGTGCCCAGCCGGCTGCGGTGATGTGCAGAGCCTGCCCGGTTGTCCCTGTGGGGAGGATGGCGCCCCAGACTTCACTTACATGTTTCCAGATGTGCCAGAAGACTTGGTCACTGTTTTGCAGCGGGTTAATAAGGTTTGATACCTGCGCCGAGACAGCCTCCCATGGAAAGGGGAGAGGCCGCCCCAGGGCTGCTGGAGCTTTGCTTATCCTCGCAAAAGTTGCCCCACTGGGTTGTTTCCGCTCCCCGCCGAGCTGATAACCCGCACCTCCCCGACAGCAAACAAACCCTGCCGTTCCCCAAAGGTTGGGACACATCCTGCAATCCCGCCTGGAACGGGGTCACTCAGCTGCCAGCAAGTGACCCACTTCTGCAGCTGCTGCCACGCGCGCCCAGCCTTGAGGCAGCCCCGGGGCTTTGAGCTGCGGCCCTCCCCCCAAAAAGTGGGGGGAAGTAGTGTGTGAAGAGAAAATAAGAGTTTTAGCAGGGGAATCTCGTGTCTCAGTCAGTAATATTTGAAAACCAAAGGGAGGCTGAGATGGGTGTTAAAAAGTCACAGTAAAATCAAAATTTAGTTCTGGAAGGAACATATACTTCCCCAGTATTTTTTTTTCCTCACTGTAGGGACCAGTGTAGGTAAATCTAATTTTAGAGGAACATTTAAAAAATATCCAAGACTGATCCTACTGGAGGGAGGGGGTGAGCAGCTATTTAAAATGAGCCTCTTGCAGTGTCTGTGAAAATCAGAGGTTTGCCTTTATTTAACTTCACCTTTTCTTGATTGTAGATTTGCTGGAGGTTTGGATATTATATCATATTTGTTAGATATATTTGTGCATTAAGGACTTCCATCTCAACAGAATGCATTATTCCTGCATACAGGAAGGAGGACCTGTCATTTCCATGTAGGTTTTTTCTGTTTCTCTTCTACGTCTTATTGCTCATGCAGACGAACCCTAGATGGTCACTTTTGTGCTTATTTCACTGCTGTCTTCTAAGATGTTTTTGGAAAGTTTCAGGAAAACCCTAAAATATATTTCTCACCTCGAGGGTGGATGTTTCTAATATATGTATTGGGACTGAATATTTTCAATAGACCATTTATTACTACTGAACCATGAGAGATAATCTTAAAGGCTTTTTTGGAGTGTATTTTGTACATGACTTACTTCAAATAATTTCAGTAATTTCAATAGTTTTTAAAAAAATGATGCTCATAATTTCTTAGGTGTGAGAAATATCTTTTATGTGATGTCTCCCCTGAGTAACTGAAAGTATTCATATCGATATGTAAAATTGATGTTGATATCAATGTATATAAATTTCATACACATCTCCCAATTTGCTCCTCTTACTTACATTACAATATTTTTACATTATGCTGTTGTGTGTTACAGCAATCTCTCCCTTTCACCTTGGGAGAGAAAAAAAATCGCCCATACATCTGTCCCCGCTTTTGGAATAGTAAAACCTTTATGCGCCAGTGAATTTTTCTCTCCAAGCACTGACACCAAACTCCTCAGATGGGGCTGCACAGGGAATTAAAAAGTAGGATGCCCTGTGGCAGTTAATCATAGCTAATGTGGAGCCCAGGAGGAAGAGGAAATGATTTTATGACTGTAAGTGGAAAAAAGGACAAGTCAACAGGGCTGGGAAGAGGAGCTGCCGTGTGCCAGGGAGCCTCAGGCTTTTGACATGGTTGCAGGAAATGGGCTGAATGCATCATGAGGGGCACCCACAGATGCACTCGGGGCTTTCAGAGATGTATTTAGGTCACTGACACTCTGAAAGCTTTATACTTTTTGAGCCCAGGGGCTGTGACAAAGGCCTGTATACTCAGAGTGAAGGCTAGCATCCATCCGTGGCTGGCCTTATTGTATCCACAGGAATTTCGGATCAATGAAGGATGTTAGCAATTATGTGCTGAAATAACTAAGTACAATGGGATGAGGTAAGGAAATCGACTCAGCCTTGAATTTGAATTTCTTTTGGTTTCAGTCAGTTTGAGCCAACACCCCTTGCAATGCACACTGAGTCTCTGGGGCTGTCCTAGATTGTTCAGGACAAGACATTTGAGAGACACAAGTTCAGCAGCAAGCGCCAAAGTTGCATGTATGGATGTCCCTGTTGTACGGGCTGGTTTCGCTGCTGGACACCTGAAGTGTTTTGTGAATGTGATGCTGGTTTCTCTCTCTTGGCACAAAATATTTTATAGCAGGTGTTGTTCAGGTTTTCAAGCCTGAGAAATGCCACTTGGCTTCCTGCAAAGCTCCAACCCCTGGTGGGCTGTGAAGAAAGTCCCATGTGGTGCCTCATGCTCTGCTTGTTCCTTGTGGTTCTTTCTGCCTGTGATTTCCAAAGGGCCAAACACAGGCCTGTGTGCCTGACCCCTGTATCCAGGCCACTGGACAGACTGAAGGAAGAATGAGGTATACCTTTGAGGTTGTGGAGCTGTTCCCTAGTAGCTGACTGGAGCCCAGTGGTGGGTGCAGCGTCCCATGCTCCTGTCGCCGCTTCTCTGAAAAGGATCTGATTCCTGCTGCTCCCTGCAGTACAACCACACCCGTTCCACTACAGTGCAGCCTTCTCCCACTTGTAGAGCAGTGGGCTGAGCCTGGCTCTGAGCAGCCTCAGGATGACAGACACTCACAGAAAACCCCATTACAGATTTCCTTTCTTAAAAGCCAAAACACACGCTAGGAGATCCTGGAGTCTGTGACTTCCAGTTAGGGCAGTTAATCAAAAAGTTTGCCATGTATTGTGTGAGCTCCTTCACAGTTTATGCATTTATCTTTTTAACATCTGCAGAGCAGCATGGCTTGGATAGGTTTCTGTTAGTACTCCAAGCCTTCATTGGCTCTCAAGAATGAGTGAAGAGGAGCCAGACAACATAAAGGGCAGGCAATCAAAGCTTTTGACTCTTAGATCCTCGCAGATGGGCCTTCTGATGAAATGACTAACAACTGCTGCCAGATCAGCAAGTAGCAACCACAAGGCACCTGTATTTATTTAACTTTCATTTTGCCAGATAACTTGTCTTTATGCTCTTGCAGTTTTAACTATGGATTATAAGTCACGAGGCTTCCTTCTGATCTCCCTAGCACAAGTGTAAAATGAGTCACTTGAGATTTGT
Source organism: Phainopepla nitens (assembly GCA_013400175.1). Lineage (NCBI taxonomy): Eukaryota > Metazoa > Chordata > Aves > Passeriformes > Bombycillidae > Phainopepla > Phainopepla nitens. Next base: position 874,140 of record VXBQ01010227.1, read on the forward strand.
TGGTGATAAGAGTTATTCAACTTTACAAGTGGTGTATGCAAAGGCAGCAGAATCAGGCCGAGGTGCAGATGATGAGTCCAGTGTGGAGTTGGTTTCAAACACCTTTATTGCCAGCCTCCAGGATGAAGCCTTCTTAGGGCACATACTAGAGGGAGGGAAGGTTTTTAGCACCGGCCTTTGCTTGTTGTGCAAATAAATAAATAAAAATCAGTGACCTCATTTTTCTTTTCCAAATGGCTGTGCATCTCGTGAACTCGGCTGTGCAAAGAGACACTGTCTGCAGCCAGGGCCCCCAGCGGCTCCAGCCTGCCCGGGTGAAGCTCTGGGTGAGGGGCAGCCAGCTTCCCTGACTTTGCAGCCGCCTGCCAAAGCCGAGATGTTGCCAGATGCCTCAGGCTACAAATCTCGCACCTCAGAGCACTCGTCCCAGGAATGACTCGCAGGTGGTGTTGCCAGCAGCTTCACAGGAGCTTCGTGGCTCGGGCCATTATGGAGGGGAGCAAAACCGCGGCTGTGGCTGTGTCCCAGGATGACCTGGTGGCGCTGGCTCCAGGAGCTCCGCTGCCTTGCCGCCTTTCGCAGGCATGGGCTCCGATTGCCCAGTGGCCCCAGTGCCAATCCAGTCCCGCTGCCAGGTGCCTCAGTGTAGCCCTGGCACATGGAGTACGCTGCTTGCTCATGGACCATGTAGGGCTTCCTAAATTCTTGGCTATCCTCTCGCCTTCCTTGAAGGTAAATGTCCAGAGCATGCCACGTTGAATATTGGCTTCTGTCAAGACAGGTTAGAACGTGCTTTGTGGCTCTGATTGCTGCTGCTTTTAGGTGCTGTGAAGGGGCCCCCAGTGGGTGCTTGGCTGTTCCTGGAAAGCAGTCAGCTCCCCTGTTCCTGGAGTCAGATATCTGAGCAATGGCAAGTGCCAAATCTCTAATTATTTCTATATCAATCCCTGGTTTTATAGGCAATGCTTTACCAGTATACTCTTGGTCACTGGTGGCTTTTGTTCACCGAATAACATCCTGCTCATATGTGTTGACATAGGATAAAGTTGGGCTTGTTGACATAGAATAAAGTCACAAAGTGAACCTGCACAAGTGTTAGAAACAACGTTGCAGCACTACCATGAGACTCTTGGCCCACGGTTTTTAGTAATCCTTGCAGCTGTGCCTGTCCTTCAGGATTTAGGGATATGCTTTGCTGTCTGAATGAGCACATGTATTCTCTGTCTGATAGTGGAAACTAGTTAGAACACGGAGTTCTGCCAAATTTGATCTTACATTTTTTTTGTACGTCTACAGCAAGATCTGATAGTTTAAAAAGGCTTTCATGTGACTCTTGCTGGAATGGTTTTCTTCAGCCACTTCTGTCTGCGCTCTCTTCTGAGTCCAAATATGATGAGAAGGCCACAGAGCTGATTTAAGTACTTCAAGCTAGTGAAATTAGACCAAATTGATTAAGGGCATGTGTGGCAAGCACAGCACTTGAAAGCCAACCAGCTGTTTCCTCCTGAGAAGTGTTCTTTCCAAGGGACTTGGAATTCCAATCAGTCCCAGGTTTCCAGTATCAGGATTGTTTAAATATTGAGCTCTGCCTCATTGCTATCTTTAGGCTATAGGGTATGATCTGTCTTTTTTCGAGGAATTCTGCAAAGAGAGAAATGAAATTGAGGGGAGCCAGGGGATGCTTTGGTTTATGGTGCATCACTCAAACAAGAGTGGTCCCATCTTTCCCCAGTTCCCAAGCTGATGTGATTGCTTTACTGGGGCTTCTTTTTCTGGAGTCATCTCCTACAGGGATTAGTTTGGATCTGAATTTATGCAAATATGGGAGCACTGAAGTGTCTTTCATTGTCCAGAATTGTAGTCATGGAAAGAAAATGCTGGTTTTGTTCATGGCTTAGAACTGAGCTTAAATGTGAATTTCCTGGGCTCTGTGCATTTTAAAAATCAAATTTACTTTTGCATTAGCATCACATCTAAAAACCAAATTTCCTTGTTTGTTTTTAAGATAAGGGGAAAAAGTCAGGAACAGGACATACACTAGCCACAATTTGTAAATTGATGAACAGCTTCAGCCAGGAAATAAAACTTGTGTGTGTGATGAGGTAGGATGGAATGAGCCGTCACTCGTGTCCTCTGTGGTGCTTCAGCTGGTGATATTAATGAGGAGTCATGATGGAGTGCACAAATCCAAGCCTTTGTAAGGTTCTGGACACACCTTTGAGCATGGTAGGGACTGGGCTGGCTTTGGGAGGGTAAGGCTGCTGTAGGAAATGTTTTTTCGTTGTGGCTTACACGGGATTTACCAATGTTCTGTGAAGAGCTGGTTTGTCCAGCTTTACAGATAAAATATACCATTTGCTTGTGGCAAAAAAAAAAAAAAAAATGCACGAAGGAGGTTGACAAAACCTATGCTTTTTTTTCTGTGCAGTTCCTGTACTTGTCAAAAGGATTTTATGAGATGGAGAGCGAGGTGAGTACGTGGTTTCCTGCACTGTGCCTGAAAGGAAATGGATTTGTTAAGATGATTTTGACAGTGTATTTGTTGCTGTAAGGGAACATTTGGGAAATCTTGTTTGGTGTGTTTGAGTGAGGCCGTCACCCTGATGCTCTTCCTCGTGGCAAACTGCAAGTAACCCTGCCTGGGAGCAGAGCAAGCATTGCCCCATTCATAACAGAGGTGTCGGAACCCCCCCGTGCAGCAGCGTCTCTAACCAGGGTGGATGGTGCTGAGTCAGCAGCGGGGCTGCTTCACACACCGTGCCTGGAATTACGGCAGCGCTTCCCTTACCTCCCGGTGGGCAGCGAAAGGGCACAGGAGCGGCAGAGCTGGGAATGGACAATGCCAGTGTAAGGAACGGGATTCCCATTTATCTTCAGAGTAACCTGAGCTTTGCTGCCCTGCCCTTGCTGCTGGTTACGTGACAGCGTTCCCTTTGCTGTGCCATTAGCTAATTGTCCCTCAGACTGCCTGTTAACGAGGTAATTTGCCGCATGTGCTTCCACTTTCCATGTCATGGACAGTTGCCGGCTTTGCAAAATGTTTTGTATTTGCCAAGCTGCTCTGCCTGCCTGGAAATGTTTTGCCTGGTCAAATTTTTTCGGCTCATACCTCAAGGACTTGTTACTAGGTAACAGAGTTCCATTTGCCAATTGCCCACTATTTCCTTCTCACCGTATTACAGGCCTGATTATTAACATTTAGTTCAGAGAAATTGCTGTCATTATGTGAAGTAACTTCCTTTAGAGGTTACTCATTAACCTTAGGTATTTTACTGTGCGATTATAATTGCCAAATGCCATAGGCATGGAAAACCTTTGAACTCCTCAAGGTATTAGTGTATGGGAGAAATGGTATCAGCTGTGATTTTTATATATTCTCCATCCCCACCCCCCCTCCTCAGTTGTTTTTCCTTTTAACTGTATTCTCCTTCCATTCCTGTTGGCATGTTGCATAGCATACAGGGCCTGCTCAGCTGCTGGAGAAGAGAATGTTTCCTTCTGGATGGGAATCAGCCTCTCCTGTTCCCCTTCAGCTCTGAGATTAGCCCTAGCTAGATCAGGGGCCCATTATCTGTTTTCTTAGTGTGCCACTAAGAGCAGAATTTGATCCATTGCCCTTGCACAAAAAGTGAAATAATTGGAAAGTTGTGTGGCATGCTCCATACTGTTAACATGAAGTTTTCCAGGATTTAGGATGGCTCTTCCATGTTTGCTTTGGGGAGATTTTCGACCCTACTGCTCTAGATTGTGTTCAAGGAATGGAAATTTTCAGACAAAAATAATTGTCCTCTTTTTTTTTTCCCTTTTATTTTCTCTACAGACACAATCAGCTGCATACTAAAGTGTTTGCTTCAGGGCAACATGTGTTCTCGGGAAAAATCTTACTAAATATATTTGTCTTTCTCTCCTAACCCATTTCTCCTTAGAAGTCCATTGACATTCTTAGTAACTTGATGCCTCTGACAGGACAGAGCAAAGCTGTAGTTGTAGGCCTGTGTCATCATGTGACTTCAGTGAGGAAATATATATCATACCCAGGAAATTAGGGAACAAGTGAGATATATACCTAGTGCTTAAACAGAATGAAAAAAAAAGAAACATGACCCATAGCAATAGGAATGTTTTTATATGGAGTCAGACCTAATTTTGATGGTAGGAACCAAAATATTGTGGTGGACAGGGAACATTAATCTGGTAAATCTTCTAAAATATAACATTAGAAAAAAACAGTGCTATAAATTTAAAAAGGGGAAAGCTAAGGTGGGATTAACCAATGAGTCTTCTTAAGTCTGAGCCTGGCAGCAGGGAGAATAAAACAAGATCATGACAGAGCAACTTCCGTCCAGCCCTTGATTGAATATTGCTCACCTCACTCTACTCTGTCCATTTGATCTCAGCATGAACTTTTGGGTTTTTTTGAAGGGGGAAAAAGTGAGGAAAAATATGTCCTTGCATGATGCATACAGTACAATCTCCATGATGAAAGTGCTAGATCAGTACCATGGTATTATTAATAATGAAAAATGTTGAGTAACACAATTTTGGATAGTGCCCCAACCCCTAGTTTTTTGTGGTAATCTGTTTCTTCTTTCATTCTGTAGAACAATTCTTGCTCCTGATTTCAGTGGGTTTTCTCATTTCACGACGTGTCAGCTGTGACTTCTCAACTACTGTGTGTTGCAATGAGCTAAGCAGTGGAATTTGGGGTGACATCTAATGTTGCTCTCCGAGATAAATTTAGCAATTCACAAAGCCCAAGCAGTGCAGGAGGTGGGTAACACTTCAAAAGTTCTCTTATTAAAACTGTGCTTTACTAAATTAGTGTCTGCTCCTTCTACTTTACCTGCTCACCTGCAGCTCCAGGTCTGATTCACGGATACATCATTCAGCACTGTAGGAGTAGCTCAGCGTTCAGCTTTTGCTTTCTGTTTATTGTCAATAAATCCACATCATTTAACACTGACCACTAGTATGGTTTAAAACCACGCACACCTTAAACTAGCATTAACTACTTGGAGCCCTTCTGCAGAATACAGCATGAAATACAATTTGCTGGTGTGTAATGTGAAAATTACTGGCAAAACTTTACGCATGAGAAAGCATTTGGGGAAATTAAAAGCCTATGGCTTGTCATAATGGCATTCTGTACAAAGATTCTGGATTACAGAGTTAGAAAACCCTGCTCCACTGAAGGAAGTGAATGCAGAAAATTGGGAAAACATGGCTAACACCTGAGACAAGGCATGTTCCTGCCAGCCGTGGCTTGTCTCTTGCATTCACAACCAGCAGCAAATGCCTCAACGTATTTATTTATTTATCATTCTGTCTGTTTATTTATGAAATGTCAAAATGTGTCTGTGCTCTATTGTACAGGCATTACAAAATATTTACCTTTATTTTGATACGTGACATTGCTTCTTGGAGCAGGTATCATGGAATAATAACATTAAGTGTCATAGATTTGGTACCTAATATTTTTTTTCCTACAGAAACACTTATGGTAGTTCAAATGTTACATTTTTTTTCCACGTGTTGAGTTTGCAAGTGCAGAAGAAAGGGGTGTGTTTTTAGACCAAAATTAGACTGCGTGGTAATACACAGTAAAATACTTTCTCCCATGGAAGCTGTGGCAAATTTTAAGCAAAAAAAAAAAAGATTATTAAGTTTCCACAGAAGAAAGTGCAATGGGATAAATCTCTCTTAGCAACCTACATTGTAACTCTGCTTACAGGGGTGTGGGGAGCCAACAAGGAAGCAAGAAAGTGGCCTAAAGCATGAAAAGAACTGTCCCTAGGACACACAATAATAGGCTGAAACTGTCATAAACACTTTTTATTTCCCTAAGGTATGGATATGTGTCTTTGCAAGTCTCATTGGAATGAGGATTTATTGATCTGGAATCTCTTAGAAACACCTGTGAGGTTCAGTGTATCATTTTCTTATAAATGTTTGTTTCTTTTTGAAAATGAAATGCCTATCAAGCTTATGAAATAGACAAAATGTTATTGATTTGCCACCAGGAAGGTTATATTTAAACTTAACGAGAAAAAAAATATTTTCAAGACGCCTAGTAAGGCATTCTGCTTTTTTTTTTAATTTTTTTTTTAAGTCATTCCTCTTGACTAGTCCTGATGCAGTCAGGCTTTATTCCTTTCATCAGGAAGGGAAAAATGGAACCTGTGCTTGATGGTGTATTGTTAACTAGGCAATCTCCAAAAGAACAGGCTTGGTTGGGATATTTTTTTTGGGGTGGGGGGAATTGTTTGTTCTTTCTTCCCTGGAGGGGAGAGAATAATAAGAAAATTTGGTCTCTTAAAAACAAAAAGAAAAGGCAAGAAACTGATTAGTCCTTATGATTTCAATAATGTTTGACTCGCTGCATTGTGACGACAGTGTTTGATTTTTCTATTTGCTTTCCCCCCCATCTGAATGCAAAGCTGGGATCTGTTGTTTCTGATTAAATGTGTGCTGAGCCGTGTGGCGTTAGAAAATTGCACTCCCTGCACCTTCATTCCTTGTGCTCTCTGTTGCCCAATGTGGAAGTTGTGGCTCTATGGGGATTTACTGTTTCCTCTTAGGATCACCTGTGCTGTGACTTAAATAAAAGTTTGTTTCTTCAGCTGTCTGACTTCGGAGTTTATCTGACTCAGGCTGACCCCTCAGTTTTATAATGAGATAGTTTATTTGCTTGTGCAAATTGGGTTTTCTTAGACAGAAATATAACAGACTGTAAAGAGGCCAATCTTTTGATCATTTCACCTCCGGAAGGGGGAAGGCTACAATGCCTTTCTGCACTCACTGGGCACTCCCTGGGTTGTTAATAACATTAAGTTGCTATTCCTGAAAACTCTATGGTTGGATTATTATTTTTTTTTTTAAACTGTGTTATAAAAACCTGGTGTGTAGAAAAATGTTGTTTCTTCTGTCTATGCTAGAAATATTGATAGGGTTTAGAATCTAATTACTTCTCTATTTGCAGGAAATACAGAGCCTTTGCTTAGCAACCAGTCTGCCTGTTTCCAATTCTTCTTTAAATATGTCTTAGTGCTGCACCTATGGCCGTGCACACGGGGAGGCATGAGGCAGAATGCTGGAAGGAAAGGAGGCGTGAGCACTTTGTGAAAATGGTGCCAGTTTTTCCTCGATGGGCCTCGAGCCTCTAATGCAGCCCAACAAAGCTGAGAGTGATGCGTCAAAATATCTTTTAATAAACAACGTAGGCAGTAGGAAATAATACTGGTCAGGGCTTGTTTTTCTGGCTCAGAGCCTCATTCCAACCTGTTGCAACCAGCTATTGAACGTCTATGGGGACACCCCCACACAAGAGGCCCCATGGAGGAAAGGAACTTTTACATTTCTGTTTGACTGGGATCCTTGCCAGTGGCTAAGTTCAAAGTGCAGTTTCCAGTAATTTGCTGTTACTACTCCGCGTGTTTGATAGGCCAGGACAGAAGCATGCAACCCGAAGTAATATTTCCTGATTTCTGACATTTCTCAAGATATGAATGGAGGTTGCTGAGGCACTAAAACTCTGAAAGGTTTTCCTGACTCCAACACCTTTGATGCTGTCCTTTTCTCCTCTTGAGCAGCCCCTTTCCCTCCCCCCATCGCCTCCCTTCGCTCACATTCCCTGCTGTTGTCAGTTCCGTATTTGGATGACATTTGTATTGATTGTTTCCCTATGCAAACACTGTGTGGCTGGTCTGATGCAACCAGAAGAATCCTATTGATTTACTGAGTCTGAGGGCTATTTAGATTGATATCCTTCTGGAGTACTGATAACGCTTTCATCTCCCCTCAGAATTATGGTTAACCTTTCCATTTTGGGGGAAGGGCATGGAAATGAATTTCCTTTGCCCTGTTAACTGTGGTAAGATGGAGGTAAGCACAGGGAGAAGCCCCTGGAATAACTACTGTTCTCTCCAACATGTGCAGTTGTAGGCCATGTGTATGCCATTGTGGTTATGGAAGAAGCATCCTCTGTAATTAAGATTATATAAGCATTCCTATTGTAATCCTTTGTTTCCAACTCTCCAAAACTTTCCTCTTTTGGGCTGATGTTTTCCTGGCTTGTTCTTCGCCATGTCACAACTTAATTATTTATTTTCCAAGCAGAGATGCAAATGTTGGAGAGAGCTGAGGAAATGGACTTTTCTTGCCCATTTGAAAACAGCTCTTGCCTTTTTTGAAAATTAGATCCAGAGTCCAAATGAGCTTTAACTAGAAAGGATGTGACTGTTGATGAATTTTTGGGAATGCTATTTTGATTACTGAATAAAGGGGTAATGAACATGGGCTATGTAAGGGCAGACATGAAGTTGGGAGGGCAAGCTTCAATGCTTAAAATCCTAATTATCTTTTTTTTTTTACAGCTTAAGTGCGCAGACTTCCTAAGTCTGCAAGGGCATGGGGGCCCTAGTACAGCTACCCACAAAAGAGAGCAGTAAGAAATTGAAAGGTGCAGAGTTCAGTTCTAACTGCCTCCCTGCAGCAGTGTCAGTGCTCACAGGAACAAAAGCTGGTTGAAACTGTGTGTCCTGGCTTTGCACGGAAGCTTCACTTTTCAGCTGAAACTGTCATCTCAATTCTGTTTTAAAAGCCAAATAAAATTCCTTTGACTAGTATGTAGCTTGAGTTTTCAAATAAATAAGCAAGCCAATACCTTTTCTTCCAGAGAGCACTGACAGGTGTTCACACAATCCAAGCACTCATGAGGTTTTAATCATTAAACTAAACAGTTCCTTGAAAGCAGAGGAATTTGGAGTTAATTCTGATCTTTATACTTGTGCTGATCACATCCACTGCAGTGAGTCCATGCAGTGACATCCACGGGACTGCCTGAGCAGCAAGGAGAAGGAAACAGTGAGAACATATTTTTGAGCTGAATGTTTCAAGCACTGTAATTGGAACTGCATTATTTGTGATTAGTGCCTTTTTTTCCGACGTTTAGTCCAAAATCCTCTGAGGGGGCAGTGGGAGAAAGCATGGAATAGCAAATAATCCCAAAATGCTCCGTGGTGGGAGCTGATTTGCCCATGAGCGCCGTGCACCGCTGGTACCAGGGCGTGTGTCATGTGGCCGGCAGCTGTGCTCCCTAGCCGGATGCTCAGCCCTCCTCCATAACCAGCTGCAGAGCCCTGGTGCCTCCCTCTCTGTGGGTTTTTAGCCAGAAAGATGTGGAAGGGAGAAGGCTGCAACCTGGTCCAAGTGTTGGGGGTTTTGTTTTATTAATTTTTTTAAAATTAATTGTGTACAAGAATAACTCACCGACGTCTGGCTGCACAAGTTTGTTAAGCCCACAGTCTTCCGTGGGTGACAAAGCCTCTGGCTGTGTTACAAGTGCTCTGAACTGATTGAAGAATGTTGGATTGCATCATGAGACCAAACAGCAGATAAAAAAACAGAGCATACCATGTTCAAATGAAATAATTCCTCATAAACCTGGAGGATTGTGGTGAACTTTGTTGCTTAGTGGTTTTTTGGCCAAGAGAAGCACCAGATATGTTACACTGAATAACTGTAAAGGGTTACTACTCTGAAACTGCAGTCTAACTCTCTTGAGGAAAATGCAGGGCTCACTAGATCCACAGGAAGTTTTCTATGTACTCCCTTGTGTCTTCATTGCCGATATGTGAAACCAGAATAATATTCAAGAGGCTGTGTTTGGTTTCCATAATATTTGCTCGAATGTGAATTGTACCGAGGGAATTGTGTTCGTCCTTTGAGATCATCTGTGCAAAACAAGAAGTCATGAAGGAAGGAACGTGTCCTGTTGTTCACTGTAACAATAAACATGAAAAATGATTCAATGATCTGTGAAGCCCAGTGAAATTTATGAGAACACAGCAGCTGTCACACTAGATTAGATCAAAGATTATTGTGACCAAGTATCCTGCCTCCAGCAGAGGCTGGTGGGTGAGAGTGGGATGGGGAAAGGGCCTCAGAAAATAGATGTACATTTGGAATTATCTTTCCCTGCTCTATCTTTTCAGCTTCTAACAAAGAGTTGTGTAGCAGCTTCTGAGACTGACATGTGCTTGGTAGCTTCTCCTGGATGTATTCATTGTTCATTCCTCTGATCTCCATTTGAACCTGTGTGCTGCTTTGCCTTGACCAGCCCCTGTGGGCACTGAGTTCCACACTGTAATTGTTTTATGAAAAAGCATTTCTTTTTGTTTCTAAATTGCTGCCAGTTTAAAACAGGCTTCCCGACTTCCTTTATTACATACAGTAAATAATTCCCTTTTTTACCACATTATTCCATTCATTTTTTTCAGATGTTGATTCTGTCCTCTCTTAGCCAGCTGGCACGTCCTAATTTATTTAGTTTCTTCTTGTCTGGAATTTGTCCTTTACTTGTTACTTTCCACGGTGCCTTTTCCCCTAATCTTTCCTGGTTCTTCTGTGTGCTCTGTGAGATGGTGTGGAGGTGAATGCAGCACTGTAATCAAAGGGCCCTAATGAGTAACCTCGTGAGGGTGCTTGGATGAGCAAAATGGCTGTGGACTTGAGCCAAAGGTTGCACTGATTAGCCTGGGAAGACCGGTGCTGTCAGGCTTTGTCTGTGTGGTGTCAGAACAAAGTAAAGGTGTACAGGTGCTCCTTGTTACCTGCCTTAAGTTCATCATCTCCCTTCTGAGGTTACAGCTGTGATGCCAAGGCTTTGGGTGAACCATACTTCAGGCTCCAGGACCTGAGACAGTGGGTGCCAAAAGAAAAAGATTATACCACCCCAGTGGTGAGGAGATGAAAGTTTGTGTCATGCTGGGGAGTGAGGGGAGAAGTTCCTAATGTGTTCAATAAAAAATTATTGCAACCCCCCTCCCCATCCCCAAACCCTGCAATCCATAAATGGGTAGGTTTTTTGAGTTTTTCACAATCCCTTTGGGTTATTTTCATACGTGTATTTTTGCCCTTAAAAAGTGAGTTTGTAGTGGAAAGTGGGGATGTGTTTGAGACTCCTCTCAGATTGTGGCGTCATGGGGCACTGAAAGCCCTGACAATTCAGTAACAGCCCTTTGCACAAGCCTTGCAGTGCAGCAAAAATTCAAATGGTTCCTTTTGTGGTGAGGTTACAAGTCAATAACTTGAGCTCGGATTGTGTCCATATCCGGTGAGGAGTGAGGATTACATCCCCCCCTTCTCCTCTCAGTCCTGCCTAACAAATCCAGACCCATTCCCCGCAGGGAGGCCGGGCAAAAGGAAGGGAGTGTCGTCCCCTAGGGAGCTGTTACTGCATCCGCTCCCCCCAGGAAAGAGGAGGGAGGAATTCCGACAATTCCTTGCCAAGCTATTCCAAGGGTAGAGCACTTACACCCCACCAGCTAATCAGGGCTGTTCCTTAAGGCTTTATTTTAGCATCTGGACTTCAGTAACTTTTTTTAAGCCTAGTTTTGTACTGAGGATTACTGTGAATTTAGATCTAAACCGTTGCTTGAGTTGCACATCCAAAATAAGCATTGTTAACAAAAGCCAAGTGCCTTGTGCATTTTATTCAGTGCTAAGAGCAGCTTGACTGCTAATATTTCATGTGCTGGAAGAAATGGAGCTGCAGTGTTTTGAGCTAGTTCTGGGGTTTTGAAGCACATCCTGCATGGCAAACTGTAATGCCGATAGTTGTGCTAGTGGTGATCAGTTTGAGGCCAGTGAAATGTGAGTACAGAGAGATACAGGACAGAATCCTTGTAAGAAGGAAAATGTGCCCTTTGCCACATTTGTTTAATATTGCACTATTAGTTTTTTGAAATGTCTTTGTGTGTAATGTCTGCCCATGTTACCTTTTAAAATTTTTTCCAGGTCTGCTACCGTTCAAAAAAATCACACGGCTGAGCAAGAATTTGTCCTGCCTCCTCCTAAGGCATGTAGGCTTAATCCTTTTGCTGCCTAAATCACAGTCATGGTGTAAGAAAGCTTTAAATAAAACTCTGCTGTATTATATCCCAGCAGTTACTTGGGAGAAATATGTGGAGAAGGGAGGAGCAAGGTGAGAAAGGGAAAAGAAGATCACTTACCTCTTTCACTGTGCAAGTCCAGCCTGAGTGTCTGCACAGAGGAGCTTTGAGTTTTTCCCCTTGCAGGAATCCGCAAGCACAAGTGGGTAGAAGTAAGCAGGACTGAACTAGTCTGGAAGGTGGATTGCTTTGTGCGCCACAGTCGTGTGTCTCTCCAGCTCCGGCCGGGTGTTCTGGCTTGACGCAGCAGATAGCTACATAAACAGATGGAAAGCTCAGTTTTCCTTGCATTGCTTTTGCCCTTTATGATCTAGGTTTCACAAGGGATGCCATTTTTTTGTGTGTTGAACCAAAGGATTCCTAAGTGAAGGAGCAGATTATTTGTTCTGCAGCATGCATGTGGGTGAAAGATGCAGAGCGCTGGGTGTAGCCTGATTCAGAGCTGCACAGTTCATGGGTGTAGCACCAGCTTCCACTTGCACGGGTGCCTTTTTGGCAAACACAGGGCTACAGAAAGAAACAGAACAATTCTTCCAGTGTGTTGGAAGACAAGGTCCAGATAAGTAGTGTTAGTTGTCAGTTGGGAGGGCAATTAATGACCAGGTGGAGAGCATCCGTTCCAGGTGCAAGATCTGAGTATTGGAGCAGCACTGACCTTGGGCACGCTGACTTTTACAGTTGAGTAATTAATAGGAACAGGATACGCCGATAAATGGAAGCTAACTTAGTGATATCTGGCTGTAATCCCTTTGTCACAAACCCCTTTATTGTCTAAAAACACAAAGGTGTGGACATCAAAGTATAAGTGCAAAAGGATTTGGAATTGCCTCTCATTTGTTCACCCTTCTAGGGAGAAAATTATGCTGATGGATGTAGAGATCTGTAGAGCAGTAAGACCATAATTTGATTATATGTATAATGTGATATATTGTTGCTCGAAAGGTAGAAAAATGGCTTTTTCAAAGCTTTTAATGGTAAATTACTATTCTCAAAGCTTTTAATTGTAAATTAAGATTCTAGGTGTGAGTTCTGTAGGGTCTTGATTAGATTTGCTGTCTCCCCCCTCAGCACCCTGGGATATTGATTAGTTCACAATCTCAAGCTGTCGCAAATGGAATGACTCTATTAGCTGTATGGTTCTGCTAAAAATATTTGCAATAAAAGGATTGTTTGGAGGTGCATTTGCATGGTAACGGACAGGCTTTGGCTGCTAAGGGAGGATGAACAGATTCAGATGGCAGGGTTGCTTACAGAGTCAGAAACATGGGGTGGTGTTAGCTTAAAGTCTGTTCTTTTGGAGGTTGTTGTACTATTCATAGTGAAGCATTAGGGAAGGTAAAGAGATAATATAGTGATCTGGTGTCTAGGACACTGAGCTGTCTGGAGGGAAACACCAGCTCCTTACTCTAGTGAACATTTGGAATATTAATCTCTTACTTCATCTTTCTTCTCTTGTCCTGCTGTATGCACTTTTCTTCCCCTATCACCAGTCATTGGGGATATGGAAACTGTAGGAAAACAGCTGCTGGCTATGCTACGGATGCCTGCTTTCCCTACCTGCTGCCAAGAAGCCTTTTTGAAAGACTTCTCAGCCTAGATCTAATACTGTGATCAGAGTCAGTGTGTTTTCTTGGAGCAAGGCTTGCAAGTGCAGTAGGCAGAAGAAAAGTTAGCCTGAAAATCCCATCCCAAAATAATAAAAAAAAGGAGCTGAGAAAGGCAGTGTCCTAGGAATCAAATTCTGAATTTATCTGGTGATGAAAATCTAGAGCCCTGCAGGATTAAGATTAGCTAGGTCAGGGTGTGAAAGCAGACGGTGCTACCAGAGCGAGATGCCCAAATTCGTCATTTAGATTTAGCTTTGTAGGTTAACTCCTAGAAAGATGTAATGTGCTAACCACACAGTTAAGCTCAGAGCATCCTTTTCCTATTTCCCTTGGCAGCCAGTTTGTTTAACTGCAGGTCATGCCAGGAATGAAAAAACTGAAACAAATCAAAGCTGCTCTGCATTTCCCAGTCTGACTCTCTCACCTGCTGCATTGTGGAGCATCACCGTGGGAAGCTCTCACTCTGCCACATGCTGTGGGATGTGATACAGCACAGCCAGACCTACCCAGGCTGTGTCAGCCACAGGAAGTCTGAAAATATGATTTCCTGAAAAACAAGTGAAAGGAGGGGAGAAGTGCGCAGTTTGTTTGTTGAAGATCGCATTATTGGAAACTCCGTGAGCACTTCTGTCAAAATACCTAAAAAGTAACGATGTTGTCATATGAATAGTTGCCATCAATTTACAAGGCATCTGTGTGTGAATTAGGAAAAATCCTTTAACATGTATCAGACCTCACAGAGATGAGTAATTCTGTGGAAACAGTGTGCGTGTCAGACGTGACTGATCGCTTGTTACCCTGTATTCTGTCCTTTGTTTTTGAGTAAGACTCCAATGTATGTGCTAGCAGTGATTCAGTATGAACCAGGGGGTGTCTGGTAGGATCTGCTCGTCTCTTGCATTTCAACAGAAGCTGCAAGATTTTCTTACAGAAAATTTTCTTGACAGAATCAAGTTGTGAGGCTGTTTCCCAGTTGGTGTCAGCTGGTAAGCCCTGGTTTGCATCAGGCTAGGACCTGATCTCTCTACTTATATAGCTGTCCTAAAAATGCATTTCCCAAAATGCAAAAGCAGTTGTTGGTGAAACCACACTGTGCCATGCAGGGGTGGTTGTGATTATTATCTTCCCTTGATCTCTTAACTCTATGTGTAGAACAGAAAGCTCCTGGTTTCAGCACCTGTTGTCTAAGGTAGGAGTGGGATCTAGGAACTGGAGTCAAACTTGAGGCCTCTCACTTTAGACTCCATATGTTTACTTTAATTACTTTTCTATGAGATTTCCTTCAAATGTTCCATGGTTTTCCCAGTGCTTTAATACTGAATCTCCTATTTCCTGGACAAGTCCCCGAGCAACTTGATCTAGCTGGACCTGCTCAGAGCTGGGAGTTGGATTAGCTGACCTCCCAGGAGTCCTTTCCAATGTAAACTATTCTGTGAAAAGTAAAAGATGCTTTTGGGACTGATAGATGAGGTATAACAGGGCAAGCTGTGGAGCTGGGGAAGCCACAAGCTCCATTTTACCCAAAGATATGAAGCACTGTTATTTTCCTGTATTTGTTGTTTCCATCTTCTTGCAGTAAATTCAGTTACCATTGAGCAGGACTTTTTCACAAGGGGCTGGCTGGAGATAGAATTTCTAGCTGGAAAGTTGTGTTAAGTTGGCCTTTCCTAACACCAGTTCCAATTCAATGGATGTTACTTCTGTAGCTGAGTGCATTTAGTTTAAGTGCAGGCAGAAAGCAAATCTTTGGCATGCAAAAGGATGCACATCTGCAGAGAGCTTTAGCGTGAACTGATGCAACTTTCCTGAGCAAAGAAACATCTGGAGATGCCAGCAATAAGAAATCAGAGTAGAGATTTATTTTTTAAGCAGACAGAAGGGACAGGGAAGATTAAATACATCAGATGCCTTGTCCCCATGGAAGATACTGGGAGAGTGAGGCACCACAGCAGACCTTGCCTGCCCCACGTGTTTCTGCAGGGATTTCAATCCTGCCAGGCCACTAGTACTCCTGCGTGATTGGAGAGAAAGAAGGTAGAGAGTCCAGTCTTGTCTGCAGTGAGAGAATTTGATTTCTTACTCCTCTGGCCAAGTAGCTGCAGCCTACAAGGCAGTTGTGGGTCAACTTTGTGCCCAGTTCTTCCCTGGATTTATGCAGTTGGGAATTGGTCAGGCAATTGTAGAGCATTTTTCCTGGACCTCTATTAAATCTCTTTGCTTGGAACTCCCTACTAACATGGGAGGCTTATGTTGGGCATGTCATTTTGGTCCTTCAGTGTTGTGCACAGGGATGATTTCAGTGCTTTGTGAAATCAGTGTTGCAGACACCTGAAATGGTGCATTTTTATACAAATGTGTTCAGGCTAAATCTATTAATTCAACAAGCAAGGATTGTTGACATAATATAAGCACTCTTGTGTGCTCATGAGTCATTCTGCATAATTGTATTAGAAGTGTGTCTGTGGCTAAAAAATACAGATGATAACAGAAGAGCTGTTTAACTCCTGAATTTCTGAAGTAAATGTGTGGCATCTCTTTGTTTCAGAGTTCACTTGGGGCATAAATATCACGACCAGTACTTTGCCGTTTGCCAAAATGTCCAAATCCTACATCATGCTTTGGACAAAGGCTCTGTGGAAGTGCAGCATTTAAACTTTTTACCTGCAGAAAAGCTTCCTGTTCAGGCTTTGTCGACAGATGCATGAAGCACAAGAATTACTGTTGACAGTGAACACTTTATTATGGGGCAAAAGATCCTCTTAAGAATGTAAGGTCAGCAGTCTGTGAATGAATAATTTCTTATGCACATCAACACACAAATGCTTGATGCCTAATCCTTTAATATGATTTTTATGGATTGATTTCAACAGGAATCCAAGGACAAATCTTCAGTAGCTGAACAACCTTCTAGCAACAACCTGGCTTTGTTGGAATTCATGCTCAAAAATTATCCCACTCTAGTTGCTTTTCAATATTGTTGTTGCCAGGGACCAGTCTTGTAGATCATCTTCCAGTTTTGAATGGCTCCTTACTGAAGCGAACTCCTATTGACCTTTTTTGAGTATTTTGCTAAACCAAGTATTTTGCTAAACCCCCTGTGTTAAAGGGGGATGTCTTAAGGCAGGCTGTACCAATGTGTAGATGACTGTCACGTGGGTTAGTCTGAACTGACAATGGGTTTGTCAGTCATGGAAAGATACTCCTGATTCAGAAGATAATTTCCTTTCATGTGTGCTTTCAGCCTGACTAGGTGACTTCTCTTGCATAGCAAATTGCAATTGGCTTGCAATTGGCCCTTCTGTAATTTCTCTGTGAGAGTCTGTCTTCTCTGTCTCTGGAGCTCTGGCTTGTTATCCTGAGACTTGCCTAGCCCTTTCCTTCCAAAAATAACCTAGTAGATGTAAGTCTGTTCTCTAAGCTGTCACTACTTTTCTGTTCTGTTTTAAAATATCTTTCTGCTGTATCTCATTTTTATGTGGAACACAGCCCTTCTCTAAACTGTCACGCAGTTTATAGTGAACTCAGGAAGAAGAGGCATCTGAAAGCTACTAAAACCATCATGTTTCAAACCCAGCAGTTGTCAGAAATAACGATACCTTTTGGTTTAGGTGATGGCTAAACTTTTTCCAGCTGTTGCTCTTGTCAAAGAATTTAAATCTGTGAGGAAATGAAGGCTTTTCACTGTACTACTCCTCCACCTGAGGTACTGCTTTAGTTCACTGCACTCCAGATATTCACTAATCTTTCTGAGCAGAGGAGCTGGACCTGGGTTTGTTTAGTTTAGTGTGCAGGTTCTGCCTGATCCACCCTGTTTCCTGTGATCTGTGTATTCAAGGACAGTGAACCTCTTAGACTATGCCTGATTACTTGACCTAGAAGGTCTTCCCAATTCCTGGACTAGGTGTGTGTGCCAGACATACCCTGAATTTATATCAGGGTGAGATTCTGGCCTCAAATTGGCTTCCACTTTACCCTTGTTTCTCCGTAGAGGCAATCCAGGTGAATAGACTGGATGTGAGCTTTAACACACTTTGACAGGTCCCAGATCTGGATAGTTTGAGGGCAAAGAGGGAATGTCAAGATTGAAAAGCATGCCAGGCTATCTCCAGCAGGGATCTGGGCAAGACCTTAGAAGACCTGTTGCCTACAAAGTATCTGAAGAGATTTCATCTGTTTAATTTCCTATGTTTCTTGAGTTTGTTTCATTACAAACCTTCTGATCATTCAACATCCTGTTGCAAAGATTGTGACCTGGATTCTTCAAGGTATCCATGGAAGATGTGGGCAATTCCTAGGAGAGGAGAGATTCTTAAATCTATTTCAGTAGCTCAAAATCAGGCAGCTTTCTTTACAGGGGCATGTTTACCACTGTAAATCCTGAATGTTACTTACCTTCTGCTAGTGCCTGGGGCTTTGCTGTCATGGTTGATACTGCATTTCTGGCACTGAAGACATGTGCCCAAAATTAAGATACACGTGTTCAGTTTGCTGATTGTTTCTCCAGAAAATGCTTATCCTGAATTAATAGACCACTGTCTGTTTGAAAAATCTGAGTTTTATACAAAAATTACCCCAGGTTTCTTATTTCCTTCTGTAGGTGACAATATTTAATGATATGGGGAAAATATAGAAAATAAGCTTGGTTTTTTTTAACCTGGATTCTTTTAAAATGTGTGGATAATCAGAAACAAAAATTTAAGAAGCACAAATAAGTCTATGCTGTGCTATGAATTAAATGGCTTAAAAGGTCCATTTACTGTGAGGGTGGTGAGGCACTGGCACAGGTTTCCCAGAGAAGCTGTGGCTGCCCCATCCTCGGCAGCGTCCAAACCCCAAGTGAGTGAGGTTTGGAGCAACCCGGGATAGTGAAAGTGTCCCTGCCCCTGGCAGAGTGGTTGGAACTAGATGATCTATAAGGCCACTTCCAACCCAAATTATGACATGATTTATATTCAGCTTCCCTTACCCTTATTTTTGACCTAGTAGGCCTGTGCTAAAAGTATTTTTATTCTATAATCTAAGGGCAGAAAATAACACCAGTAAAGCTTTCAGGTTGCCTCTTTTTAGTTGCAGCTGCCTCAATCTAAGGCATTGAGTGCCTTTCCTGCAAGGAAAGGGTTATCTCTCCTCTCAAATGTGAGAGCACACCCTGCTCTAGCCTGCAGGCACACAGATAATAATAACATGGAAGGATGGCAGCCTGTGCTCTGGAACGGTTTATGAGGAGGAAGTCCGCAATTACATATTTCTGGGCAAACATTAACCAAGGCTGAAGCCTAGCTTCGAAGAAAAACAACAGGCTGGAACCTCCAGTAATATAGCTGTTATGTGGACTGGAAAGAGCAGTCATGCATTCATGGAGCATTAGAAGCTAAGTAAGAATAGCACAACAACAAAGCAAAAGGCTTGATAATATTAGCACATCCTGGTGTGCGCCTGCAGAAAGCATCTCTGTCCCGGCCCAGCCCTCCAGTGATATTGAAAAGACCAAGGAGATTTTTTTTTTTAAGTACTCTCTAGCTCTGTGAAAACAGACCTAAGCCAAAGTAATGGGACTATTGTTTGCTGTGCTCACGGCCTAATCCATTTATATTGGTGGTTTCAGAGCTTGCCACCACACACTGAAGTTTCCCCTTTAAAAAACAAGTTACTCTGGGCATCTCTCAATCACTGCGGTTACCATGCTAGAAACAATTGCCATTCTGTGCTGTGGTTTTGTAAAGCAGCAGTCTTATTTAGAGCTTTGTGTGCTAAACTCGGATATGCCCATTCTATTATGGACTCTCTGTACCTAAAAATGGAATTGTTACACTAAAATTAAGGAGACAGCCAAATGATACATACTTCCTCTGCTTTGTTTTTTCTGACAGACCACAATTGCTGTGGAGAAGCTGTCCACTCATTACTGCAAGCTCTGGGGAAAAAGAGTGACAGAATTTAGACCTGTACGGGAGAGGAGCATTAGTCTAAAGAGACACTTGCTGTGGCAAGCATAATATGTAAATTCCAAAGTTAAGCACTTTGGAAAAAGTCCAAAAGATGAAGATACATACATTACTGCTGCTGGGGGGAAGGAAGGGAATATTAAATGTCTCCATGGAGAATATTTACTTGGCTTTTCTTCCTTTCCTTTTTTTAAAGGGCAAGACAGCTGTGGCTGAGAAGCCTTACACTTAGATTAGGCTATTTGGTTCAGGTTTAATGGTTAGTTTGTTCTGTTGTTAGCTGGGCTAAAATAAGAAAATAGGTTTACTGTCTTAACATCCTTCACTGCTAGGGCAGGCACTTACCTACCCACTCCTGTTAGTGGCCTGAAATCACTAACATCCAAAGCCCTTAAGGAATCTAAAATGAAGTTACTGGTTCAGCTGGCTTTATTGGGGACAGTTGTTCCTGCCCCAGTGCTGTCCTCACAATTAGCAGTGATTAACAGTCCTGCTGCAACCAATACTCCACAGCGAGACTGGAATGGAAAATGCAGCCTTGGGGACTATGTGAGGTCTCTCACAACAGCAAATTATCTTCAAAAAGCAGCTGATCCTGCTTTGCCTTGTTCTGATAATGGAAAACTCTGTTCTTTGTTTTTGTCTTTTTCCTTCTCTTCTGTGCCCAATACTGCATGCTTTTTAATGCTCAAGCAGCTTTTAAAGGCACCCCCTCCACCCCCAAGTGTTTTAGCAGGTTAATCTTCTGGAATATTTTAACAAAACATAAACTATGACATTCAGTCACAGAATTATTTCTGCCATGTTTATTCTTGCATTTTGAAAATCCAGAATATTTCTAGATAAGTACCAGAAGATTATTTTAGGTACACCAGAAGAGATCTGTTTCTGGCGTTTTGGAAAGGTTCCAGTTCAGAGGGATAGAAAGAACTGGCCTGCTCTTTCTTTCATGAGTATGGCTGGATTGTATTGTAATTAAGGAATAAAGAATTCTGACTCCTAAAGAGGTATCCTTCAGAATATTTTAATCTAACCCAAATAAAACCATGTTTGTGTGTAAATAAGGAAGATGATTAATGGGATAATGGGAGGGGACATAGTTTCACTTCTTGTAAAAGGAGTGCAAGTATAAACTTGACAAAAACCTGCCTTTTTACTTTGTTTTGAGGATGAAAAAAATCAAAGATAGCTTAAAGAGTTGCACAGATCCTTGGCTTGTCCTTTCATAGTTTATTGCATCTTTCAAACCATGGTTTGGGAGGCTGAACATGGATTTAGGTTAAACTTTTAGTGAGGCATCTATATAAGCTTTTATATGTTGATGACATTCTCCTGAATGGTAGTAAACTTGGTTCCTGCTTGTCTTCTGGTGGTATGTCCTTCTCCTTTTGGAAAGCTTAGCACATATCGGTGAACCAGCAAAGGATGAAAATCTAAGCAGAATATTCAAATCAGATTTTTTTTGCCTGTTTAAGAAGTTACTCATTGCATTGTCATTCATAATAGTCTTCCCGTGTGACAGGATGGGCTCGTCAGATCCCAGGGAGATAAAGCGGAATTTGTCAGCTCCTAGGGGGCCAAAGTAAGCATCCTTCTGACTAATAGTCGTTGAGCACTCTGTCAGGAGTTATGGGAATTCGGAGTTACGTGCTGCTGTTGAGTGGCAGGGCAAAATATGGTTGTGTAAGTGTGGTTAGTGGTTAATGATTTCTTTTTTTGTCTTTCCTTCTATGCCTTCTGTGCTCCTTGCTCTGTACATGAGAGCAGGAAGGAGGATTTGGATGGAGTAATGCAGCCTCTTCATCTTTTCCTAACTGAGTCAATATTGTTGCTATTTCTAGAAAGTCATCTTTGGTCTTCTCTAAAGGACCATCAAGAGACGAGAGACATCTTTGGCATGGCAGTGTGGAAGGTGGGAGTTCTCCAGCACACCAGGAGCTCTGCCTGCTGGCTCTTCTGATTGCAAGCATAGTATATATTCTACATTCTCCCAGAGTCTCATTTTGCCTCCCTACTGCACTGCTTCAGAGCATGAGCCTCTGCAGCGCTGGGTGTGAGAGAGAGTCTTGTGTAGGCAGCACTGTGTTGACAAGTGCCTTGTACCATCTGCTTCCTTCCTCCACAAATCCATCAGCATCCATGCAGCAGCTTGTACTTGGTAGGAGCACTGCAAGGAGATGTGATTTGGATTTAATCATTAGCAAATGTCCCTTGACTGTTTCTCAGCTGCCCCATCTGAGTTTAATTCCAGGAGACGGAAACTGATGTATTCCTGCTTTCAGGTGTAATTACTTCAAGACAGATTGACCGTTTAAGCACACACGACACTGCTTAGCTTTAATTAGAGTAAATTGGCAGAATTTATATGACCGGTAGTTTTGGGGACTGTCAGATGCATGAAAGTATATTTTGCATATCATTTCCTGCTGAGGCTGAGACCAAGGTACTAGCTGAAAGGCTTGTAATTAGGATAAAAACACTTTGTAAATTTAACCCTATCTCCATTAGGAGCAGAGTGGAACTGGCTGGGGAAGGGGGTGGTGCTCCAGGGAGACAAAAATATTTGAAAAAGAATGAGAAGCAAGAAGTTGATGGAGACTGTGCAAAAACACAGAGAAGTATTATTGCCAAACTGGAGTCTTTGTAGACAGACACAGGTGATTTGTAAGTGTGTAAGTAAGATTAATAAACCCCAAAGATAATTTTTTCTGGAAGGCTGTTCTAGTATATTGTATGACCCCAGTGTTGCTATAACTGAGATCAAAAAGAAAGAGAGGTTTGGCTGGATGTTCTGTCACACCAGTTCTTAGTGCACCAATTCAGAATGCTCTGGAATAATGTTAGCCTTTGCTGGATCCGCTCCTGACTTGACCCTCAGCTGCAACAGCAATGCAAGCAATAAGATTTTAATACAAAAAGATACCCCAAATCATTGACTGAGCAGTAAGGGAAGCACTGTTGAGCCTCTGCTGTACTGAGTAACCTAGAGGGATGGGCCTCTCATTGCTGTGCCCTAGACCCCCTTCCTGGTTGGAGAAGTTCTTTCCCAAACCTGGAGCAGGGAGCTGCCTTGTGCCAAGCACCTGCTGATGGATGTTGTCAGTGTAGTTTGGATGCAGTTTACAGTCTCTCTCTGCCTGGCAGCTGGGGAATCTCCATTTAAAAAATTGTGCAAGATGAAGAGTCCTCAGTTTTCCCAAAGAAAGAATTTGACCACAGGTTCAAATTCAATTAAATTATTGGCATAGGGTTTGCTAACTGATCTGTGCTTAATGCTGGGAGCTCTTATTGATGGTATTCTGTAAGAACAGAGTTGGAAGCAGCATGGTTTTTTTTCCTGGAATATCCCAAAATGTATTAGTTTCTGTTTTATTGCTTGGCACATAAAAGGTGGCTGTATCACCTTGCTGATTTGAAATTTGGTGAAGAGGCTTGGTGGAAGTGATCTGAAACATCTGGTGTGATGAGGTCAGGATGGAATAGGAATCTGTTTGCCTGAGGATGCTGCAAATATGGTGGGTCCAACATACTTAACTATTCTACTTCTTATTATCTGCATAATTTGTGCTGGGCCTGAGACCTGTGAAGAAAGTGGAGGAGCTGTGGTCTTTCACGCTTGGGTACCGATATTTAAGTTTCTGAACAGCTCAGAGTTCTGAAAGGAGTTTTATTTCTGTGTCAGCTGCACTTGCTTAGACACATCTTTGCTTTAACTTGATGCAAGTGCACCACTATCCAAACATTATATATCTGGATCCAATAGTCCCTTGAAACTGTGTTTTCTCTAGTCAGGGTGATGGAGTCTGTAGATGGATAGGGGTGGTTATCTTGTGTTAATCATGAGAGAGGCCAGCCTGGCTGCTCCTTGTTTCTTGCTGCTTTCATGGGCTTTTTGCTTCTGTGATTGAGTTTAAATACAGTCGACAAGACCTGCATCTGCTGATGAGTTAAGAGCTTGCTGTCAGCACCCATTCTCCCAGCACAGTATCAGTACTTCAGATTTCAGTCACCCTAATCTCTCTGCTTTCAGAAATGGAGTCCTGCATCCCTGAAAATGAGGCACAGCAGAAATTCTGTTGATCTTTCTTCCCAAGATCATCCATTAACAGCATTCTGGCAGGACTAAGGTAAGAAAGTTTGAGGAAAAACTCAGAGTTCCTCGCTATTCATTGTTCTCCTTCTCTTAATACGAACATTGCAATAGCAATTTTGATAAGAAATAGTTTTTCTGAAGTCCATGTGTTCCAGGCTTAAGTGAAATGACAAAAATAAGGGCTCAAGATGAAGAACAAGTATTTAGTGCAGCAAAGGAATGGTGATGGTTGTGGTGGTGCTGTGCATTTGCTTCTAAGCCCAGATATTTTTTCTTGTCACTTTTATTTTTTAGCATGATGCAGGGGATGCAAAACAAATATGAAACGTTTAGGGCAGCAGTTTATGCTGTGGCTAATCTGTCTTCTGTGAAGTTGATAATCCTCCCAAATTCTTCTACAGGGGAAGTCATAGATTTGTACTTTTCACTGCATGGCACATCACATACCAGAAACGTGGTTAATGGCTGCTAATAAGTCCCTGAATTCTCCTCTTCAGGGAGCCTTCCCTTGGGAGAGCCGTTATCGTTAATCTGGTTAAATCTGGATGTTTTCCCTTCTTTTCTTATATTGTTTGTTCTCCTTTGAGGTAGTTACAGTTCATTTATGTCTAGTGAAGGGACAAGTGGTGTTTGCCAGAGCCGGCTGCAGGGGCCGATGGGCGCCCGTTTGCATGGGCCTCGTTACAAAGGCAGACCACATCCTGGCCGGGACAAAGTGCTGTCTGATCCACAGCCGGCACACACCAGTGCCTGCCTGGAGCCACGCCAGGGTGTGGGCAGCCTTTGTAAGGAGGCACTGTGTCAGTCTGCGTGGAAGTCGAAGGAAGGGATAAACCAACTAAATTAATCTTTCTTTCTGTTCTTTGGCAGAGCTTCCACCAGTCAAAATATGCATGTGATTCACTACAGTATAAATTTTTCCTGTGCTTTTTGTTTGCTGTCATCTAGGAGAAAAGTGGTGTGTCATTCACTCAGCTGCTTTGCTGGGAGCAGAACATAGAGAAAATTAAAATACCCTATCTTGGGTATTTTCTTGCAAAGATGTTCTTGCTTCATGTGTAAGAGGTATCTTTGCAACCAACTGATAAATACATTTTTATCATCTTCCATCTAACAAGTTTTAAACCCCCCATGCAGCTCAGGTTCCAGGATTTAAACTTCCAGTTCCTGCTGAAATAGGTGGGTAAGCAGTTTACTGTTTGTCAGCTGTGTCTAACTCGTGTAAGACAAAACCTGAGCTTATGGGGAGGAGGGCAAAGGTACTGTTACAGGACAAATACAAATCATTATTTTCTGCCAGTTAAGGACAGCAAAAGGAATCCACAAAGCGAGTTTAGTGACAGAGTTGGAGATATTACCCCATACTTCCTTCATTTTGGGTGTGTAAAAAAAAAAAATCAGATGAACAGCTATTTTTCTTTTCATTTAAACAACATAATAAAATATGAACTCTGTGGAATGCTATGCAACTTAGGGTGATTTTTAAAATGAGTGCAGCTGCATAGGTTTGGGTTTTTTGAGCCTTGCATTGCATTTCTCAGTTGAGAGAATTTTCATGTGGCTAGAGAGTTTTAATAAACCTTTTTGCAGCTAAAATAAAATGCTGATGTTTGATGGGAAAGCAGATTGAAGTGGAACATTGGTTACATCAGTAAATGTGCCTTATTCTCAATTGGCAGTGGGGAGTGTGAGTCAGTTTGTTTCAGCCTCTAAAAATACCATATGTCTTTGTAATTCCAAACAAGTCGTTAGGATGGACAGAAGGAGTGCTTTTTTCTTTTTTGCTTAAATATGGCACAGTGTCTGCTGAATATCTCTGAAAACACACCAGCCCACATCCTGGTTGATCACTGCTGTCCACCTCGCCAAAAAGAGTGACCTCACAAAGCTGTGAACCTTCAGTTGGCTGTGGGGATGCTGGTCCTCTGCCTTGTGTTTGCAGGTGCTGGAGAACAAAGTCAGTCCTGGCATAAACAGGTGAGTTTTCCATTCAAGCTGATGGGAGTTGTCCCCATCTCTGCCAAGAATGAACTCTTTAAAAATGCACTTGTGGATGATGTCCTCACAGATTTTGTTTATCCAATTTTGGGTTGTTTATCCGATGTTGTCCTCAAAGCTACTGTCTGAGCCCAGCTTTACCACATGATTCAGTACCAAAACTATGTGAAATTCTCTTTTCCTTTGGATCACATGGATTTGACCTGAGAATAATTCTGAGGTTTTTAGTTTACTTGAATCTCAAAGTTGAGCAAAATTAACAGTTTTGTTTAAACCAACAGAAGTGCTTGGAGAAAATACCTATTTCCTAGAATAATTGTTGGGATCCTCATTGGCTTCAGACCTTTCAAAGTGGGCAAATACACTGAATGGGACGGCTTTTCTGCACTGACTTCATTCAGATATGTTCCTAGTCAGACTCTGATAGGAGGTAGATTTTGTGTTTTATTTGGAACAGACCAGCCATTCACTGTTGGGACTCATATCCATTTGTCTTGAAATCTTGGAGACCATTTGCTGATATATATTCTGGTAGAAACTACCAGGATGTCTGGTGGCCATCATATATGTATTTGTCTACTTGACTGATCTGCCCTAAAGTTGTGAAACCTCTTCTACTGTGAGAAGTCTCTTTTGAGTCCTAGAAGGAAAAAGCCCATCAAATCCCAAGACACACACCTTTTGGTCTAGAGCTGACTTCATTTGTTCCGCACTTTTACAAAAACCATTTTATACATTTTGTCCAAAATCTATTAATAACTTCAGCTTTCTGTATTCCAGCTGTAGTATTTGAATTTTTGCCCTCAATTTTCTCTTCTGCTTTTGTGACTGTGAGAGGATAACTAGAAATATTTGATACACCAGTTGAATTGCACAGAGGGACTGTCAGAAGCATGATAGAGAGAATTCCTGATTTGTCTGTAGAGAATTATGGAATATTGCACCCATTTTTATCGGTACAGCTATATTTGAGTACAAAACATTTATTCAGACAAGTGTTGAACTTAAAGGAACCAAACTAAAGATGAGGGCTTTTCCAGTGAGTAACAACTGTGAAAATAAGCTGATAAAATTTAGAGTTCATTTATGATACTCTCTGTGTCAAATACATTTCTTCCTACAGTTGGGGAACATTTTCTGTCCCAGATAGATAGTCCCAAATCAGGCTGGCCATGTTTACTTTGAGATGTGTGGTGTTCATAACCAGATGTATAAAATTTAATTTTCCTCTAACAGTGTAAGCTTCTAGGACAGTCTCAGAGAAATTTGATAATGGGTTTACTTTTCCTGTAACCACAAACCTTCTTGTGGGTGTTCTGTTCAGCTTAGATAGAGTGTGGGAACATTTGGAAGAAAAAAGGCAAATAATATTTTTGTGAATATGCTGCAGCTCAGTTACGCCGTTTCCACTCCTTCAGAATGCTCAAGTAGCACCACTGTTTTTCTGGTGGGATAGCACCAGTAGGAACAGATGCTATGGGGAGCGTTGTAGTGCTCTGTGCCAGCTCTTTGCTGTTCTTTAACTGCACAGTGTTTGTCCCACACAACCTGCAACATTATTATTGCCTTTTTTTCAGAGTTGTACTGAAATTTCAGTACTTGAATATTGTCATGGGGTGTCATACTTATCAGATACTTGAGACCAGATAAGACTCATGAGGGGGTTATAGCACTGAAAATGAATCTTCTCCTCCCCAGTCCTGTGCTGTAGGTTGGCCTTTTCAGGATGGTGTTGGCTTTTTTCCCTTATGGTAGGGTTGGTTTTGTTTTGTTTTAATTAGTTCAGGAACACGGATATAGGAAGTACTAAAGCTTTGCTGGAGTTGTGTGTGAGGGAACAAGCTATTGTCACTGCTTGTGGGAGGAGTCTGCTCAATAAGCCAATATACAGGTCCCTATGTCAGCTGATAGCACTCTCGTTAAAGCCTGTTACTAAAGGCCTGTCTTTCCTCCTGCTCTTGTCACTTGAAAAGCTCTAAAGCCATCACTCTTTATTTATCTGGGTTTAGAGAGAATGGGAAGAGCTGTTTCAAATCCCCAGGAAACCTGCTGAACAAAGGGTGTGATTTGCTAGGTCAGTCCAATGGTTTATCTCCTCCCCTGGCTGCTCCCAGCCTTTGGCCTTTATCAGTGCTTCAGGCAGCAGTGGGATCACTTGCCCAGGTATCTTCCCAAATGGGGGGTGTAATGAGGGGCTGGGTGTTTCTTTGGCCAAAAAACCCAGTTGATTTATACCTTGAAGCATGATTGGGTTTTTTTAGCATTGGCTTTGTTTATTTAGCAACAAATGTGACTTGCACCCAAGGCATTATTCCAAATGTTTGCCTTGATGTGCTGGATGCCTGACAGCAAACATGCAAAAAGAGCCCTGAAGATGTGACTTGGAAACAGAATTAACTTCCCTGCAGGAGTTGCCTGAAGGAAGTAACAGCTAACAGCACAGGATCTGCTTGGAGTACAGCTTATACTTGGGAGCAGCAGGGAACATGGAGTTTTTTTTGTGATTTAAGTAGACTTAGGTCTCAGTGCTGGACACATAAGATCTCATTTTGCCTTTAAAAAAAAAATCATTATCTTCTCTGCCTCTTTCAGGTTTGATTCATAGTGTGCCTTGCAACTGGCAGGCTCCTCAGCACTTCCAGTGATAGAAACTAACACGTGGTGGTGAGATGTGCTTGCAGGCATAAGGATTTCTGTTTTTAGAGAGTGTGAATATCTGCACGTAGAAGGATTGTCCGTGGCTTTTGGAGGCATGGTAGGGGATGGTATTCCTGTATTACATGCTCTAGGAATCCTTACAGTGCTTAAGCTGGCTCAGACAGGATTCCAGAGACTCCACTCCTTCCAGGAGTCTCTGGAGAGTGTAAATCAGAGAGAGAGCACAAGCATCCCTACCAAGAATGAAGTGTGTGCACTGGTGCAGAGCAAGGGTGAGATCGTGACCTTTCCCTCCTTGTCCTTTTGCAGGCAGCAAAAGCATTCTCTGCCTGTGTTCCAGGCAAGAGACTGAAGATGCTAGGTGATTTTCCGTGGTTTTATTCTCAGGAAAGTCTTGTTTAGTGTCTGTGATGTGGTTTGGTTTTTTTTTGTTTATTTGTTTGTTTTTAATAATGTAGTTTTTCTGGGGCCCGGTTTGTACATTTCTGGTTTACACTCAAAGATGCTCAATGCAGAATGAATAAAATAGAGGTCTTGAAGAATCTGCCCTCCTGTGGGCTTCCCTTCAGAGATCTTCCAAGCTTTTTTAAAAGAGTCTTCAAGTTCCACCTTCTTCTTGGAATAATTTTGAATCTGTTTAACAGGGATAGCGATTCTTTGTGATCAGAGGACCAGCTTGGGTGATGCCTCAGTTTCACCATGGAAAAAGCCTCCAGAGGAAAAGGTGCTTTGCTCACTCAGCTGCTGCACACAGTAACAGAAGGTGATCCATTGAGCAGATGCAGATCCTGAGCACAGATGGCAGAATTTCCTCCCATCCAAGGGGTCTGCATGGTTGCTTTGCTTCACTTCAATGGCACATAAAGTCTGTTTTCAGTGCTCAAGTAGGACTTAAGTACTGCAGTTCCTGCTGGCACACCAGTGTGGAAGGTTATGGGTGAATATTTCAGTGGTGCCAAGAGACAGTAACTTTTGCTGTGATGGTTCTGGTGGGTTTATTTTTGTCTTATGAGATCTTCCTTGCTGTGATGAGAATTGATGGAACTTTGGCTTCAAAGTCATGGTAGCATGTCTGAAGTATTTCTATGCTGCTTAATTTCTTTCCCTGTCTATATTTAATGTGTCACCACAACAAGCTTTTAGTGAGGCATTTAATCAAATTAAAATTTGATTATTTCACTCACTGGTTTCTTCCTTGTGGATTTGGAGCTAAGGAAGTTAACTTCTCTGTGTTATCCTCTGATGCATCTTTCAGAGGCACCTTTATAGCACTTTAAATAGGGATGCTCCTGCAAACTCCTGCTTCCTTTAAGATACTTCAGAGGCTGAGTTCAGCCATCAGAAAACCCCCTTGAATCCTGAATTGTCTTCAGGCTTCTAATTTTTGTGTCCCTACAAATGTGGCAGCAATAAGATGTCCAGCTTTATCCCACCTTATTGATTTCATCATGTAGCCTGTGTAGTGGGGGGCAGTGCTGGGGAAATCATGAGCTGTGTTAAGCAGGCAGCCTTGCAAAAGCTCTTGGTTTGTAGTTTCCTCCCTTCAGTAGCAGTAAAATGCTGCTGCCTCACATACCAGGGATACCTGTCTATCCACTTAGAGCAACTAGATAGTGTTCTTTATGGGTACAAAGGTCAACTGGACAGGTTCATGAAAGAGAAATTAATTGACGGTGACTAAATAGATAAAAAGGAGTCTGGCACAGGAAGTCTCTGATCCTCAAATGGCTGCCTGCTGGGAGAGTGCCAGGAGGTATCGTGTGTGCTCACCCAGTTCTTCTGTTCCTTCTGAGAGATCTGCTCTCTACCACTGCTGGGGGACAGGCTGTTGGAATGGGTGATTTGCTCTGAGACAGCGTGGTAGCTCTTAGGTTTTCATACATAACCTGCTTCTCCACAAGAGAAAATATTACAACATGGGCACCTATTTTAAAAAGCTGTGACCTTGTTACTGGAAGGATTAAGACGTAAATCTGAAGAACCTGATCCTGACATGCACTTTATTTTGGAAGCTTTCTCTCTCTCAAAGCTAAAAGTATCAAAAGCTTCATCTGCCTTTGGGGCTCCTATTCTCTCTGGTGCGGTGAAATGATAAAATTTGCATTTTTATAATTTTTTATAAATTAGAATTTTTATAAAACAGGTAAACTGGGAAAATGGCTAATTTGAGAGTAAAAAATATTTGCCCTTAATTCTTACTGTCATTGCCAGGATCAGTACTACCCTAATTGCTGCAATCCAGGCCTAGCTCCTGGCTGGACAGATCCTGTAGGAAGTTGCTGGTGTTATCTCCCAAGAGTGCCATGGTTGTGTGTGTTGAACCCATGGGTGCAGCCTAAAGCCAGGGAGCTTGTGTAGGTTTCCAGAGGCTCCCCAAGATACTGCAGCAGCCCCGGGGCCCTGGTTAAATGTTAACAGCCTGCTGCCAGCAGTGTGTCTGCAGGGCAGTGAGCAGGTACTAGTGGCTGCAAGTTCAGCGTGCTCTAATTGGCAACACTAACCTGCCTTGGCATGCTTTCAGGTGTCTGTTTCACCTCGTTACAGCTTGCTTCAGGACTGCTGCATGTTCCCTGTATTTTTGTTGTCTTAAGTATATTTGGGGTAATTTTGTAGGCTTAACTCTCTCTGAGTATGAATCTTCTTTATTGTTTTAAAATATTCTGAGGCAGATGGGTTGTTTGCTTTTGCCCTTAAAATTCAGATGAACAGTCTGTCTTACATGAGCCTTACATTTTGGGAGCATTTATAGCTGGCTTAATTATTCCTGTGCTGGTTGCTGTGACTCGGAAGTGGAAATGCCCAGTAAGCTCATATTAACTTTTGAAATCCTGACATGTTAATGCACTACCTACTTAGGTACTTAATTAACATAGTAACTAAGTAACTGGGCTGCGAGTAAACTGTGCCTGAGCTGGCATCCTGTCAGGGATAGGAGCGGACACTGTTAGCGGCCGCTCGATTGGCAGTGAGCGAGGCATTTCTGATAGAGAGGGTTTTCTCTCCAACTTAATGAAGACTGCAACGAAGTCAGCTGCTGGGCTGACAGCTGCCAGGAGCTGTGGGACACTAGCTGAGGTGTCTGAGGGACTACTCCATCTGCCTCCCTACCTACCAACTGTGCTGCTGGATGAGCTTGGGGACACACAGGCACTGTGCTAGTGCTGGGCTCTGCGCTTCTTGGGACTCTCTGCCAGGTTCCCTTGCTGCTGCTGATTCTGCACCATTCAGAGGCTCTGTTCCATGTTAGATTAGGGAATATCCCATTGGGCAATTGGATTTAATGAAGCTGAACTTCACTGTGATAGTTGTCCTTGTGGTCTGTTGCTACCTTGCTGTGGAGTCTTGTGTTGTTGCTAACTTTAGGGCTGGGAGCCACAGAATATTGCACCAATGCCCTGATGACCAGTTCCCAGTCAGAACTGGGCAGAATTTGTGCACAAGAGAGTCTGCATGAAATGGCCTTGAAGGTGGCAGAAGAATTTTTCTCACCAGTTTCCACTTAAACTGGACACATTCATGAAGGCTTCATTTATGTGTTTGAAAGGGTTAGTGTGTCAGAATGAAATCATCTTGAGGGAAATTTATCCGGCTGCAGTGCCTTACACACCCCTCAAATCCTGTTTAACCTCCTAAATAGTTGTGTGATGCCTTGGCCTGGTGTGTAGGGGAGAATTCACCTGGTGTGAACAGGTCTAAAGGAACGTGTGTGATCCTGTGAAGTAGGAGTCACATAGAGGTGACTTAATCCCCTGCTGAAATACAGCCACAGTGCAAACACCTTTTCACTTCCAAGAGGAAATGAAGAGGAATATCCAAATATCCACTTGAAGACTGAAGACACGCTTTTAGCAAGGGAACTATAATGACAGAAATAGCATTCCAGCCAGGATACCTGCTGCTGTAGAGTAGTGTCTCTGTTCCTGAGTTTCCTCCTCAGCAGGACATGTTACATTTCTCTCGCTTGCGTGAGGAGCCTGGGATCGCTTCAAGATGGTGGAGTTGCTCAGCAGGAGAGTTATGTGCCACTACATTTCCTGTTCAAATGTGTTTCCTCCCGTTATTGACTGACAAGGAGGAGGAAGGGAGTTTTTCAGAAAGGCTGGAAATGAGCCTTAGACAGCTGCTTTCCAGATTGTAAAGAAAACAAATGATTTTTTTCTTTTTTTCTCAAATCTTCTCAAAAACATGCTTTTGCCCACTAACACTGCTCTCTGTAATACTCTAATGTGCCAGAGGTTTCTTGGGGGCAAGTGAATAAAGCAACTTGGTGTGGGAATTGCCTCAGCAGGAACTCTTGCAACAAGCAAGGGTTAAAAATTGCCCGGGGAAGGCTGAAGGCAACAAGCTCATGTGGTTATGCCACAAGGAAACTTCCAGCTGTTATGGTTGGACTGAAACAGAAAACATTTTTGTCGCTTTTCTCTCTGGCTCCCTGTGGGAGCATGGGGCTGTGGAAGGGCTGAATAAGGCGAGAGGGAAGGTCTTGTTGTTAAGTGTTCTAGCTCATTGAGTTGTGCCTTTAGTGTGGTGTTGTATCACCGTGAGGTTTTTTTGGGGAGGGAGTTTGTTTTTTGGTTACTTGCAAAGGCCCTGTCTTGAAAACAGCTGTCTGCTGGACAATGCATGGCAGGCTTGGAAATAGAAAGGAGTCTTTTGAACCAAAATGTGAAAATCCTGTGATCTATGCAATTGGAAGGTAGAAATGTGGAAATGCTAGGAGGTCAGATCAATCTCTGACACAGTACTGCATCAAATGTCTTTTTTTTCTTTTTCTTTTCCTTTTTTTTTAATTTAAAAAGATTTAAAACTTTAATAGTTGCTGAAGTGAATCTGCTGTTGTGGTTTTGGTATTTTTTTTTTCATAGGCAGTAGAAGAAGAAATGAAAAGCATTAAGAGCCTTGCAAGGTCACTGGGACCTGAGCAGAATTATTAACAAGTTCTCTCTCTGTCAGGCACTCTGTATTCACTGTATCACAAGCTTGAAGCCAGACCTTATTTTACTAAGCAAAAAATGGTCCTTTTGTTGCTATTTTTCCCCTAGTGTCATCTCTCATGGTTGCCAGGGAAACCAGTGTGTATCCTTTCAGCATAGGTTATTGGGCCTCAGGAAGGAAGTGCTCCAGTACTGGCCTGCTATTTTTATAGAACCGTTACATAATACAATCTATTAAAGCTTCCTCTCGGTGTTTTATGGCACAAAGGGGAAATTAAGTTTGATGACTCCTAAATGTTTGATGGAGGATGTCAGGTGACTTCTGGATTGTTTTGTGCTAGCCGCATAGCAACAATATTTCTGTGTGCAATTCAAGAAGAACAAATATACATTAGTGCCCTGGGCAATATTTGCCTGCATGCAGATCACCAGAGGAAATTGAATTCTAAGCAGAGCAAGTACAAACAGTATAAAAGCGCAGGGTGCTATCAGCTAGGGAGGGTGAGATGGCAGAGTACTTGATGTTTTGACAGCATATGGAAAAGAGGCTTAGAGGAAAATATTATTTTCTTTTCCATGTTCTGTTGTACTGCACAGAAATTGGGAGATACCACAATCAATTGACAATCACCATATACATTTGTAACATGGATATTGTAGTAGCTCATTACTGACACTGATTTCTCAGCATTTAGTGCTGGGAGAGAGTGGAGATTAAAACTTTGGCATTGCAAGCCTTGATTATTTTCAAGTAAGAGAAAACTGTAGAGTCAGTGGTGTTGGTGATATGTGAAACTTGAAAAGCTCCCATATGTATTCCCCTCCTAGGTATGTTTCACATGCACACTGACTGTTCAGAGCTGTATTTAAAAATGAACAATCCTTCATTTAAATACCTGGCCAGGAAGAAATCTCTGCTCAGAGACTGAGGGCTCACAATTCCTTCAGCTCCTTCTTGTCAAGATCAGGTTGACACTGTGCCTTGACTGAGCCATAGCTCCAAGTGAAAAGGTTTAGCATGCAGATGAGTTACTGTGAACAACATTACTGCACAGCACTTACTCCAAGGGAACTGTCCATGTGCTTGCACTTGGCCTATACCAAATATGATATAATTCAAGCCAGGTTAGCCATCAGTGTCTGTTCTTTGTCTGTTGCACGTAGAAATGTATGATTTTCATAAGTTTTTAGTTGCCAATATGATGGCTGTGTTGTGTTTTGGCCCAAATTTAACATGGATCTGGAGTTTCTAATATGGATGACATGCAATCAGAGGTAGCCTTGTGCTGAGTCCTCAGTGCTGTCCTTTGAAAGAAGGAAATAATGGGACTGTGAGTGGCAAGGTTGCCGGCCTTTTGGAAAGAACAGGAAAACATCCTTCTAAAAACCTGAAGTGTGGTGGGCTAAACTGCCTCCTGATCTTTACTGCTTGTGAAAGAAAGATGTCATTTCCTCTTGAAACTGAAAGCTGCCAAGAGAATATAATTTAATTTCTATGCAAGCAGAAATCTTATTAAAGCTGAGAATTGCAATTCAAACACTTGCATTTACAGAAGCAGCTTCCATGATATTGTGCACTGCACTGGAGGGAGAATCATCGCTGTTTTCAACTGTCCCTGTTTATTTCGAAGATGGCACTGCTCTTCCAAAACAGCAAGGGAGCAAGGGAAGAATTTTCAGCTGCTTCTAGTCCTTTGCAAGTAACAGAAAACCTTCTGTGCTTGTAAAGTCTGGGCCACACCATTCTGGGAGGACATCTGAGATGAACCCTCCTGGGGTAATCTCTTGGTGTGACTAGGTGAAAACAAAAGGGAAAGTTAAAAAAACTCAGATCTTGATGGTTTGCTCCTGAGAAATAACAGGAGTTTGATTAATAACAAAAAAAGTACTGTATTTTTGTCCAGGACGTTATAAAGGACCCAGAGGATGCAAGATTTTACATGTCCCAAAGGAGGGGTGGAGGAGGAACCAGAGCTCAGTACAGTTTTACTAGGCTCCAGTCAGCATGTGTTCAGCACACTGCTGTAAATCCATGGCCATGATTTAACGTGAAGATTAGAGCTTGCTAGGAATTTTCCAAGAAAACATTTTTTTCATCAAAACTTTTCATGGAAACTTGTCACTTTGGATGAAACTTTTGCGTGGAAAAATTTCTGTGATCTGGCACTGAGTTCCTGTAGAAAGCCAGAGCAGAGAGCTCAGAATAGCCAATACCCTGGAGGGTAAAGTTTTTCCTGGGAATGCAGGAGATATGCCTGCCAAACATGAGGTCTTGATTCTCAGGTTCCTGTTCCTTCACTGTTACAAACTGACTACTGGGCTTTTGGCTGTCCTGTGTGGATGCTTCTTTTTCAGAAGAGGGGTTAGAGGATCATCTCCCACTCTGTCTCCTCTTTTGTGTCCTGGTGCAGAACAATGTGTTGTTGTAATCCTAAAAATGTTAGCAGGACAAGAAACAAGCTTCCCACCCAGTCCTAATGATGCATTTTCACATGCTCGCACCATATGCAGTTTCTGTTGTCCTGTGGCATGTTTGTAGGCTGTAGGTCAGGCAGGATTCAATCTGCTCAGACTGGTGGCCTGGCTGGAGAAGGTGGGTGGTTACCCTTCTACATCACTGCTTGGACTGCCTCTACACTGGAACTGGGATCTATCAGGACTATTTCTTAGCCAGCTTTGGTCTGGACCAGACACTTAAGATAGGTCTCCAGATGCTCACCTAATCTCAGTTTTGAAAATTTTTCTATTTTATTGTCATTTCTTATGTAAGTCATAACTCCTCAAAGGAGCAGGCTTTGGAGAGCCTGAGCTAGGTGGCTAGCTTATCTCCACCAGGTGATAATTTGTCTTGATCCTTTTAAATAATCCTTAATTTAAATAAAGTGGAACAACTTTAGGAGATGGTGCTGAAGTACCTTTCTAGCCTTGCAGGTATGACCTTCCTTTGGGCAGACAAGAGACCAATTTGAATCTTCTCTGATCTGGACAGAGACGACATAACAAATGATATTATCTTCAGTTAATTGCTCTTTTCCCACTCCTTCCCCTGGAGTAGTGTCTTTGATTTGAGACAACTTGTTAAAACCACAACTAACTTGCAAAACTTTTGGTATTGATGAAAAAGTAATTTTTGGAGGAAACTGAACTAATGAGCATATATATTTGTTCATATTAGTAATGCTCCTGGTTTTGTGCTGTCCAGAATGAAAGTGCCCAGTGAAGGGGGAGTGAAGCAGCAAAGGAGACTGGAGAAGATTCTTCCTGTGTTTGTTTTGAAAGCAATGATGTATAAAAATCCTTGTTTGTTTTCAGAAGGAACCTCTGGAGGAAAACAACTGTGGGCAAGAACGTGCAAAATCAAGAGCTAGAATTATCTGACTTCGTCTTGTCAAATGTTAAGCCAAACAGGAAGGTTTATTTTTCTGCCTTCTTTTTTTTCTTTTGGCAACTACTTCCCCAAGCTTCCTATGGGGTGGAAATGGGCAATAAATAGCAGGGTATCTAATGGCATCATTCCAGGCCTCCCAGCTACTGGGGCTGGCAAGGAAACGGCTCTCCTTTTGCTTCCTTCTTATTTTTAGAGTGCTGAGTTTTCAGGGGGTGGAGGGAGGGTCGGCTATTATCAGTGAGAGTCAAACCACAGTGGCTGCCTCCGCAGGGCTCTCACCGCCCTGCCAAACTGGAGGAAGTTGGGCTCATATAATTCACACCGCCAGCGGTTTTGCCTTGTAAGCGAGACTTCCTTTAAATCTAAAATACATTCACATGCATGCAAAGCTGAACCCTGTCATTCCTGTAGGACCCCTGTTTTAAATATGTCCACATTTTTGTCTTTTGGCCTCTCTT
>VXBQ01010227.1:911187-995980 GCA_013400175.1 Phainopepla nitens
CACTGCCACTTCTTCAAGTTTAAAAATGCTCACTGGAGTGATGAATTGCAAACAGAACCAATGTTGCTCTTGGAAGAGTTGCTCAAAGAACAAGCCCTGGAGAACAACAGGCTGCAAAAACAGTCTTCTCTGTGATTTGATGCCTTCCATATAAAAATGATCTTCTCCAAAATTCTATTTTGAGCTTGGTGTATTTGAAGTCGATTTTTTGTTTTGTTTCATTTAGTGGGTTTTTTTTTGTTGTTTGTTTTTTTAAGAATTGTCAGTCATGTGAACTGTAGAAAATACAACTGGGTTTATTAAAATCAAAGATGTTTGTTTGTCATGAGGTGACAAAAAGAACCAAACATACCAAAGGCTGTTTCCAAGTTCTGGAGGTAAAGATTTTTCTCGTGTGAAACTTTAGACATTATTCTTAGTTTTTGCACAGGGGTAAAATATATAGGGCTTATATATGATAGGCTTATATTTCTATTTATCTGTGGAGCAGAGCTTTAAAGTAGAGAAGTTCAGGTTTTGATTTTGACATGAACGTTTCAAACACCCCTATTTCTGCAAACTTCATATAAGAACGCTTTTTTTCTGCGCTTTGTTGTGTATCCTGCACTTAGAGCAATCATGGCTGGAAGCTTTGATCTGCAGCAAGTCCCCTGGGCTGCT
This sequence comes from Phainopepla nitens, assembly GCA_013400175.1. Lineage (NCBI taxonomy): Eukaryota > Metazoa > Chordata > Aves > Passeriformes > Bombycillidae > Phainopepla > Phainopepla nitens. The sequence goes on from VXBQ01010227.1 coordinate 911,848, forward strand.
CCTTCCCCAAGGAGGACTCGGGTATACCAAATTCCTGAAAGCTTTTCCAGGGTTATCTCCTGGCAACTGGTCTCAGGGAAGGGTATAGCACACATCTTGTAGTAGGGGATGCTGTGGAGATGGTCTGGACTGTATTCTGCCAGGTTGTATGCAAATACAGACTCTGAAATTTCTCCTAGCAAAGAAAAGATTGATTCCCAGGCTAGATTTGTAACTTTGCTTGAAGCCTTGAGGCACAATGTGAGGCATGATATTCGATACCTGAGGAATGGGTAAGGGAAAACCAGAGCAGAAATATCTGCTTGCACATGTTCCAGTATCGTTGGTCTAGGTTGCACCATGGAGTTTAATCACGGCAGGGATCTTTCAAATGTGGCCTTGGTGGTTTCTGAAGAAAAAATTCATAGTCATGAAGATGCCTCCAGGTGGTTGTGAAGTCTGTGCTAACTGATCTAGCCCTTGGGCGTGTGTCAGTCTGCGATTTGGCAAGACCTTAGGTGAAGCACAGTGTTTTCCAATCACGTGGTTCTAGGACAATGGTTCTGCAATCTACAGTACCTTGTTGTTTCCTATAGTTCCTGATACGAAGACTGAGGAGGACCCCAGGTCTGGCCAGCCTTGGAAAGTCGAATTGCAGCTGAATTGATAGTGCAAGTTTGTTTTCACTTGTGCTTTGTGTAGTAATGTGGGAGTGTAGACTTTAACCAATGAGTTTTACATAATTTGCACTTGAACTCCCACAGAGATTCAGTTTGAACCTGAGCACAGAGACATTTCTGCTTTTGTGTTGCGATACTTTTGTACAAGCCTATACATTTTACTCAGTGTGATGTTATTTTAGGTTTTTTGCCAGATAAAAACATCCTCAGCTATGAACAAGTAGGAATATTGCCACAAAACAATGATTTATTACTATTATTTTTATTTTGATGACAAAACAAAGACTCCTGAAACAGATTAAAGGACCTTGGTTTGCATGTTTATCCTGAGACCCCTGAATATGTGCTGTAAAAAATCTCTGTTGCCCCAGTCCCAGTTTTATCCCTGGAAGAATGCAATCTAATTACTCTGTCATTTCACTAAAATACTCCTATTTGTGCAGTTTTCTTGGTTTATTTGGGTTCCAAGAGGACCTCTTTTCCAAGCAGTTTGATGCTATGAGTAGATAAACATGATAAATCCATTATAAATTTACTTTACACTCAACTTACGATGTTCTGCTCTTTAGAATGTATTAGAGACTTGTTTAATAGTCTTCTGTCCGTAATTCTCATTCATGTCCACTCTATAATAGTCTTTTGGAAAGCCTAGATTGATTTTTATTACAGAGTTTGCAAGTATCCATAGTGAAATATTGCTTCCATCAAAGACTCATTTATGATGTCAGGTTTCTTATAATAATGAGATTTATTTAATATATCTTTAAAGGTTTAAGGGCTCTTCCCCCCTTCCTTTTGTCCCTGAGAGTTCTGATTTACGGGTATAAGGCACAATGTTTCCTGAGTGATAACATTAAATCTGTTATTCTCCTGGTGTGTTTGACTAGAAATGGTGGTGGAGAAACTGTTTTGGAAATACCTAATAAATCTCCTATTGCTGAGACAAGGAGACTTGCACTAAACCATGTTTAGGGATAAAATGCGTTTTTGATATCCGTGCACCATTCTGAAATATGGTGCAATTTGTTAAGTGATTACCTGGCTAATTTTTTGCCAAACATGAGGTGTGTATTTTTCAGCATAGATTAATAAAATGTGATCTTACATAGGAACATGCAGCTTTCTGTAGAATATTGATAAATACAAGGATAAAGTCCAGTATATATGTGGCTTAACTATGGCTGCTGAAATAAGTAATCTGTATATAGTGAGCACTTTAATGACCTTCAGGGTGAAAATATTTATTGTTTCAAAACAAAGCAAGGAAAAACAGCTATGATTTTTCTTCCCTATTGGGATGACCTGAGCATATTCCATAAAACAGTATTTTACAGAACATATAACTTGACATGCAACTGTTAAATCTCTTTTAAATATATATTATTTTGCCTTCTATAAAAACTGCATAAACTGCTTTATGTGTATTCATCATAAGCAATAGCTAAGTTCAGATATTTACCACAAGCCTTCTAACTTTGGTCTTCTAACAGGCACAGTGAGACTTTGAGGGAAGTACTGTGGAAGATGATTTATTTTCACAGTTTAACGTCACAGTCCTTATCTTTCCTTAGAAACAGGTCCTGGGTTTTCTCCAAGTGGAAATTTTCTACTAAAAGGTGGGACTTAAACTGTGGTTAAGGAAGCAGCAGAGGAAAGAACATTAAAATAATGTGGCCAAATCCTCAGTGATGTAGCTCCATTAGAGATGGTGGGATTTGACCACTGAGAATTTGTCCCATTAACACTAAGTCCCAGCCCAGCATGTGCTTGCTCTGAAGATCCCATCCTGCTATGAAGTTGCTGGGCCAAAACATTTGTGCAGTTGCTGGGCCAACACTCGAATGCAGTTTGGGGTGTATTGGACATTAATTTATGAAAACAGAATAGGGATCCATGGTAGGGAGTAGATGCAAAACAGTTTCTTGCTCTGATTTTATTATCTTACATCATTTTCAGTTTGGTGGTTTTGACAGAGGTTTGTAGGCTGAGATTGTGAGCAAAATGGAGGTAAAAGTTGCACTGAGGAGATCAGACAAATCTCATTTTAAAGTGTTAAAACTTGTAGATTCAGATTTGCACAGCTTTTGACAGTTATGTTTAAAAACTACCAGGTACTAAAGGACATTTCTGTGTCCTGAAGGAACACAAATATCTTCTGATACAAATCTTCTGAGACACAAAGTCTGACTGGCAATTACTGTGTTTGCATTATATATATATATTTATATGTATATATTCATGTATATGTTCACCTTCTTTGAAGGTGGAACTACTCTAAGATCTGGAAACTCCTGTATGCAGCACCTTTGTGTGAATTTTTCCTCTCTTTCCCTATAATAAAAAACAAAGACTACCCTTGGGTGTGTCCAGAGATCTCAGTGACCTGAAAACAGAACAGATTTATGCTGCTGTAATTTATTTGAAGCCTTGTCATCTGTCTTTGGTTTTGCAGTGAGATGCTAATCTCCTCAGATTTTGTGTACTGTTAGAACGTGTAAAAAGCTGTCCAAAATGTTGGTATCAGCATTGTTCCATGACATTTACAATGAAAGTTTCAAAACATATTTGCACTGGTTTAGAATAAGTTTTACAGATTGATTTCAACCTTTGCAAGTAATACTGTGAAAAAAAGTCCAGGATAAATATTTAGAATTTTGATCCTTCGATGTGAGCAGTACAATGTGAACTGAGTGTGTAATAATAAATAAGAAGGTACAAGTCCTGTGTGTTGAAAGGGGCTTTTCCTGTGAGGCTGGTTGGTTAATTTGGTCAAAAGTCTGTGGGATGGGAGAAATAACACTTTCTGATGAAATGAAAAACTTAAATGAAAACTTTCCACTTGGGTTGAATTTCTAAACTGTCTTCAAAAAACACTAAAACTTACTCAACTGAGGAAAGGGCTTAGTTGCCAAAACCAAACAAAATTTAACTCTGCATGTAAACTGGAAACTCCGATTAAATTGGAAATTGTTCGTTTTCCTAAAATGCTTTTGTGTGGGTTGGGAAGTGGGGGTATAATTTCCTGACCAGCTCTAACACAGGCTTGCAGTGCTGCTGCTTTTTATACTTACAGGCAGCCGGAACTGGTGACTAAGGTTTCGCTAATAGTGCAAATTCTATGAGCTGGTTGTTTGTGAGCATGTAATTGACCTTTGCTGGCAAAGTGATGTGGAGATAAGGAAAGAGAAAGGATAGATTTCAAGTCACTTCTTTTCTCCAGCTTGGAGGAACGCACACCAGTGCAGCCTCTTGTTTTAGAAATCCTTTAAGTACCGTTTGTAGTAATTATTTCAGTAGCACATAAGGCTGTTGCATGTCTAACAGTGCCTGCTTCATTGCACAGGTGCCAACACAAAGTTATTCAGCAAACATCTTCAGTACTGAGGAGGCTCCTTGTCTGCAGTGATGATAGTAAATATACAGTTTTATACAGACAAGCTGTGTCCCTAATGCCTTGCTATCCATGGACTCAAAGCAGGCTTTTCCTGAGCAGTCTTCTGGAGGTGAATCAAAGAAAAATATGGAGCAAACCAAATTTCTCACTGCCCGCTACATTATTTGTGTTTTCTTAGGAAGAGGGATTTCTTCCTAAGTAGAAACTAACAATTAATGACAAATGGAGGGAAAAAATTGAGATAGTTTTTTCAATACATTTAGGGATATGAGTATATCCACCTTAGATTCTGCACCTAAATTTCCACCTTGATTTGCACCACCCTAAATTTGGTAATATCAAATGAAAAATTGGTTTTGTGGGGGCAAAAGATCTTACTTGAATGTTAGCAATCACTGGCAATTTCCACATAATTCCTGACTTTGTCTGGTGACTTGATGTAAATGACACCAGAGTTAAGTGTAAAGCTGCCAAGCATAGCAGTTGCAACTGTGCTTTGAAGGGTAGTGGTTTCCAGTTTGGTAGATATCACTGCGACTGAGAAATGCTGATGTTTACAAAGGGGAGGGGAAATAAAGTTTAGCCACGGGAGGGGAGGAAAGCTTCTGCTGCAGCCATTTGTTATCATAAATACTCCAAATCCTTCTCAGCTGTGGAGCAGCCAAAGGTTCAATTCTGTCTTCCCACAGACTTTGTAAATGTCCCATCCATGGCAGTACCCACAGTGGCTCTAGTGGCTGAGGGAAGTGTGTGAGTGTTACTGTGACATGGCAGCGTTGGTATTGTCTCATATCCCTGACCCATCTGGCTCTTTTATGTTCAGTTCTGGTCTGGATTTTTTTGGCAATATGTCCTGAAGCCAGTGTGTATTGTAAAAGAGCAGAGTTGGTTTTCCTTCCATAGCAGGAACAATCCAAGCATCTCTTTGGAGTGAGAAGAAGGAAGGACAGTTCTGAGGTGTCAATGTCCTTTGCCTGTGTTGAAGTCAGCAGTGGTGGTGCCTTCCTTGTGCTTGTAGGGCTGTGCCCAGAGAGCGTTTCCATTTCATTGTGGCAAAGGTAGGAACTGAGAACAGGCTGTTTTTCTCATTGTGTTTATTCAGCCGTCTCTCGTTTCTGAGGACCGGGTTCAGGAGCAAGGTGCCGCGCAGTCAGCTTCTCAACTTGCTGATGCTTGCACTCGCCTTCCCCTGTGACTCATTCCAAACACATCTTGTTCATTCAGGAGGGTAATTTTCTATTTCCACTTTGGTGCACTTCTCCTCCTCCTTCTCTGCCCCTCCTCCTTCCAGATCTAAAATGTCCTGTCAGCTGCTGTTTATCTGATGGTTCAAATGTCCATGCTTGGTTTCTTTTTCCCCCGTCGCTACAGTTTCTCCTTCCGTTCCAAAGGCTGTTTTAGTTGTCATTTCTATTCCCCTGTCAGCAGCATTTTTCATCGTCTCTGGCTTGGGCAGTCTGTCTACATCATTTTCTTTAGAGGTGTTTTTGTGCTAAATGAGTGCCTCCTAGGAAGCCAAATGTAGCGTAGCATAATTAAGTGACAATATATGAGGTGCCAGTCCTTTACCAGGCAGTTAATGACTGGCTGGAAGATTTACAGGCATGACGTAGAGTCAGAAGAAATTTAGCACTCCAGTCTGCAGTTAAATGATAGGTAGAGGACATTTGAATGCTCCTATTTTCCAAAGAAATACTAATTTAAACTTTGCTAGTGGTCAACTTGTTTATTTCTGTATTAAATTGAACAAATCTAAATTTGTTCAATTTAAATTCCAAGCTTATCAAGTTTGGAAGATGTTATATGATAACACTGCCCTTGGGAAAGGGTATCCTGGGTTGTCTTGATGAGGTGGAGAGTGGCAGCAGGCTTGATTTTAATTCCATATCTTCCACTAATTATATGGCTACATCTGGGAAGAGTTTACTTGGGGTTCTCACTCTTTCCCCTCTTCATTACTTTAATTGTAATGTAGTATACACTCATGATCTTCCCAAAATAGCTCCTGTATTTTTTATCCCTTGTGCTACAAGCTCTGCTTTAGCAGTGTGCTCTGGAGGCCGTGCCTCCTGCTTCATGATCTGTGTACTGGTGCCCCAGGCAGGACAAGGAAAAGTGATCCCTTTACCCCTACCTCTGTCGTCTTCAGATTCCACCTTTTTCTGGCCACAAGTCATTGCTCCAGCACTCTGGCAATCCTTCACAGCTTGCAGAAGTGAAGCACAGGGATGTCAAAAATGAGCTTTGTTATTTTTAAGTGTCTAGGTATACTGTAAATGGATAGATGTATCCTATTCCCCATTTGCCCCTTCCCCAACCCCTATAGAATGAAATATGAAGTTTATCTATCTTGGTTTGGATCTCACTTTATATATCTGAAATGTTTCCAGTGAGTTTTATACTTTTAACTATGCTAAATATGAGTTTTCAAGGCCAGAGTGAGTTTTGCTAGCAGGGCTTCTGGAAAGTGTGGGCATGTGGCACACAGAACACAGGCTGACTAATATCTGCTCACATACATCTTTTTAAAAGATGAAGGGAAAAAACAACTACCTTTGGATCAATATCTGCAAGATTATTCCAGGATAGGGTATCAAATCCTTCTAATTTTATCTTTTTTTCTCTAGCTCCCTTATGTTTCTATTCATGACTTGCTTTTTTTGGTCTTTTTTTTTTTTCTTCTTCCTTCCTCCCTCTTTTTGGTAGCAGATTACTGTGGCCACTAAGAGGTACTGTTGATACAGCTCTAGTTACCACAGTTTAGTTGCTGAAATAGAGATCTTTTTGTGTACTCTTTGCATATTTGAGCTGCTCTTTCCTTGTATCCTTTTACTGGTGGTTATTTTTGGGTTTTGCTTTACTGTAATTTTTGTTTTAAATGACTAGGCTGTTAACATTAGCTTAAACTTTCACTTAGCTTCATGCCCATGTACAAGGCAGGTGAGCATCAACACAACTTCAATTTTCCTTCCTTTACTTCCAAGTGACAGTTTTTGGAGTTGTGCAGAACATGTTTCCCTCAAGGGCTGCATTTGTTCTAGCAGTGAAGTGACCACTCTTGGGTGCTGGGTTTTCCTGCCTCCCTCAGCTGTGAAAATTCATTCACTCTTAAGAAGGTTTTGTGGGATGTGTGGAGTTTCTCAGCGCACCTGTGAGGGTTCCCCTATAAACTGGCTGAGTACAAATTTGTTATTAAATTTGCCATAACGTGTGTATTAAATATATATTGGTGGTGCTTGTACTGGGCACATCAGAGGTGCCCAGAGAGTGTTTCCTTGGTTTTAGCTCATCTTGGCTCCTTTCTATTTGTGAAATAGTCCACTTGAAATCATGCTTAAATTTCTGGTGGTTTATATTGAAGAGTATTATTTTTGTCTTCAAATTTTCTCTGTGAGTTCCATGTAAAAAGGAAAAAAGAAAAACATAATCCACATGAATTTCTCCAGGAAATAATTCTGCTATGGGAAGAAGTTGGGTTATTTTCCAAAAATAGAAGTAAAGATATTAGTAAAAGTTTAGTAAACAGAGTTTTAGGAGGAAGTCTTTTCAGGTTTTTCAAGTTTCACTAACTTCCTATTAAAATATACTCCAGATCTGAATACATGCTGGTGTTTGGATGTCAAAGTGCTACAGAGTCCAATGACAAAGTGACTTGCAGATTTCAGCTTTGGATGCTTTAGGAACCTCCTTTTTTGCCCCTTCTTCCATCTAATGTTTGTGGGGCCTATATTTAAATAGAATTTTATATTGTCAGCTGTTAAAGAAAGGATAAATTGCTGTGGATCTCTGCTTTCTCCCAAGCTCAACCTCTTTTTCCCACCAGCATATATCCTGTGCCTTTTGCAATTGCTTTTCCACCTCACACTTTTGATTCTTTTAATTTAGCATCAGTCTACCTGCATTCATTTGGAGGTTGTCATATGTCATAATGGAATTTTTCCTTGACTGTGTGATCACGCACAGCATCTGAACCTCCAGGGGAGTCAGACCCTCAAAGGATGTGTGTCCAAATGCATATAAATTTATTTGCCAAGCGTGCACACGTGTATATCGCTGCCCTCTCCTGCATGGAACAGGTACTGCTCCAAGATGTGCCTCAGGCCATTTTCGGGGGAACATAAGAGCTGTATCAGCCTCCTGCTGAAGGAAAAAGGGCCTTGTGACTTTAGCCTGGGAGATGTTCCTGCGGAACTCAGGGTGCCTGGGGTGAGCACTTTAGAGACAGCTTGACCAGATCTGAAATCCAGAGAAGTTCAGTGTGTGTTTCCACAAAATTAGGAGTCTTTTGAACAGCACTCATTTCTGGTTGCAGCTGAAAAGGGCATTCGGGAATCTGGGTGCTCTTTGTTACTTTCTGGAAAATTTGCTATTTACTGCCATATGTCTATAGGACATTGTTGAAACTGACTGAGTCATGGTGCCTGGAAATATCGGGAGGCATATTGAGAAGCAACAGAAAGTTAAGGGTAATCACAGCAGAAGCAGAAATTCTGTTTGGTTCTGAGGCTATGAACACAACAGCTGTGCAAGAGCCACAGGGCAGGAGCTCCTAGAAGGCAGTGCCAAGTGGGGACCAGATGGCGCATGGGATTGGTAAAGCATATGAAGTCATCTGCCTGTAGGTTGTGAATTCAAGTGCAGCTCAGGATGTTAAGCTGGCTAAAATTTATGGTTGACTGCAGCCCCTTTGGTACAGAGTGTTCTGCAAATTGGTTTGCTTGTTTAGGGAATGAAGGTTGACTCTTACAAAAACAAGTCCCCCCCCCAAAAAAAAAAAAGGTGAAAAAGAAGAAAGGATGGGGAAAGAGGTTGTCCTGATTTACTAGCACCATCTAGCATCCTTTGATTCCTTTGTCAATAGTGTCATTCAAGAGTGAAATGTATGAGCTGAGACATTTTTAGCACAGAGTGTGCTCTTTCCCTTCTTTAAGGCTGGAATGTGGGGAATGGATATAATCAGGCTCATAAAATTGAGACAAGCTCTTGGTCATAGAATGAATCGCAAATTGGTTTGGGTTGGAAGGGACCTTAAGGATCATATGGTCCCAGCCTTCTGCCATGGGCAGGGACACCTTCTGCTAGATCAGTTTGTTTAATGCCCCATCCAACCTTTCCTTTTTCTATTTTATACTGTGTGAAATTAAACTTTTTCTTGTCTAGAAACAGATGGATATTCATAAATGAAAGGAGGGTTGATGCTGGAAGAAAGTTGTGGTGTTAGCAACTGACTTTTGATTGCAGAGGCTGTCTCTCCAAAGGCTGCATTCCCAGAACAAGAAGGGAAAGACCACATTAACACCAACAGAATGAGATGGGAAATGTCACTTTGAGTGGTTTATGTCCTGGGTGTGGATTCATTGGGATGGGAAGGGATTATTGACACCCTTATTCTTCTCAGCTAAGCTTTAGCAGGTTCCCATTTTGTAGGTTCTGGATGGTATTAAGGTGTACTGGAGAGATGCAATGCTCTTCTGGGGTCACTCTGCAGGGCTGGAGGCAGCCACCGGGGCAAAATGGGAGGGCAAAATGCCATGTGGAGGTTCAATCTCCATGGTCACATCTGGGCTGAGCCTACATGGGCAAAATATGTGAGGTGGCCTTGGCTATAATCTGTGACCTCTGAATTGGAAGTGGAGAATGGATGGAAGGATCAGGAATTTGGGATGATGAGGGCACATTTGGAGTAGGTTTAATTGAGTAAGCCATTGCCAAATGGCTTGTCCTGTCTGGGACTGACAGATAAGAGGCAGAAGGGTGATGTTTCAAAATGGAAGGGTGACAGAAATGTGGCAAAATGAACAACTTGCCTTAATCACTTGTAACTACAAAAACACTCCTCTGTGATTCTTGCAAGCATCTGCCATCAAATTTGCATCTACTCTGAGACCCAGATGTTTAGGTTTGTAATCACAAACAGTGAGATCGAGGAGCACATCCTATATCCTAAATACCCTACTAACCAAGCCTGACTTGTGTGTTCATCAATTGTCTATCTCTTTTTAGAATTTTAAATTTTTTTGATTGTTATTATTTTTATTTCTGACTTTTGCTTGTTTTTCACATTCTTGAACTCAGTATGTCTAAACCCAGTATTTTTTTCATCTGACAGAGAGCTGCATTTAAAGTTTTGGGGCAATGATGAGCACAAATTTAAGAAGCAAAAATTAATTGTTGATTCTTTCAACACATTGAAAACTCCAAGCTTTTTTATTTTTCTGCTGAGACTTTTCAGTTGATGTAGGAGGATGGACTAGAAATGTTTTTAGCTTGGCCCCACAGATTAATCCAGGTATTTCAATGGTGCTTTTGTACATATTGTTAATATGGTCAGCTAATGGAAGTGAAGCAACTTAGATGAGTAAGTTCTGATCTTCGGAAGGTCATGGTGATTAAGCATGACCAACTTGCAACTGAATAAGATGATGTGAAATCTGATAAACAATGTGTTTGGTGTCACAATATTTTGTGAAATTTTACTATGGAGTAAAGTAGTAGTAAAGTAGTTCTTAGTTATATGTGTCTACTGTGTGAATTCAGCATTGGTATGGAAAAATAATGTGTTTGGTTGCCTTTTAGTTCATGTTGCTGTTTTCCACTTTATCTTGCTGTTTTCATGGCTATCACTTGAAGAACCCTTTTGTGAGGTGGGTGATTCTGTGTGAGGGACAGCTGCAGAGAATCCAGGTGTGCCAAGCAAAGTACCAAGAGTTCCTTGATGAGATATGAGGGAGGAGGAGGGAAGGGATAAACAGAAACAACTTTTCACCCCAGTTGACACAAATCTTTGTGCTGATCAGAACCCACAGAATAGCAAATCACACTGAGTTACTTAAAAGCAAGATTCCAGCTTCTCACGTTGCTGCCCATTTCATGCCACTTACTCATGTGCCTGTATACTGAATTAGTATTTCCACGTATTCTGATTTGGTTTCTAAGACGTAACATTCTCAGTCTTTCTCAACTTTCTCAGCTCAGAGGCTTCCTGTTTGGTTGAAGTATAATGTGATTTCTGTATTTGAGAAGATGTGTACAATGAGACTTGTATGACCAAATGTACTTGCATTTCTTACTTAGGAGGATAACACCAATTTCCTTCCAGTGATGGGGTTTCAATTTCTGACACATCAGCAAGTCACCTCAAAAATGTTGAACTACAAATAAGCTTAAGGGAACTGAGCAACATATCTGAGGTTCTGAATGTAGAAATAGCAAACAGAGGTGTAATCCCTCGTATTATGCTTGGGCCTTTGGAAACAGAACATGCCAGAAATATCGCCTGCCTTTGTTTTTTGGCATAGCTAATAAATCGCTCCAGTCAACTGGATGTTCCTTTGGAAGGTTACAGTAAATCATGGGCCTGGACATAAGCCAACGTTTCCTTCTGTGAGGCAAAACTCAAAAGGTACAAAAAGACTGTGTTGGATTGTTCTCAGTTTCCTCGTGGACACAGTGTGCTCCCAAGTGGGGGAGCCACAAGAGGGCAATGGGTCTTTTGTACAAGTGGGATGTAGCAAAAAATCCCCCCAGATAGTTCAGTTAATTCCCTCAATGGCAGAAAGACAATGGTAGAAAGTAATTTGAAAAAAAAAAAAAGGTTGGGTGAAAGCAGAGAGGTATAAACTGTGAGAGCCATGCTCAGGTCTGCAGACCTGCTCAGAAAGCTGTGTGCTTGTTATTTGCTTAGTGGTTTTAGGAAAGTGGTTTGTGCTTATAGTCCACTTCTTAAGGGAAGAAGTCTTAGTTCTTGTATGTAGCTCTTGTGCTCCTGTGCTAGGTTTATTATCAAGCTTACTGCATAATCTGGAGGTACTCAGATCCAGATGAGAACTGCTTACCCAGCTGCTCAATTCCATTGGTATATCCCTCTCCTTCTTTCCTCCCCATCCCTTTTATTTTTTAACTCCTTTGCTTTAAGGTGTGAACAGTGTTTTGAAAAGGTTTGAAACATAGATTCTGAAATTTGATTTATGATTATCCAGGAAAAATTATGCAAGTACTCAAGAAATGTACAGGCATTTCCTATTTCAATATGCTCTACCAAAGTAATATTTTCCCTTTCTATATATCCACTGTATTAGATGAATAGAGGCAAATACAATGATACACGTTGCTGGGCAAGAGTAGAAGTTTGGATTCTGATTAAATTACATTAATTTCCTTTGCCTACAAAGGTTGAACATCTTATTTTTGCCAGAGATAGAGGCAGTGGGACTATTTAAAGGAGAGGTGAGGTGTGAGCATGAGATAGCCCTGATGCTCCTGCTCTGTTTCTCTCCTTGTCTATAGTAAGTGCTGGTACGGCTCAATGACTTTTTGACTTGTGCACATATGTGCAACACACAAAAAGGAAGATAAATTCCTCCCTCACCCACTTCTAGTAGATTTTAGGAATGACGGGGTGGTAACACATCTGTAGTACTGCTGACAGGGCAGTAACTGAGCAGCACTGTTGTGGAAGCACAATCTTCAGAGAATCCTGATCAGGTCTTAGGACTCATGACAGTTGCTAATTTTGGAAGACTTTCAGTGGAGCACTTAACAGGTCAGCTGAACTTTGGTTTCGTCTCTTGGTAATTACTTTCAGAAGTTAGCTTGAGTGAGAAAACAAAACCTTGCAGTCTCCTGACCAGGACTATGGCAATGTGAAAAAGGGCTCTGCTCTGCTGGCTGGTGCAAAGTGAATGTGCTGGAAAACTTCAGTCACTGCGAAGCTGAATGTCCACTTGAATAAAAAAATATTTGTTAGAAACATGGAGCTTGCTCTGGAGGGTCCCAACCTTGATGTGTTTACTGATGTGTAGAAAAATCATTAAAAGATATGGAAGCATGCACAGGAGTCTCTTGGTTATTGAGGTGGAAAGAAATATTTCTGTAGCTTTCAATGACCTTGTGAGTCAAGCCTCACTCTATCATTAAAAAAAAAGTAGGAAGGAAGTGAGCTTTCTTGAATTTCAGGTTCTTTTTTAAATGAGTCAGCACAGTCTAATCTATACTGTGATTAAGTGCCTCTAGCCAGGAGGTTTAGAGAAGAAACACAGTTTTGTTAGTCCCCTCCCTCCATCCTGTGGTGCTTTTTCTGTGCTGGCTCTTCCTGCCGGCCTGGCCGACGGGTGCCCATGCACAGCGAGAGGCACGCGCATGCCGGCCTGCGCCCTCTGAGCGCGACGGGGCCGCGCAGAGCCTGCTGCCTGGCCTTGTCAGAACCTGAGAGCTCTCTAAATATTGTATTCTTTGTTGCCATAACACTGGAAAATAGTAGGGGAGACTGCATTATAAATATAGCTGAAGCCTTGGGGAATAGGAGCATTTCTAAAGGGCCTGAAGCAATGGCAGAGCATAATTCTCATAGAGTAATGGGGACATAATTACTAAACGCTGACTTGGATCTCTGCCCGCTGTGGCACTCCAACTTGCTAGACAATTATTATACCAAGGGATTATCTTTTAACGGAGCACAGTTATCTTTTCTGTTTTTCTCATTTTGCTATTCACATAAGCCAAGTGAAATGCAAAGTGTTCTAATTGGTCACGGGTCTTTCTACTGAATAAGCTCTAGCTTTGTTTAGAAGGGTTTTGTGCAGTACATTCAGTTTACAGCTGGAGGGAGGTTGAAGGTGAGGAGAGAATTTGACGGGTCTGTTTTACAAAGCCACCACAGTGAGGATGTGAAATGGGGAAACAGACAGATAAATGTCATGTTGAACTGAGTTATGAATGACAGTCCCATAAAATCTATAAAAGAAATCAGGCTCCCTCTGTTTCTATCAAAATAAAGACCACAGACCTTTTACCTCTGCCTCACCTGCTTCAGCTTGCAAACCTGACAGCTGCAAATGGTATTAAATGTACCCACAGAATAGCGATGTAGTGATTAAAAATAAAATACTGCTTTGTCATGTTTACTGTCTTTTACAAGACTTCTATTTGCTGTAAATGCTTTGCAAGAGTTAAATAACTGCCAGTGTTATGTTGTCTAAATTCCAAAATAGCGGAAAAAAAGAGATGGCATATACTGAAAAAAAAATTCAGAAGACATTCAAGATGACTAACAGATGGCAAGAGACCTCAAAAGGGACAGACAAGGGAAGAAACTATATTGCTGGAAAATAACTGGAGAACAGTTAAGGCAGAGGGAATTATAATTTTATCTCTGACATTTGGGCAGAAAATAGACTAAGAGAGATGAGAAAAGGCAAAGACTGAGGGGAGGGGGTGGTGGAAGATGCACGTGTATGACTGCTTTTAGTCAATGAAGTAAAAGGACTGGTAAAGAGTTAGAAGTGATAAACAAGGAATAAATTTTGTGTTCCTTAGAGTTTGTTTCTCTATAGAAGTATGCTTATTCAGTCCATTTTGTGAGAGAGATTGAAGAGAAACATGCAGACAGTGGAACAAAGATAGTGACAGAAATCATGTGGATAACTATCTTGTCATATAACCTGCCTAAATCCAAGGCAGATGACTTGCTAAGCTCTCACTGTAAATTTCAACTAGAAAATATTACTCTTATTTTTCAAAACTCCTGAGACAGTAATATTCAATGCAGGTGGAATGATCCCTTTTTAAGCTCTTATTATTTCTAGGTCTTGTCTCAATTCTATTGGCTCAATATGAGTAAATCACCAGCCAGGGACCACATTGACTTTGATGTGGTCTTGTAAAATCAGGGCTATTTCTTGTGAAGCATCCAGGATCAGGATACTTCTGAAAGGTGAAAAGTAGCAGGTAGTGTAGATTCATAATCTGGCATTTTAGGAGAATGTCCAGTCCAGCCTTGAACTCCTTCAAGCACAGAATTTCCACAGCCTCCCAGAACAAACTGTGCTAGTGTTTGATTCTTGGGAATGATGTTTCAAGAGCTGGTGTGCCCCATGCATGGCTGCATTGTGTGGTACAGCCCTGACCTTTTCAAAATTCTGTCGTCTAAATGCCAGTCACCTCTTAAGAGCTTCTGCAAAGAGTGAGGCTGTGGGGACATGTAGACTGCTGAAGAGAAAGAGTAGCGAGATTCATTGTTCTACACCACAAAATATGGAGGATATCATTTGATAAGAGGTCTTTGAGGAATTGCAGTGAGGGTGGGCTGAGGCTGGCTGAGGGTCAGCAGCTCTCTGCCTGTGGTCTTTTGGAGACCTTTTGTGCAGAACAGTGTGGTTTCATAAAATAAGTAGGGAAGGAGGAAAGAAGGTGCTCGCTTTTAGCAGAAAAGGAGAGGCTTTGGCCCTCAGGTGCTGAGAGCTGTTGCTAAGATGAAAAATGTTCTGTACCTGCCCTGCCTGATGTCTCTGGTCTATTTGGGTTATAAAGTTTGCAGGGGAAAAAAACACCTTTCTCGCTGGGAACTCAGTAAAACAGATCTACCATGGTCTTTGAGTGTTACTGTAATAAAGAAAGATGATAATATTTGCTCATAGAGAGTAGGCTGGTTTTGTTGGAGTTTGGGATCTTTTTAAAATCACCTTATGATCTTTCCTCGAAGTTCCTGTCAGTGAGCTCTGAAGAAAGCTTGTGTGGGAGAGCAAGTTCACCTGAGCACTGAGACGTCTCATCTAGCCCTGTCTCATCCTGTCTCCTCACCTAATGCTCTCTAGTTATCATTAAAATTATTATCATTCCTTTTGGCAATCCTCAAGTTCCTCCTGACATGTAAAACCTATTCATTAGCATGGTGTATGGATAAGTGAAGCAGTAACCGTGGGGGAAAAATTGAGTTTTAATATTTATGTGACTTATAAGTGGCAAAGCACTAAATCCCATTAAGGATCTCTGCTTTCAGGAAAACTGGATATTTTCTTCTCTTGCTTGCTTAGTTCTTCTGATGTTAGGCAGCTTGCTTCACCGCTGTATATCAATTTTCCAAACTGTAAAGACAGGTTAATAATCTATATCAAATTGTACTTTGTTGCCTTGATAAATGCATAGAGGAAGTAATGTTGTAGTTGCATTTTTTTAAATTATGTTGGAAAGTGATAGAAGTCAGAGAATAAACTGGTCAGTATAGCATTAATCTGTTTTCTCCTTCTGAGTCTATAGTCTTGCTCCCAAACAATATTTAAGAACATTTGAATGCTTTACTTTGCAACAATTTGCAAAATGCCAAAACTGTTAGCCCACACTTTTCCCATAGAAATTCCTTAATTCTGACATAATTGAGAATATCAGTGCTTACTGAATTCTATATTGTGTTTGCTACTTTTTTTTTGTCCTCAATACGGCCTGTGACTCATTTGCTGTGTGTTTTTCAAGCCCTGCTTTGAATAATAACTTGAGAATTTTCTTCTTGCTTTTTTTTTCCACGACACTTATTGCTGCAGGAACCATACTGGGAACCAGTGTTTGAATTTTTAGTTTGGAAACTTGAAAAATGTTTCTGTTCCAAGTCACCGTTTTCGGTAGAACAAAATTCTGAATTTATATTTTGGAAGAACTAGAGGAGATGTGTGTCTGTGTGTTTATAAACACACATCTATTGATATGATATGTGATATTAATATAATAAAATAATAATATAATATAAGATTTCTAACTGCCTTTCATCCTTACACATATGCCTGTCTGTCCACTTTTAGTGCAGAAACAGTAAAGGAGAGTAAGGAGAGGACACTTTTGTACTTGAAGATAAACAGGCTTTATTCATATCTGCTTTTATTTTTGTGCTGGTATCACTTCAGTTCCCTTGACTCTAACCACAAATCGACAACTGTTGTTCTTTCCTAAATATAAAAGATTCTTCCAAAATAAGAAGTTCTTCCTTCAAAAAATATAGCATTTTGGCACATAATCCTTAGCAGACAGTCTCTGTCTGTGAGAGTGGAACTCATTAAAATCAAAGTTTACCGTGTTAAAATGGAGTGTTCTGTGAGTTCCTTCAGTACAAGAGGGTCTTATGGATCCTGTGACAAGTTTGATTCTTCTTGGAAAAACACATTCCAATAGATGTTAGCTCCAGTTCTAGGGAAGGACATGCAGTTTGTTTGAAAGGCAAGCATAATGAAGACCTACATATTTCATGATACATCATGTGCTGCTCAGGTGCAGAGGCAAAAATTCAATCCTTTACAAGTGTGTCTGCCCAAACTAGAGCAGAGGTAGCTGTTTTGCATCCCGCCAAAGTGTGTTTGATCTTGGAAGTTATAGAATATTTGTTTTATGACTGTGAGAGTGCCAAGAAATTCTTTGAAGCAAAGTCTGTAACCTCCAAGGCTGAGATGGAATAGGATGAAACAGGAAAGTTACTGGAAGATGACATTGTTAAAAAAAACAAAACAAAACCCCCTAAAGTCAAACCCAACAACCTTCCCCTCCAACTCTTTTAAAGCCTGCTTCTTTTAGTTATATTGCCTGTCATGACTCTTATTCTTTAAATTAATTATGGTGACTGATATGAAGTCTAAAATGCCTTTTCCGATGTACATATGATATGATTGATTGTGATTAATTGAAATATAGAGGTCTGAAGTTTGATAGCTTATGAAGTACAGTTTGTGATACAGGCTCAGCTTCCATTTCTTTATTGAACTGTCTTTCTGAGTGTCATTAGAGTATTAGACCCAGAGGGAGACCATATAAAAGACAGATCACAGATGAATGAAATTCCAGGTTTTCCTTTTTTCCTTCCAGACTGAAGTAGCACATTGCACTACTACCTTGCCTGTTTTTACAGGCAGAAAGAAGCAGTGGCAAATTGTTTTTATTTAAAATGAAGTCTCTGCTTGCATAGTCAAGTCTTTGCTGTACTGTCCCTTTGTGGACTTGCCTGGGTAACACAGTATGTAAGTGGTGGCTGAAATTATTTAATAGGAATATGTACTTCAGTCCCTGTGAGGGGTTTCTGGTTTTGTTCCTTGCTTTTGGTGATTTAGTCCATCCCTCTGCAGTCAGTTGTGTGACAGCATGCTGGAAATGTTCTGTAGAGGGGGGTGCTTGGTGACCAGGAACAACTTCAGGTCCCTTTCCTCTCAGGTCTGGGCAGTTCTGTGGGAGACCTTGGTAACTTCAGCAATTTGATTAAATCTTGATTAAACCTACTTCCAAATAAGCCTATAATGAGAGTATGGGATTTTTCAGTCTGGTGTGGTGTCTGTTTTTTCTTTCTTTTTTTTTTTTTTTATGGCCTTAAATAATCTGCAGTGGGAGCAGTATCTATAATTGTGCTTTGTAGAAAAGTCTTTCCCAAATCCTGAAACTATTTTCAATAAGATAGAAATAAGATATTTAGGACCTGCAACTAAAGTCTTGAAACTGATTTTGCTGCTGCTTTTAAGCCAACCGGAGGCCCCTTTTGAACCATTGCAATTATTGCAGGTACTACAGATCTCTGCTGTGTACGAAAATCTAATGGTTACTATCTTTTATTCCTTTTCTGTACCACTACAGGCAACTAGTCAGGTTTAATGTGAATACTGAACATAACAATGCTTGTTTTTAAGGATCAGAGATGATGAAAGGGGTTATATAAAAGCAACTTGATGGGCAGAGCTGTTAAGAACTTCTCTCGAGCTGCTGATGAGCACTCAGGACTTTAAACCTAGAGAAAGAAACAAATGTGCCAGGGCTTGACAGAAAAATCCCTGATGCTATAAGTACGGATACAAAAGGATGATACCTTGTAAAACTACAGTGTGCAGGACAGCTCATGGAACTCTGATACTCTATGCAAGACGATGCCTGATATTTGGAGAAAAAGATAAGTGAACAGCAATATGATGTTGCAAGAATTTGTAGAACATGTGCAGCCAGGAGAAGACATTTGGCAGTCCAGCTATTAGCCCCAAGCAATTCCTCATGAGAACAACACCATAGGAGAATATGAACACTGTTGCACAGATACCGAAGGACACATTTATTAATTTGAAGCTGAGGATGCTGACACTTAATTATTCTCATTATGAAATAATGGCATCAGCATTAAAAAAAAAGGCAGTGGTCAGCTGGAACGCAAAAAGGTAAAAATTTGTTCTCAGGAAGAGGGTTTGAAAAGGAATGGGGAATTGTAGTCTATCTTTAAGCAAACAAAAAGCATTCAGTCATTTTTTTGAGGAATTTTTTTCTACATGGACTGTACAGGAAGTGCAGGCTCCTGAATTAAGGTAAATAGTAGATTGTCATACAATTGCCCTGTAAATGCCTGGTTGTTCATTATTGCCTATTTAATCACATTTTCAGGGTAAAAGTACCCATGATAGGTTTTAAACCTACCAAATCCTCAGATTCTTTGGTTAGGGGTGTACCAAGACGGATTTGATCTTCAAATCCCCTTTTGAGCAAAGAAATGCCAAATAAAATGAGCTTGACATTATTCAGCTGTGTCACAGTTTGTGATTCGGAAATATTTTTAAAGGTAGCAGAGCTACATATTAGTGAGTTTTCGAACTGGTTCCTACCAGTGTTGGTCTCAGCAAACAAACAAAAACTGGGATAATTTTGTGAACAGGCCCCCAAATAACTAGGTTAAGTGAATTAATTCACACCTATTACCATGAGAATGCTGGATGATATAAATGCCTTTTCTATAACTACAAATTTCTGTCAAGTGGCTTAGAAACACAAGACTGTATGGGACATCTTGGAGGTTTATTGAACATTTGCTGGGTTTAGTAAACAGAGGAATAAAAGGATATAAAGTTCCAGATTTTAATATATTAGTCTGAGAAAGGAACATGCATGGAAATACAACCTTATGATAATTCACGTGGCATGTGAATTATCCCTGGAAACAAGAGTCTAAAAGTGGATATTTATAAGCCAGGCATTGAATGAAGCATCACAGTAACCATCTCAGTGACATAATGAGCTCAATATTTCTTGTATCTGAGCTGTAATTTCAATGCAGGCACTGCAGATCTTTTTAGATCTTCCTAATTCACCATGCAGAAAAGGAATTTCCTGTCTAATCCTATCCCTATTTAAATTTTTACATAGGATCATTAGTAGGGTTAGCTGTAAAGTGTTTGTTCATTAATGTGTTGCTGAAAGGACTTAACCTCAAGAGTTGCAGTTTTGCTCTACATTAAAATGTTATGCAAATTCCCCATCTCATTCAGGGTATCAGAGTGAAACACAGATGCTGTTTTATTATTCTCAACTCACTTTTGACTTGTTTTACTAGGCTTTGGGCTCAACAGGCCCAAAAGTAATTAAATGCTTCCTTTGTGCTATTTGGAAAGTCCTTCATTAGCAGCGTTAGCTTCCTTCAAAATTAATGCTGTGCACACCAACCTGCACAGGAAAAATCCCCACAAAATTCCCTCTTTAAGGCTAAAAGGGAGTGGGCATTCTTCTGCTTCATGGCACTATCTTAAGCTTAACCTGTTAATATCTTTCTCATCCATTAGAGAGGGGACTATTAGATACCTTTTGTTTAAAGTTAGTCTGCGGTCTTCACTGATTTATTATGAAGAAAATTAAAGCAGTGCTTGAAGAAGTCAGGAGGCTGGGTGAGGATTTAGGAAAGGAGATATAATACAGTACCAGTGATAATGTTAAACCAAGCTGCTGCTGTTATCAAGGCAGTTGGATTCCTTGAGCAATCAAAATCATGGGAACCTGTCCCCCCTTCCCACCACTAAACTCAATATGTGACTGTCGTCTTCCAGGTATTTTGTTTTAATTAACAAATCATTATCCCCATGACTTGATTATTGATCCTCCTTTCTTCTGTGACTGTATTGGCTTTAGGAAGAAGGCTAGTTAAAGACAAGATATTTGGTTTGGAAATTCCTTGAAAAACTTGGCTTTTAATATATTGCTTCCTCTTGACCTTGCAGCAGGTTCTGGAGCATAACTGAACAAAATAACTTTAGTAGATGTATTTTTAAAGACGTGGTCCTTCAAATCAGTGGGACTGATGTAGTCTGTAGAATTTCTGAAATCTTTCTGGAGAGCTTTCCTATAGGCTTGAGTTCTACCAGCTCATGGAAAAATTGACATTGACCAATGATTTCAAGTGGCCTGGCTTATAGAACATAAATATGTTAAAATAATACAGGAAAAAGTAGTGAGAATATTTCATTTGAGATCAGTGAGAGATATAAAACTTTAAAACTAAATTTACAGATGTTTGGATACATCTAACTAATGTATGGTGAGCTTTAGTTGGTAGTTTGTCTTTGTGTGCCAGTGAAAATGTGAAAAGATTATTTTCCAGGGCAATTCAGCCAGATTTATGGCAATTGTAGGCTCTGGTAGCAGAGCATAATAAAGAGCTAAAGAAAAGTTGGATGAATGCTTGTTTTCAACCTTCTTAAACAGGAACACATGAAATGATTTGTGTAAAATAAGAGCCAGAGTGAAGATGGTGGCAAAACCCCCTACTAAATAATCCTGTAATGTAAAGCCCTCCGATGAGTTCTTGCCTGTAATGACATTCACATCTGCTTGTGAAGATAGGTTTGTCCAAACATAGGAAGATTTTCTGCCAACAGATTTCCAAATATTTTGGAAACTGTAAAATAAACAACTCCTCCATCCTATAAAGTTTCTATTAGGTAGTTTTCTTTAGATTAATAAATTGTAGAATTTGAATCTACAATAAAGGCTAATAAGCCTTGGTAAGATCAGCATGACTTTTCCTCTTGAATGAGTTTATGGTCAAGTAATAGACACTGTGATATTGTTATGACAACATAGCACATTGAAATAATGCTTGAAAGAGCCCATTAAATTGAAAAGCTATTTGAGTACTTGACTATTTGGTCTGTGGAACAAACTTTTCAGCACTGTTTATGAAGGATTATTTATTGGGAAGTCAGAAATTACTAATAAAACTAGTGGCAGAACAGTGCTATGAGAAACTAAATTTCCTGATAGTGGCATGAGATTACTGCTATTGGAAATTAGTGATTATTTTTTTTAGTTATTTAGTCTTATTTATTATTGAGTTTTGAATTAACTGGAGTAACATAAGACTTAGGTATGAGAGCCCCCTCAGTGCACACATCTGACTCATGTACATAGTGGCAATCATAGTAGAAAAGAAAAATGTTCGCCTGGGTAAAAGAAAAGGATAAAGGATATATGATTAGGCTGTGGAAAACACAGGTGAGATTAGCACCACTTCAATATTAATTTCTCCTCAAATATGAAGAGTTTTGATGCAGAATTCTTTTCCCTATATCTAAGTCAGGGCTGAGCCTGAACTCTTGGCTCCCACAGTTGTTCTGGTGCCTCACATTGACCTTTCATGCTAAAGTCTCAGCAACTGCAGTTGTATCTTTGCATCCCAGTCTTTTGGGGGTGCATAGATATTAGTAGGCTGGAATTTTGGTGGGTCGGAAGACTTTAAGATGCAAAATCTAATAGTATGTGTTTTCATGATATTGCTAGCTAATGGCTATGAATCATACTTCACTTGATGCAGAAATTCTTATTTTACTTCAGTGCATCAAACAAGGAAGGTTTTGTTTTATTCCTTTTGAACTGCCCTTGGTTTGATCCTTGATTTGGTTAAAAATTTAGTGTTGTTATTCATCTAAATAATAATGATGCACTTTAATTTACTGTCATCTTAACTCAAAGGCCTATGAATGTCTGAAGAGGAATAACTAAAATCAAATTTAGGACAGAAACAAAAAGTTTATTGACATATCCTATCAGTCTATGAATTAAAATAAGAGTAGTCAAAAGCTGTTTGTTATTTTTAGCAGATTAAGAGAAATAACTTATTATTGTTTAGTCTTAGATAGCGTTACTAAAAAATTGATAAATATTTATGTGTTTTTCTTCTGCAGTCACCCTTTGCATCCTACTCAAAGCTTTTGTCTCTGTTTTTAGCAGAGAGGTTCTTCAGTTTGTCATATTTTGAGAATCATCATATAATCATAGACTACCAGGTTGGAAGGGACCTCAAGGATTATCTGGTCCAACTTCTCCTCCCAAAAGCATGATCCAGACAAGATGGCCCAGCACCCAGTCCAGCTGTATCTTAGAAGTGTCACATGTTGGGGAATCCACTGCCTGTGGAAAATTTTCGACAGCTGATTATTCCCACTGGAAAAATTTTCTCTCTTTTGTCCAATCAGAATCTCCCTGGGAGCAATTTGTAACTATTACCCCGTACCTTTTCCACATGATTCCCCATAAAAAGGGAATCACCAGCTTCCTTTTTGTCTTCCTTCCTACATCTTCCTTGCAGCCACCCATTTAAAGACTGAAACTCCCTTAAGCCTTCTTTTCTCCAGGCTGAACTTCCCAATTTCCTCAGGCTTTCCTCACACGGCAAGCTTCCCAGTCCTTTGATCATCTTTGTGGCCCTTTCCTGGACCCTCTCCAGCCCATCTAAGTTTTTTCAGCATACTGGGGACCAAAACTGAGCATAGCATTCTAAGTGTAGCCTGAGAAGTGCTGAATGGGGTAAGGACTTCTTTATCTTACAGGTGATGCAGCTCACTGTACACTGGGATGCCCAGGTCTCTTTTAAGAGTGCCACTCTCAGCTGGGCAGATCCCAGGTTAGAAGGTTTAAAAAGTGTTTTGTGAACACTTTGCTTGGTTGTTACCGGGTGCTTCAGCCCAGTAAACACCTGTTTGAAAGATAGAAAAGCTTGGGGGGAAGAAACTGTGGGGTTTAATAGTGATTTGATGGTTTTGCTGAGAGCTGCTGGAATACTTGTATGTTGATTTGGCAAACAAAAGGAATTTAAAGGAATTTCTTTACCTGTAAAGTATATTACAGAAGTAACAAACCTCTCCTATTTACTCTGAATCCTTTATGAACTAGTGCAATTTCTGTGGTTGCCCTACACTTTGCTTTTCTTTGTTTCTTTTTTAATTTATCTTTAGTTTTTTGTGTACTTCAGCAGTGTCATTCTGCATCTGCTGAGCTGCAACTTTTGAAAGGTGGAGGGCTGGCACTGTGCTGCACTTTAAATAGTTAGGGTATTTTTTGTCACCCTAAGTACAGCTTGATATGGGAATTTTGGTTTTATTTATTGTCGAGTCCTAAAGATGTTAGTGTATGGTGCCCACAACTTTAAATAATAAACCTATATTTGTTTGCAGATCCTCTAATCTGTTGTTAATAAACTTAAAAGAATACAGTCTTGTCTAATAAACACATCAAACCTAATGGGTACCAAAGCAGTTCAGAAGAGTGTTTGTTGTTTGGTGTTTAGATTTCAGTCAAAATTAATCAACAATGGATGGGGCCTGCTGTATTTATTAGCAACACAAATCCCTGTGATTCAGTGCCAGGTCCCTTTGACTCGTTCCAGTGTATGCTGGCAGGGGTACAGGACTGATAAATACTTACATCCTTGTGACTGGGAAAGAAGGAGGGGAGGGGGATAGAGCCGAGAAAACAGACCTCACAGTTGGCATGAATTCCTTGAGAGCCATTTTGAATGTATTTCAGAGTGAGCTCGCTTGTAAATGGGAAGTCATTGATTCAGGAACAGTAGAGGCTTTTTTTCTTTGTGAAACCTTCAGCTTTGCAGATGGCTGGCTACATAAGCCTGCATGGTTTTGTTCTCACTTCCCCTCCCAGGATACTCGCTTTCCCCAATTTTAATTTTCATTCTCCTTTGCTTTTTATTGGATTGCTTTAAGAGAGCCAGTTATTGACAGGGGGAATGCTGTTGCAGACATGCTCCTTCTTGGGAACATCTGTAATGGTCTAAACCATGTCTTGGCAGAGAAAGTAAAGGTGTTTGAATTCTAGATGTTTAGTTTTTAAGTTCCATTTGTGAATTCAAGGCAAATTATGGTTCATTTTGTGGCTAACATCAGAAGTGTTTCTGTCAAATCAGTTGAAAATCCTTACTGTTTCTCTTTGCTTCAGCCACTTGTGAAACTGGAAATACAGAGGTTCCACTCATGGGGATTTCCTGTCCTGCAAAATTGGGGAAGCTTATTTTCCCTGCAGATGCTCATTTGCACTTTGCTTCTGGAACCCTAAATTCTGAGTCTACAAAGTAGAAACACTCCAATTCTGAACAGAAGGATGTTGAATTTCTTGTAAGAATTACTTAGTGATAAACTGTGTGAGGAAACAAGTTTCAGCATGTTCATGCATTGCTGGAATTTCAATAATGTTATCTCTGGGACTAGTAGTTGCACTTGATACTGATAAGTAAACCAGTCAGGTCACAGTACCTGCTACAAATTCTTGTTCTTGACATGACACTTGCTGTTTTACAGCTTTAAACCAAATTTTCTTTTTCTACTGGCCAAATGGATCCTGAAAGTTCAGGACACTTTCTGAGGAGAGTAGCTTACGGTAGAAGGGACTTCTGAAAAGGCTATTTGAACACAGAGAATTCAGCTATTGACTATGGGAAAAACAATGATGCAGGGGGAAAAATTGTTGTGGCAATATTGCTATATTGCCACAACAGACTGCTGCTATCCACTCTTGGCTTTAGTTCCTTGTGTATTGTTGTCATATGAAGAGAAGATGTGGTGGTTCTCCCTGGCAGATAGAAATGGTCTGGGACAGTGCAGAATTATCCTCCATGGGACTGTGTGTGTGACTTTCTCTGAGGTGAGCACTGCCAATAACTGCTCTGCATCAGTGGCTGTGCTTTTGTTGTGAGTTGTCTATCCTCAGAGAAAACCTGCACTGAAAAGGGAATAAATGAGCTCTTGTCACTTGAGAGATGCATCTAACAATGGTGGCCATTTTCTTACAGAGTATTGATGTGAAATGTACAGTTTACCCCTGTGATTATAACAAATCCCGCTCTTACTTCTTATCATTTCTAGGAAAATACAGAAAACACAGACTTCCTTCAGAAATAGGGAGGCTGCCTGTGAGGGAGTTGAGTGGGTGGCATTACTCACAAAGATAGTTCAGTACCTTGCATAGTTGCCTTGGGTATAATTTGGCATCTTCTAATTTGAGAATATTTGTCTTATGTTCCTCCCCCTCTTTATTGCCATTCTAATTGGTATTCTCTTAGGAATTGAGTGAAAGTAACGTTTGGTGAACAAGTAGTTCAGGAGAGGACAATTATGATTCAGAATATGAGCTATGTAAGAATTATGGTTCTCACATTTGTTTTTCAAAGCTATTTAGAAAATGATCGAGGAGAATTGTCTTTATGATGTATGTTGCTCAAGAAATCTTCAATGTCTTCTCAGGCTGAAATATCTGTTCCAAGCTGTTCCAAGTTTTTGAGGCTATGAAATTTATGACTCTGTGGTATCATATCCTTGTGTTGATTATCTGAGCGTAACTGAATGATTAAAGTGCTGACTTTGAGGTGAATGTTTTAGTTCAATTTTAGCCAACAAAAAATACTTGTATAAAAGTTTCCTTTCCTACCACCATGACTTTGAATAAACTCATTTGCTAAAGCAATTGTGGAAAGTGGTTGTGTAGAGATCATTTGGTCTTTGCCCCAAGCATTTGCCGTCCTTTCCCTTCCCACTGGTACTCCTGTTTAGCTGATGCCTACAGAATGACCACAGAGTTTCATTACATGCACAGCAGCTATAAAGGACTGTGTTCCCAGAATGGGCAGGGGCAAGCTTGCCAGAATGTTCAGCAAACAATTTCCCTCAGGTCCTGCTGTTACTGACAGATGGCATTACTACTTAGAAATACTGTTTACATGCTCTTTTTCACTTGTTTTCCCTTAAGATCATTTGGGTTCTCTCAGAAAATTCCGTTTTGGTGAAAGAGGGGTGGATTATGAAACTGTTTCCACTGAAGTGTTCAGCAGACACAGAGGAAGTGCCTTTTTATCACTAGAAGGCAAAATAATTTCAGAATATTTTTGAAGGGTGGAATCCTTGTGGTGTTTAGGCAGTAGGAAAAAGAAAACTCCAAATATGTTTTGAGTTAAACTTTTGTCCCTAGAACCTGTTTTTTATGGATTTTTTTTTTCCTTCCTAACTTAGAAAGAAATTGAACTTCAAGATCTTCAGAAAAATGATTTTTTTTTACCTGACTTCTGCTGTTTTGAGCATTTACTGTATAATGTTAAAGGCTGGCTGGCCCTTGATCTTTCTAGTAACACTGCTGATGAGGTTGCTGTTTGTGCCAAATAAAGTGGAGATTTTTTTGTTATGTAGAAGCATCCAAAGGTGACCATAATCCATCCTTGACCTTATTTTGTACCAGTTATCAAAATAATAATTTTTGATCTCCATTCAGTTAGCTTTTGTCACATGCAAGACAAAGGCATGGAAAAAAAAAATAGGAGTATCATATCCTCAAATCACTTCCCGTTTTCTGTCTCTCAGGCTCTGTCATTGTCCTTCAGTGTTTATTTGGTTAGTGGAACGTCACGCTTCCTTACTTACCTTCTCTCAAGTACTTCCTTTGGGAAAAAATGAAGCAATTGGAAGTTCCACTGGCGTGGAAATTGCCAATGGCACCTGCTGGCAACACACCTTGGCCAAATGCTTGACTTTACTGGTTACTTTTAAGTGCTGATCTCCCCATGCCCATGATTGTACTGGAAATGAACCTGATGAGGAAAAACGTAATTTGGCTGGTAACATCTCTTGGCAGGGTCAGCCTTGTGATGCATTGGGGTAAAATGGGAAGTCTCTGATGTTGGTTTAATGATTAAATTACAGGAATGAAGAACGCAGAGGAGCTGTGTGAATAGAGAAGGAAAATATCTTCAGGGAAGGCCACCCATGCCCCACCCTAGTGTTGGCAGCATTCTTTCAGAATGCCATTCACAGAAGCCCCCTTTACTACACAAAGCCAGCATAAAGCTCCTCATTAAACAGCGTCAGAAGATGGGATAAGGCATTCTTTATTTCATTTTAATTATATTGGTTTTATTGTCTTTTCAGCAAGATTGAAAGATTTCTGTTTTTTTTGTCTGGTATTTGTGAAAGGAAGTGTTGGGTACTCCAACGATATATTAATTGCTGAAGTACCTCTTTTGCTTTTATGGGACTGCAGTTAACAAAAAAGCAAGTTTTAACCATTAATTTCATCCATTTTCTTCCTGTACTTGTATCACAGATCTTTCTTCCTCAGCTAGAAAGGGTGGGGGAGCAGTGTGGGAAGAAAATGAAGCTACAGAACAGGCAGACAGAAGAAGTTAAATAGCCCAGGTTTTGGATGTCCTACTACCCATGGAATCTGCAGCTCTAGGTTCAGGCTTCTAATCAGTTTGAGACTGGGATCTGGGTGGATCCAGCTGCGAGGAAAGTAACTTGCTGACAAAAGAGGTAGTTAGAGATGTCCAGGATAAAGACATGGGCTTAGGCCCAAGGCAGGGAGTAAGGGAGACACCATGAAGGTATTCATGTGGTATCCTGGTGTCCACTGAATGTTGGCATATTTGTACAGAGCAGAACCATCAGAGGAGAAGAAATAGATTTTAGAACCAGGCAGAGATGACCATCTAGAGATGTAGGTTCAAGTCCCGGCTCAGAACTGGATAAGAGATACAAAACCAAGATTTTCCAACTGTCATGAGTAGTCACACAAATTGATTGTATTTAACTCCCAATTTGGGGAATGCAGTTTTCCTAAGACTGTATGGCATGTTAGCTGAGAGGAAGAATATATGCATTTAGCCCTACAACTGCTAGGGTTTGCATGAGAAACCAGATTTACTGGGGAAGAAAAGGGTTTGCAAGCTTCTTGTTGAAAGCAAAAAGCCTCTGGTTGTTTCAGGACCATCTACTAGTATGTGAAACAAGAGTTTGCCGTGCTATCTCAGATTTTCCACTGAGGAAAATAACAGCTAAAAAACCAAAACTTGATGGGAAACCTTATTGTGTAGGAGAGAAGAGCAGTATCTGTAGCAAGGGAATGATGTAAAGTGTGTTGGTTAAGTGTTGGGCTGAGCTACTCCGACAAAATGAATCTTTGCAATTAGTTGGGCTTTGTTGTGTGTACCTTCGGACAGCTGGGCTGGGAGGAGTTGGGAGAAATGTGTGAGTCAAGGGTGAAACCAATGTGTATGTCCATACACAAATGGAGAAGGTTTTTTCCTCTTACTAGTGGGAGGAATGGAATACAAGCTGGGAGGTAAGAGTGTATCTGACTCATGCCAAAGAAGTTGCCCATCAGTTGGATAGATTCTGTGACATTTCCTTTGTGAGTGCTCAGTGCAATAATGTATGGCCTACCCACAGTTTTCTTCCATGTCCAAAAATGTGATTCTGCATGACACATGTTGGAAAAATACAAGGACTTTGAAGTAGGGCTGGTTTTGGTACCTTTTGGTCTTAAAGGTAAAAATGTTCCCAGAATAATTGCCTGACAAAATGAAAGTCAAAATTTTACTTTTGCTGCAAAGGCTCTAATACTTAAGTATGTATTTTTTTTCTCTTTAAACCATGCAAGTTCCTCAATGTGCAGGCATCTAAACCACTTTAGTGAGGTTACATAAATCATGATTGTCAATGACAGTAATTATTGGGTTTGAAGGGTGATGACTTCAAAATAAACTCTTATTTTTCCAAGCATCAGAGCCTGAAATATGTGCATCTTTCCGTGCCAATAGCAAGGATGTTAGCACCCTGATTAATTCTCCGCTATAGAGTCTTTGCCTTTTTGTGTTTCCCAGGCAAGGGTCAGTGGAAATAGGTAAGTTGGAATATTGCCCTAAGAAATTTTCCATGCACCATGTGTTATTAGAATTTATGTCTGAACTTTTAATAGAACAGAAACATGTATCTATATCATAAGAGATGCTAGCTTATCTTCTTAACCCAGGTGCATGTGTTCCTACCTCTGCTCCAGACAAATGAAAGTGAATGTCCCTTCCAGTTACTAAAATGATGAAAGATATGGAGTTCTAGGATATCATCAGGGTTTATTGGTGGTGTATGTTGAACTCGGAGATGTATCACAACTCAGAGGCTGCCATGGCACCTGTACACTCTACTAGTAGGTTACCACTGGCTGCCTGTCCTGCAGCAAATGTGTGGCTCCTCATTACTTTTGTGGCGGTCCTTTTGCCAGCAGAGACTTACTGGCTTCAGCTGAATGTGTTGTCTCCCCTTTTAAGTTGTGTCACACTTGCAGTACCTAGAGGCTGTAGTGTCTTTTTGGAGGTGGGGGTGTTTCTATCCTGTGGGTGATACGTACTATAGGAATCATGAGCTTGGGCAACAGCTGGAACTCGTGATGTGGCAGTCAACTGGATGAGGCTGCTGAAGAGGGGATGTAACGAAACAAAACTGATAGATTTAACTGAGCAAGGAAATGTTTAACTTCCAGATGCTTAAACTGTAATCCCTCTGATGAAAAATCCTATCCTTCCGTGTTTGGAATGGATGGGAAAGCAATGTGCCATGGCTGTCTGGCTGCCTGTGTGCCACTGCAACATGCCGAGGAGCAGCAGTTGTTGTGCTGTTGTTTCTCTGCTGTTTAGAAAGGGAACTAATACTTTTTTCCTACAAGTGAGTGTGTGCTTAGAGGATGCCAGAGCTATGTCTTCTGTGGTTTAAATTAAATGAAAAAGTTTCAATACTAGATAATTCTGAGGTAAAACTAAAAATATCTGTAATTAACCCACAAATCCTAATTCATCATTAAAATGTGTCTCTGCAAGCTGCAAACAGCCAGGCAAAAATCTCTCCTATGTCCAGGAAGGAATTCTTCCAGCACAGAAAATGGTAAAGGTGAACGTGGTAAAGGGCTGCTTCTGCCAAATTTAAGAGCTCTGTTCAAAAAACTGTTAGCATGGGGAACATCCCATGGGCTGGTTAGGGTGGGCAGTGTTCTCTCATGTAGCAAGAGCTAGGCAGTGCCATAGCGTCACTTTGTTCCTGCCCCAGCACTAAACCAGAACTGGAGGTAGACCTGTATATGGGTATTTCTACCCCACCAATATTTCTTGCTGTAGGCATGATTTTCCTTCTTGCTGCCTCCCATGGGGACTTTTCACCAGCTGCTGCCTTTCCATAGTCCTGGCCATGGCCTCCTATCCCAGAGGAAGAAAGGCTGCCTGTTGGTCTTGTTCTTTTGACTGTTTTCTTGCGTTTCCCTCTAACTCCTGTAACTTTTCCAACTGCAGCTTGTCTTTGTTTACCTGGAGACAGGTGAGTGTTGTCATGGCTTCCTTGTGAGATCCTGTGAGGATCTCACCCACCTCTGTTCTTCAGAATGGCCTGAGGTGCTTTGCTCTTTTGTAGCAGAGTCATTCCCTCAGCTGCTTGTGCAGCTGTTATTCCTTTGCCAAGAGGAGCATGTTACCCCGTGGGGGAACAAACAGCTGTGGCTTCCAACTTGCCATTCTTTGGGATTTTGTCTGGCTTTTGGAGGATGTAATGGAATGGCCCAAAAAATCCAGCTGGGGATTTCCTTATGTTTCTTCTTCAGTGGCCCCACCAGCAGCACAATCTCTGTGACTTCAGGCAATCTCAGAGGCTTCATAGGGTTTAGCTCTAATTTCAGCCTGCATTTGCCTGTTTCATTTGATTCTTTCTTGTTTTGAAGGGTTTCCAGCCATGTATTGCTGTACTTGCACTATACATAGGCAATATCTGGTTTTGTCCTGCAGCACTTCTTTGCCAAAAATGAGCAGAATTGCCACACATAATTTTTCTGCTTTTTGGGTTTTTAGAAGATATGAATATAAAGTACATCAGGCATACCAGCAAATTTAGTGCAGAGACTTTCTGTGAGACTTGAGTTGATATTAGCTGTGAGGAGAAAAGTGAAAGTCTTATGGGCTCAGTACTTTCACTTTCAAGTATTTAAAGGGTCCCACATATCACACCTGAGAACTTTTCTTTCTCCATGAAAACTAAGTACCAAAGGAAGATGACATACAGACTATTTTCTTATTAGCAGGTAAGTTTACCCATCCCTAATTTGAGTGAATAAATTGGTTGCATAATTTTTTATTAAAATCACACTAATGGATAAGGGAATTACTGAAAAGAAGCAAAGGTTTAGCTGTTTCTTGACTGCATACATAAAAAGTTAATATTAAAACTGAAAGAGATTGAAAAGGTTCCAATAAGATCGAAATCATCACTTTTCACAATAACAGCATAGTAGCAGCAATAAATGATGAGATTTAATGGACCCAAGATTTTTTGGATCCCAAATAAAACCTCAAAGAACCTTGTGCTTCAAAACATGTTTTACCACAATAGAAGTCTTTATACTGAGGCAATGTGATTTGAAGGCAAAGGACTCACTCCCCAACAGAGAGGAAAGAGGTGACTTCTCAAAGCTCTGAGTTCTTCTCTAACACACCTTTGTGAACAAAGCAGTGACATTGCACATGGTATAGTAGCAGGACGTGGTCCCCAAGGCTGTGCAGCCACCCCTCAGACAGGTGCCACATTAAAACATTTCTTCATTTTACTTCTCCAGTAGAAAGCTGGGCAATCCTCACCTGCCATGAATTGATGTTTGTGATTAGTGTGTGAGAGAGGCATGTGAACTGCAGCCCAGCTCAGCTTTGGGTCAGGTTGAGGAATTCAGTGCTCCATAAACCTCCAGAACTGTGGTCCTGGTTGGGAGTGGGCTGCAGCCAGTGAAACATGCTATCAATCAGGAGGACCCCTGCGTGGTGTGGCATTAACTTTTACAATTCAGACCAGTGTGGGACTCTGCCGTACTCAATCCATCAGTCAAGTCTGCCTGCAGAGTTCCTCTGCAGGGGAGACCTCTGCCTTTATGATGCTGGTCATTGACAAGCTGAGTTATGATCAATCAATCAGTCTCCTATCATGCTGCACAATGGCTGCAGGATAACACAAGCTAGACTGCACCATCCCAAAAAAACACCAAAACCCAACCCACTCCCTGAAAAAAGTTAAATAAAATGGCCTTAAAAATAAATCCATTTATATTTTGCATATTGCCCAAAGTGATGTCCCGAATACTTTTCTGACAATTATTTTGCTATTTTTCTTTTTTTTTCCTAAGCATAATTCTGATGAATGTTTTTAATTACGATTCTTTTTTTCCCCCTAAATTTTGTATGTATCTGTGTGTGATTACCTAATCTTTTGGCACCAGAAAGCATCTCTGATCGGGCCCAGGCCTAGAATAACACAAATATGGCAGGTCAGGATGGAAGAAGGTGGATTGGCACAGCAAGTGTGTTTACATCATCCCTGGCTCTAGCTTGATTTATCAGTAGATTTGGCCCTATTTACTGTTTCTTTGTAGCTAGTGGTGATGTATATCATCTAAACCAAGAATGATTTACAGGATAATATTTGTTCAGAGTGAATGCAGCTAAATTAAAGAGAGAGCATGGTAATATACATGGGTCTGGTAGTTCTTGGGCATTCATCTGGTTCCTAATTTGTGCACATTCACACTCTGCCAATTTAGGTTGAAATGAGTAGATTTTAATTTTTTTGTTAATATAAAAATTGCAGGTTTGTGTGTGCATAGACATATATATATAAAAATACTTTTTTTTGCTGCAGTGTCTTTCTTCTCTGTCATTTGTATCAACAACTTTTAAAGTGTTTTTTTGGCAACACTTTTGTATATTGGAGAATACTGTCAATACTCTCATTCCATAGTAGTGTGAGTTAGGCAGCTCTTTGGAAGAGTGGAGATGCTCTGAGGCACTGGTCCTTTATTGTCCAGATCAGGTCTAGAGCAAGCTTGGACGTATTCCTGGCCTGGATTAAAGATTTTCCTTTCTGTCACTGTCTCAGCCTGGTGACCTTGGCCAAATTTCTCCTTGGAGATAGGAGTGCACCTCTCTGCTGTGCCCCTCTCTGGGTTCTGCTAGTGAAAAGGTGGTAGACAAGAACTGGGCAGAAATTGTCATGTTTGGGGAAGAGATGAGAGAGTAGGAAATAGCTTGTGAGCCCAGCTCTACACATACTTAAATACTGGGGAGGAAATTTGCTAATTTCTACGCATCCATCTTGGCAGGGCTGGAACGCTCTGAAATGTCTGTGCCAGGAAAGCAAGGAGTGCTAATAGGAAAAGGCAGGCAGATTTGTGTGAGGCCTAGGGTGTACTAAGGCAAGGACACAGTGGATTTCTCACCATGATGGGGAAAGGGACTCAATGCCCAGATAGCCTATGAGGAAGCAACTAGAGGAGAAAAATGAAACCTTACCTTAGCCATCAAAAGCTTTCTCTATAAAATACAGGCCTCTGTGGCATCATGGAAGAAGTCCAGAAAAACAGATGAAGTTGTACTGAATTCACTAGCTCTTTTTCCCTCCTCTGCATCCTGCCAAAAATGCAATTTTACTTTAATTTTGGTTTTATGTTGCTTTTCATGATGCTAAAACATTGCTTGAACACAGATGTAAACCATCAGTACAGTACTGTAAGGCATGGACCACACAGACATGCAGTTCCTTTCAAAATGCAAACCAGAGGAAGCAATCTGCTTTTAAAATTAAAACTTCCTCATTAATTTCATTAAAAACGTGTGCAGCTTCTAGGGAACGGCAGAGGGTTATTTCAGACATGGCATTATCCTATGAAAACTGGCAGGTGGTGAATGTGTTCTGGTGGAAAAAAAGAAAAAAATAGGGGATCTGAAAGAAAGGTTGGGAAAGGGAAGGGGATCTCCTGCAGTGGTTGCCATTTTTCTACTTCTGTCTGCTTTGCTGTGCTCTGCAGACACACAATAATAACCCCAGTGGGCCTGGGGATCAAATGACGTGTTGCTGAAGGATTAGGAGCAATTCTATCCCCCTGGCATGGGTTTAGGAATTTTCATTAAAATGACCTTGGGTGTGGTGAGAAAGGAATTCGAGCTGCATGGATGGAGAGCTAAACATCCTACCTGGGGAACAACAGATCTCTGCAAGGCTCACCTCCCCAGGCCCCAAGCAGAGCTGTCGTGCTTTCCCCCCTGCTCAGTGTACTTGTTTATGGAGATACGTGGAAGGTCAGAATTAAAAGGCGTCTTTCCAGGGGATAGAGGGGGGAGCTGGGAGGATGGGGGGAGGAACGAGTAAGAGGGCTTTTTTCCTGGAATTGCTTAAAAACAAATACTTAGAAGCAAATATGTGTGTGGAGCGGAATTGTGTTTAATTAACAAGGCAGCCTTGTGCCCGAATGGTGTACCAGGAGAAAATGGAAAACTATTGCTAGGTTGTGCAACCCCATCCTGTTCATCTGCGCAGGCAGCTCTTGCACAGTCGGGTGAGTTTCTTGTGTATGGTCCTGCTTAAGCAAAAATTTCCAGTCCTGCTGAATGTCTTCTCACAGTCTGACTGTTTGTATTCAGACAGGCAGCATCTTGCACCTTACAGCAGCATTTTCAATTCCTGTTGGCTGAACCCAGTTGTTTTTGAGGAAGCAATTTACCAATAACTGTAATGCAGTTACCTATGATACATGCCATCACATCTTCTAATGGTAGCAAATTCCAGACAAAATGGATTAATCAGGATAAAAAGAAAGCATGATGTTGTTAGCAACACAGCAAAAGCATTAAAGCAAGCAAAAAGTAAAACTTCTCTCAAGCTCATAGGGCATGTGATTGAAAAGCTTGTACACAAAGTCTTGACAAATTTCATAACCTACTGGTGAAATGTCCCTCCCTACCTCGCGTTCAAGGTAAATGAAATGTACTGCGCTTTAGCAGTATTCTTGGTGACAACAGTTGTTCTGGAGCTGTTGTTACTTGGATGTAACACAAGATGTTAAGAAGCAAGCACTGAAAAACATGAGTTATCTGTAGTTCACTGCAATTTCCAGCTCATTCTGGAAGATGTTGAGGAACTATTGATATAATGAACAGTTAAGAGCTTGTCAGTCCTCTGTCCTTTGCTAGCTGCCCTCAAGACATCAGTTTGGACGTGGCCTGGCCACAGGCTGTCTTTTGTGAGAAGAAGACACAGCCCAGGGGTGAACTTCCCTGGTGTAGAGGAAATGCTGAGCATTGTGCAGCAGGTGCTGTGGCTGACCACCCAGCATTTGTAACCCAGGAGCTGATGGAGAGTGAAGCCCTGTCATATCCCCAGAGGGTGCCCCAGATGGGATTGCTGTGATAGCAACAAAAGATTATCTGTTCCAGGTCTCTCCTTCCTAAGCCTGCAGAAACACAATCCATTACTTCAGATGGAAAGAGTTTGTTTCAGCCTGATTGCATTACAAGATCCTGGAGTGAGTTCACACACAAGCAGCAGAAACCTGTCACATTTGAGAAACTGTGTGTCAGTGTGACTGGCCTGCTCCCCTCAGCTCAGTACCTGGAGGCAGAAGGCACCGTGGTTAATGAGGGGAGGCCTCGAATATTAATCAAACCTGTAATCTACTACAAAGATGTGTAGGCACTGCTGCTGAAGATTGTTGTTTTAGACACCTTTTATTCTGATCTCTTTACTCTGCCTTCTGTGGCTCTGGAAAGAAGAGAGGAATGTAAATGTGACCCAGCTTAGTAAAGGGCTTTCATGAAAATACTCTGAGAGTGATTTTCCTCTTGCAGAAGACTCATGTAAAACTGCATGGCTTTGCTGTAAATCTCTGGAGGTTGCTCTTTAAGAGACCAATTTGTAGAGCTAAGGATAGTAGGACCTGTTTTGCATTGTCTTCATCCTTTACGGACAGATAATTTGTACAAGTTAAGGAGGGTAGTTTTCTTATTGTGCTTCATGGCAGGTCTCTGACTCCCCACCCTTCTGTTGTAAGAGGACTTCTCAGTATCCTGGGAAAGATTTGTGGTCATTTCACTTTTAAGAGAACTTTCAGTCCACTTTTCATGGAAACCTGACTTCCCATTTGGAAACAGATCTAAGGTGTCTGAAAGCAAAGGGAACTATTTTATTTATGCTGAGGCTGCCTGTTCTCTCTGCTCCATGAGGGTGAAAACCAACCAGAACCTCTGAAATATCTGTCATTTCCCCTGAGTGAGGAAAAGCAGAGTCTGATACTTTCTAGTGCCAACCTGTCAACAATCATTGTTCGCTAAAGTTTTTCCTTGAGGCATGCAGGTTGGTGTACTTACTTTCATTTACAGGAAGGGTGATTCGGAGCAGAGAGAGGTTAATCTCTCTCATTAGCCAAGTCATATTAGCACTGGCCAAAATGTTCAATAGAGTTTGTTTGCTCACTGTCACTACACATAGCTAAAAGCATTTGGTATGCACTGCTTCTGCCTGCCTGTTATGAGTTATCTTGGTTGGCCTGTCCAACCCATTGATAAGGCCTGTGGTGAGGCTTCTGTGACAATGAAATTGCCAGGGAAGGGGTTGTTAGCTGAGCTGTGAGTCTTTGGTGTCTAGAAATGTGCCCAGCCTAGGTTTTCCTAGGCTAACAAATGTGTTCCCTGTGGCCAGGGAGGACAGCAGAGATGGCTAGCTGAGCAGTTTGGCAACCCATAATTTCCTCATCATGGGGAGACCCAGTTCCTCTAGTACCAGTTCACTGGCCCCAGAGAAACTTGTTTCCTTGCCTCTAGTCCAAACCAGGCAATAGTTTTGGTGGCTATTATTTTTTTCTTGTTTGTTTTTAATTTCCCCACATTTAGATGCATTGCTCTCATGTCATATCTCATGTCAGATACAATTGTGTCGTGTTCTTGCAGATTTCTCTCAGGAGGAATGGAAGAGGATGTCCGCTAAATATTTACTGTAAGAGAATTGTGTGAATGCCAGTGAGGGGGAGTATTTAGGGATAGTGGAGGGGTGTTTGTAAAAGATACAGCGCTATTTGTCAGGATTTTGGTAGTTTTGCCAACATGAGAATGTCCCTAGTCTGAGAAAGTTGTCTGCTAAATATGAAGAGGACGTTCTGGCTATTGAGAGCTGTGCATCATTCTTCCGCACGGGTCCAGCATGTGTGAAGTCATTAGAAATATTCCCATTCAGGATTAGAAACTGGACAGAGCACTAAAAGTGTCTAAACAGAACAAGCAAAATCTTATAAGAGAATGTAGAAGAGTTTATGCAGATCTAGGAATCTTTCCCGCCTTAAATTGTGAGTTTTGCATATCTGAAGACTTTTATGTTGTACTAATGCGTTGAAATGAGGGTTGTATTTAAAATCAAAACTTTTTTTTTTAAATTTTAACCCTTCTGTCCACCTTTGTGGTATTTTGAAACCTCTGACTGACATTTCTTCCCTTGGAACATGTGCAGTGTGGCCAGCAGATTTAAAAACAAAGGGAAGAGCTTTATTAATGCAGCTTGAACAGAAGAGTAAAAAAAAAAAGAAAAAAAAAAGTCTTGCATTGGACCTTCAGTTGCTGCAGAGGTCTGTTGTCCCTGAAATACCTTTGCAGTGTGTGCTAAACGGTCACTCAAAGTCAGCATGAGAAAATGGTTTCTGAAGCTGTTGGACAAATAAGGAGACTCATTCTGAGCAGGGACTAAATTGGTTTGGAACATATGCCTGTGCTGAGCAGCCAAAGTACATAATCAGGTTTAGCAAAACAAAGCCTGATACCAAACTTGCCAGGAAAAATTGTTTTGTCATTTTGAAATCTGCTTGGTTTTTAAGCAAACCTTCCCAGAACAGAAAACAATGTGTTTCATGCCCCAGTTCATCTGCCATTGCTGTATTTTTCCTCTGAAGACTTGTAAGGAGGGGAAAGAATATATAATCCCTTTGTTAAGATACTTAAATTAAAAGCTTGCTCGTGTTGAACTGCCTCAGGATTAAGATTTGTTACCCAAGTCTATATACCCTGTAAAACAACGACTAATCCAGACATTAATCACAGGAAATATTCTGAGCCTTTTAAAAATAAACCATGACATTCTATGAAGAATACATAATTGAGAATATCCTGGACAGGTTGAAAATTAGTCCAGTTGATTGGTTACATAATGATCAGCTGGGTAAGCCAAGGGGAAAGAAAAGAGCACATGGGGCGAACAATGCAGCAGCTTTGTGCTATTGTCTGCCTTTTCCTGTCCTCGAGTTCAGCTTGGTACAAACATTGTCATTCCAAAACAAATTACATTAACAGGAGGTGTCTGTACCCAATGTCAACCTCGCTCCTCCGCTTTCCTATTTTTTCGACCACTGTTCATATTTTTCCCCCTGCTCCCTTTGCCATTTCCAGCCAGTGTTTCCCAGCCCTGGTCTGTTGCCCAGAGCAACTTGTGCAGCAGCTGGGTTGTGACTGATCTCTTTCTTCAGGCAGTATCTGTCAATGTCCCCCTTCCCTGCCAAAGGCCAGTTACTCGTGTCAAGGTCAAATTGTGGACAGTCATTCTGTGTCTGCCCAAGTTAATCCAAACCAAACATACCATGTATAAGTAGCTTATCTCCCAAAATAAATAGATGATAATTAGCATAAGCCACCGCACCCACTCCCTTTCCATTCCTCTCTGAAAAAGTCCTTCCACCTGAGTAAATCAGGATGCTTTGTCTGATTCATTCTTATTATGTTGAAAAGCAAGTAAGTGAGCTCTGGCTCCCAGTGGGATAGCATTTACTACCTGGCTTTCCCAGACCAAGCCACTCTTAGTAACGCACGAAGAGATGCACACAGATATGCTTGTAATGGAGGTGAGATTGTGCCAGGAAAAGTCAAAAGCTATAATTTACAGCAGATATCTGCAGCTCTGGGTCAATCATTATCGGTTGCACTGCTGTCTAAATAAGCATTGCTTCTTGGGCACAAATATGTCTCACCTCTGTTTTTTCAGAGACAGCAAGCTAAAGCAGACTTATCTGTGCAAGGAAACTGAGGGACTTGGAGTTACAGTATGGATATGAGTCAGAGATGGATTAAAATTCCGTGGTTTTTCTCTGGGGCTTTCTGGGGACTACCAGAAAGTGGACAGACCGGGGATCTGCCCCACAGCGGCTTCTTTAGTTGGCTGAACCTCTGTGCTGTGGCACTATGGAGCTCTGTAGTGAAAAAAGTGTCCCCCTTTGGTGTCACAGAACATGTAAGCAACCGATCCTGGGGGAGAAGGGAGAGAAAGATGGGTGCTGATGCTGTCAGAAGGGCGAGTGAAGACGTGTGATGTTGAAGGAAGGGCACAAACAGACAAAGGTAAAGGAAGTGATGGGTCTGAACTGTTATCTCTCCACAAAGTGTGAAGTGGTGATTGATGGTCAGTTCTTTCCTTCTGTAAAATCAATTACTGGTGTAAAAAAGAAAAAAGTGGACTGTGAAAAATCCCAGCTTTACTCTTAAAGTAGGAATCTGCCTGATTTGGGTTCCTGAAGCTCAGCTGGCAATGAACTAGCCAGGTGGGATTTTTAGTGCTGAGAAACAAGTTTTCAAATTTCCTGTACTTCTTTCTTTTCTGTTTAAATATTGTGTAATAAAGACAGACAGGAACTAATCCCCGTGCTTATGTTAAATGTTATAGAAATAACATATATGCAATGCTATTTATTTAATAAATGACTAATAATATGAGGAAATTCTGTTCACTACACAGGATTTCTTCTCTTATTTAGACTTTTTTATATCCTTTGCCCTTCCCAGGACATGTGATTTGTTCTGAAAGAGCGAGGAGTGAGCTGAGCACCTGCACTGTGGCTATGGTTATAATTGAAGGTATAATTTCTGGTTAGATAATTCCCTTTTTAATCTGGGTTTGTGCCTTTTATCACTTAATGCATACAAAACAAAACATGAATTAAAAAAGTAAGAGAACAAATGCTCTAAGTTAAGCAGGAGCTGTAGGTTTCAGGCAAGAGTTAGAGGATGCAGTCAGTTTTCTGGGATGGCATCAGACAGAAAATTAAAGGATTAGGCCCAGGGCCCATGGACTCTGCTGAGAGCCTCCAGTGCAGGAGTTTGCAGAAAAAGTGAGGCACAAGACCTGGTCTTGTGCTTAATACAATAAATTACAGTTTAATGACACAATTTGCAAGCAGAGGAGTACAGGTGTGTTTTGGATGTGTTTCTAGCCAGCAGCAAAAGTGGCCCAAAATGCAGTTTTGAGAGCAACATTTGTACAACCTGGGAAGTTATATCGCTTGTATTTGCTTCAGTAGCCTAGGAACACATCAGAGGCGGCGTGAAACCTCTTGGGGGGTTTGGTGTTACTTTGCTTAATTTCCATCAACGTCTTCACATCCTTCCTCAGCTTTTGAGGCTCAACCCAGGTGTGCTCAAATGCTCCTGAAACTTGGCAAAGGCTTCTGCAAGGCTGCCTGGGGAAAGGGAGGGAAGGAGGCAACGCGGAGGTTTCACCTGGTTTCAAGTTTCAGGACAAAATCTTTCGCATGAGTAACTGTTCCCAGCTTCAAGAGCCCCCTGACAACACCGGGAATCCAAAGTCCCGTGTTTGTGTACGGGACAGGCGCTGCCAGGCAGAAGAAGAACGGGATTTCAGGCAGCACCGAGGAACAGGATGACGTACTTGTCAGTGCACAGGATGTGCATACTGGAAGCCTGTGGGAAACACTCACCCAGACTTGGCCACCTTTTCCTCTCAGGCCGGGGAGGGGAGGGACGCGTTCGAGGCAGCGGCGTGGCAGTTCGCAGCGCGCTTCTGAGGGAAGGCAATCGTCTGGCACGTCGCTGGCAGCCGGGGCTGGAGCCGCCCGTCCCCGGCGCACAGCTGGCACAGCTGGCCGCAGCTGGGCGGCCTGAGAACCGCCCGCTCCCCGAGGTGCGCCCGGAGCGGGGCCGCGCTGCTGGCGGGCGCGCTGCCAAGCGCGGCGCCGGTGGCAGGGGCCGAACCTTGTAAAGAATTACATTGATCGGTGGGTGCAGCGAAAACGCGCCCTCGGTTGAAAAGTCATGCATTAATTAAGTTGATGGCCTGTTTAGCTTGTAACCTCAGCAGCCGAGTCTCAACCTCTCTGTGGTCAAATAGATTTACCTAATGTAATGAAAGG
This sequence comes from Phainopepla nitens, assembly GCA_013400175.1. NCBI lineage: Eukaryota > Metazoa > Chordata > Aves > Passeriformes > Bombycillidae > Phainopepla > Phainopepla nitens. The sequence goes on from VXBQ01010227.1 coordinate 953,524, forward strand.
CCATACCCTTTCCATTTCCTTCTTTCAAAGCCTTCTCACCACAAACTCTTCTGCTAACGCCACTTATCAGTGACAGCACATTTTTCATTGCTAGCGGAGTATGTGTTAAAATGAAATTTTGAAACAGCTTTTCAAATGTCATGTGGTGCACACTGCGTATCAACTGGTCAGTGATCAATCCATCAATCACTTACCTTTGTTTTTTTAAAGTTAATTTGCCTGCTTGTCCTCTTGAATTGAATTTATTTTAGACAACACTCCTTATTCAAGGCAAGCTTGTAGAAGAAAGGCAGAGAACTGATTATTGTCACAAGACGAAACAATAATATTTGCACTGGCTTGTCTAAAAGTAAAAAAAAAAAAAAGATAATTTTACAGATCTTAAGTGATTAACTTTGTTCTGCAATTGTTCTTGAGTTTTAAAAAGCTATGTGTATTCATACACACAAATTAATAAAACAGTTCTGTTCTTGTAATATTGTTGTATGTGTTAATAGAGTGAGATACTGTATGACAGTGAGGTCTTTATTTCACATATGCCATGTTTGTTAGCAAATAAAATAGGAATTTAGCTCATGTGCGTGCTCAAAATGATCCTGCAAAGCTCTCTGATTATGTAGGAGATAATTCTGCTTCAAGTTAAGAAGAAAGATTTAATTTTGCATTTACTTTCATACTGTTGTGGACTGATGCTGTCATTCTATTTAGTGTCATTAAATTTTACAACAGAGTCATAGAGAATCACTGTATGGTTTTTTCCCTCTGGTTTTTTATTGTTTTGTTTTTGGTGTAAAGTTGGCTTTCTCCTTTTTGGGGTGGTTAGGATTTTTTGCTTTCCCTTTTTTTTTTTTTTTTCAATGACTGCAGCAGTGTTCAAGAATCTACCCAGTAGCTGAGATGGGCAAAATTCATGTGTTTTATGTTTTTTGTAAGAAGGAGGAAGTGTCAAACAGAAAACATAAAGATGTAAGAATAGGAATTTGTAGATGAGAAGATAAGAAATCCCAGGAAAGGCTTAAAAGAAGAAAAATTGTGGAAAGCATCTACAAATATGGAAGAATTTCACTCAACACTGTGTTCTATTATAACATGTTCTATTGTATATTCCATTTATTTTACCCTGCAAGGCATTCTGTTGAATTGGAGTCTCGAGTACATACAATGACAATGACAAAGACCTTTCTGTATCAGTGTAGACTGCTCTCTAAAACATCTGTCATTTGGGGGCTAAAATCGCCAAAGATTTTTATTTCAGCTATGGTTCTTTCTGTTCAGTTACTTGGAATTGATTTAATGGAATAACATGAGTGTCCATCTATTGAAGATATTGCTGTTTGAAATAGGGTTTAACAGAATAATTGCTGGAGTCGTTTAGAGCTCAGGTCTTTGTAGCCCAGAATGCTGCTTCCAGGAGTTTCCAGTAGGACAAAGATGTAGTGATATATTCTGGGATAGATTGGTACCTTTTTGTTTCGTGATTCCGAATGGGTTTTGCATTCTTTTTTAAGATGTCCATACTGGTTTAATCTTAATAATTTTTCTTGACAGCTTTTCTAAGGTTACATAGATCTTCTATGAGTCTTAGCACAAGCTGGGTTCTTCTCAGCTCTCTAAGTCCTTAGGCTTTAAGGTCTCTGAAGTCCAGATGAGTCTATCCTAATTCTTAGTCTTTCAGAGATCTGGAGCTTCGTTAAGTTTTGCTTTTGAAGAAGATCAACACATTAAACTGACACCAGAAGCGGTGTTCAGTGGCAGGATTTAAAGCAGACAGTGGAGAAGACAGCCAGCCACAGGATGTACCAGCTGGAATATCTCACTGTCTACACAACAGCGGGCTCCCTGCTGCATGAGAATTGCACAGATCAGTGCCACCTCACAGGGGAGGAAAGGATAAAGCAAACTGTGATAAAGCTCACTTACATGCTGATGTGGCCTGGCCATTCATACTTTGTGAAGAGTCAAATTGGGCCTGAAGCCTTTGCATTACTCTAATTCACTGACACTTCAGCTCTCAGTAAAGGAGGGAAGGCACAGAAGCAGTGATCTAGCCAAACAGATATTTTATTTTTCAGTCATGAAGATATCCATACCAGCATGAAACCAAGACTTATTTAAAAATCTTTTTTTGGTAGTTCTGATGGAAGAATAAGACTTTGAGTAGATAGTTAGTCCTCTGGCTAGGACACTATCCTGAAGGAGAACCTGGCTCCAAAGAAGTTCCTTTCATACCCAGAGAATGGGGAGATGACATGTACCGTCCTCGGGAGCATGCTGTGAATACTGTGCTGAGGGTTTCCTATATTGCCTCTTTTTCCCTACAAAGCACTCCATGCTATGGAAGTCAGTCCATGCTGGGCATCTAATTTATTCCATCCCCACTAAAGTTCTTTGTTAAAATAAGTTCCAAAAAGTTTTGGCAAATCTCAAATAGAAATACTACATCACTGGAAACACGTCCATTACCTCTTTCTAGAGCAAACCTAGGACAGCCTTACCAGGCTGCTATGTTTGGTTTGGCCACCTTGGAGCCATTTTCACTCTCAGATTTGTTTTATATTGGTAGTGGGCTGGTGTTTCTAATGTTCAACATGTACAATTACTGCTCTGTTAAAAAATAAACTGTGCCATGGAAGTTGAAACCAGAGACTCGAGCCCAGGAGTGAAAACAGCTGAGAGCAGCAGGGAAGGGGAAGTAAGTGGCAGAGCAGGCTCTGGTGCTCTGAGATTCAGGGTGTTTCTTGCTTGTCATCATTCCCTGGGAGCTGAATAGAAGGAAAAGCCATCTCTTGTTTTGAAAGTCGCTACAAGTATCTTAAAAAGTGGAGACAAAGAAAAAGGATGGAAACCAATCCAGAATGTCTTTCTGCTTGGTTTCGGACTGTCCCCACTCTGTCGTGCATTGAAAAGGTCTGAAGCAGAATATCCTATTGTTGTAGTTTCTCTTTATTGTAGAGCAGGACTTTCTCTTTATTGTAGTGGCAGGATGACTTTCAGCAAGATGCCAGGGGGGTGGTTTGTGTGCACTACCTGAATTCTCAGAGTTCTCCCAGGCAGCTGGTGACAGAGCGAGAGGATGTGGCCTCAGCTTGTGCCAGAGGAGGTTCAGATTGGACATCAGGAAGAATTTCTTTATGGAAAGAGTCATTAAGCACTGGAATGAACTTCCCAGGGAGGTGGTGGACTGCCCATCCCTGGCGGTATCCAGGAAATGACTGTATGTGGCACCCAGTGCCATGGTTTGGTTGACAAGATGGCGATCAAAGTTTGGGCTCGATGATGACCTTGGAGGTCTTTTTGAAATGAAATAATGCTGTAGATCTACATATCAGCACAAGTAGGGGTTTCAACAAAACAAAAAGGTGCTTGGAGATTCAGTGAAGTGTTTTTAAGCTCTTACAGCTCCTAAAGGAGGTGTTGTTAAATGGAAGATGAAGGTAGAGCACCCATGTAGAAAGGGCAGCTGTACAAATACAGGCAAGGAATTCTGTTTTCTTCCAGAGGGGAGAAGGAAACACTGGTGATGATGCTGTGACTTTGGCTTTCTAGCTAAAGTCATGTACATAAACCAAATATTTTTTTTTTGTTTTTAAACAATATGTGCAGGAAATGTTCTGAGGGAACTAGAGAGGGTGTCCTCTATTTTGCTTATGCTATTCACCATTAGGAGCAAAATCTGTTTGCTTCTGTGTCTTGTTTAATCATGTGTGATGGGGCCATTTTTGTATAAGCCTACTTTTGGGGAAGACATGGGCCACATGAAGTGCCTCAGAGAGCCCAGATTAAAATGGACAGATCTCTCCTCTCTCATAGAAGTTTCATATTTAAAGTAGAATAATAATAATAGCAAGAATCTAGATGCAAGATTAACTATATTGCAAAAACTCTTCTCGTAGCATTGAAAAGATGAATTCAGTCCTGCAGCCAAAGCCTTGCAAAGAAGGGTTACATCCTATTTATGAAAGTATTTAGTTCAAACCAGATTTGATGGGTTTTAAACTTGGCTGTGTTAAGGGCTGAACACTGTGTTCTTCTGCTGGCTCTAATGCGGTGTGAAAGCATTAAGTAACATGGGCTGAAAGTGCCTGTGCAGCCTGTAATTCTCCAAAGCAACATTCCAGCTCCTGAGAATCCAGTCTCAGGGCAACTGTGGAAGCAGCAGCCAGGGAGAGATGATTTCTATCTTTCGTCTTAATGTGAATAAAATGCATTTTTACTCAAGGAATCAGAGTTGTCATCGAGGGGAGGATATGCTGGAATCTCTATCAGCAAGAGGGTTACATTCCTGCCCTTTGTGCAAATCCCAAATTATTTAGCAATAGCCAGTACCTGAGCAATGGGAGATAAACAGAATTGTTGACAGTATAAGATAGACTCTTATGTAAGTTTTATCATCCTGGGGCTGAGTGGCAGCAGATGTTCCTGGTCATGCAAGCTGGGTTTCCCACTGGATGAGAAATTGATGATGTGGAGTCTGGGTATGTTCTCAGTTTACTTAAGACTGCACTCACCAGTTGTGTGACAGGGATGGGCAAAGAGCGTGCAAGATGTTCTCCCTCATCCTTGTTTTCTTTCCTAGACTACTAGAACAGCAATGCCAATGGAATGACTTTATTTTAAGAATTAATTCTTGTTAGAGGTACTAAAGCAGAGAACAAACTGTCTTATTTACTTGTGCCACCTCCCACAAGTAAAACAAACTTATGACTAAAAATATTAGCTTTTCTCAAAAGATTGAGCGGGGCTTGTCAGCTAAATAAAAGAAGATGTAAAGCACCATACAATGGCATCTCTTGACTCTCCGCAAAATGATACTGAAATTGAGGAAGTAAATTACAACAAAAAGGATGCAAGATAGAGCATGCAGCCCTGGGGGTCCAGTGCCAAAATAGCTGATGAATTCATCTGGTTTTAATGGTACAGTCACTCCTTTTAATCAGTTTGTCTCTTCTGAGTAATGACACAGTCTGGTTATTGTTCTAATGTAGACAATAACAAATCATCAAAACCAGTTTCTGTACCTGCTTTTGTTCTCTTTCTAAACATAGGAGATTTTGAAACATAATTGACATTGATAAGTAGGTCCTAGAAAAGCCATGACATTTATTTAATGGTTGAAGTTATAAATAAACATCAAACTTTGCTGATTTTCTATTTCTCTAGCATGTGAGAAAATGAATTTGGGAATTTTATACTGAAACACTTTGCATAAAGAGATCCTAATCTCCAAGTAGAAGTTACGTTTACTGTAGTGCAGGAAATTACGTCTCTGATTTCCTCTCTTGCATCTACTCTAAGTCTTACATTTCTGGGGGGGTTTTCACTTTTTTTTTTCCCCCTGTGGCTGAAAAATGAAAGGTTCTAGTAATATTTTCCAGCAGCACTGTTCATTCAGGGAATTTTTTTAGAGTGGAACTTTGATAAATTCACCCGGTAAAGTCCAGTTGTCTTCTGCAGAACCAGAGCTTCACTCCAGTTTTCATGCAAACCAGGATCACGTACTTCTTCCAAAGTCCAATTACATGTAGTATTGGAAGCCCTACTTCTCTTTGCTCTGAGGATAACCTGGGGAATCCTGTGTGTGGTAGCTGGATCTTTGAAAGCTACAAGCTGCTACCTGATTTAGTGCTGCAACATTTAACCTCTCTGAGCTGTGGAGCACATGGGTTTTTTATCCTTCTACTGGAAATACTGTGTGAGGCAGAGTTGGTAACGTGGTGCACTCCTCTGATGGACCCAAAAAAACCTCACCTGGACTGGTCTGGTTTCTCAAAGTAGCTTGCAGGCCAGACTCCTAAGCGACAACACATTTTCACACAAACTCAAAATGTACTCAGTCAAAAAATTTTTTCAATTTTAAAAAAGAATAGTCCAGGAAAAAGTGCTCTTGATTTTAAAATACCAACAAAAAACCCCCTGGCATATGAAAAATGTCATGGCAGAGTCATCTTTATGAAAAGCTGGTGATGCAGAACAGCTGTGTTTCTCAACATCAGGCAGGAGATCAGCTGGTTGAATGATGACTTTTCATGTGTTGGAATATGGTGTCACTCTGCAAATGGCAAAAAGCAAATCCCTGCCTTCAATCTTAACTCCTATTTTCCTTAGTTGTTACAACTTTTGCTCATTTATTTTCACTTTCTCTCTTGGTGTTTGGTTGTCTCTTCACCTTCTGAAGTGCTAAACAGCAACCAGAAGCACTGATAAGAGTCTATCAGCTCAACTGATGCTCATACTTTTATAGGGAATAGCAACTCTGGAGTTAACTGAGTAAAGGTAAAGAGCAAATGCCCATTCCTGTAGAAGACTCAGTTTCTGTTACTAACTCCCAAAAGAGCTGGAGCCCAAAACTGTGCCTAGATTTAGATAATGTATTTGTAGTATTTATATTACAGCTGAAGAATCAAAATGATCAGTTTTCTTGTTTTCCTGAAGTTGAGTAATATTTTTTTTCTGATAAATGTGTGAGGGGGATCAGTTTTGGTACTCCTTCTCTAGTGTTTCATGATGTGGAGGGTCTTATTTAATGTTTTCTCATTCATATTTTTTAATGAGGAGTTTGCCTATTGATTTTTCTTCTAGGATTTGAAACGGCTTAAGCAGATTTGCTGGTACATTGAGGTATGTTGGTAGCTGGCCTGAGACATTCAAATGTCTTCACTTTCCAAAGGTGATGTTGATGGAAACTTTGGCTTTGATTTTAGCAGAGTCAAAGCCTCTTATATGCTTGGCCATAGGTAAAATTTGTCCCTCAATGTCTTAATGAAAAGCTAAGGTTCACATAAAAAGAAGCACCAAAAGAAAAACAAATGAATACTTTTTCAAGTCTGCATTTTGTATAAGCTTTCAGAAGGTTTTAATGCTGTTCCTATGAGTGTCAGCTGATAAAATCCTCGAAGCTGGTGCGTAATTGGAACCTCTGGTTATCTGTAGTGAGGCTCATAACCAGTGGTCCCCAAGCTCAGGGCAAGACCTGTGTGTTGAATTAACAGCAGCTTTCTCATATTATGTGCTTCCTACTCAAGGGCAGTGTATCCAATTATCATCTGTTCCCCAAAGCCAGGAAACAGCAGGGTAGTGTGGTGAAAAGGCTGTATCCACAAACCATATTGATCCCTGAACAAATTTGCTTGGAGTCCTCAAGCACACATGCACACATGTGTGCTCACACACACACAGATTCCTGTGGCTTTGCCAGTGCTCTCTGCATGGCTTGGTCTGTGCCTCCCCCAGAGCTTCATGTCTTTGCCCAAGAGGTTTTCCTGACACTGTCAGTGCAGGTGTTCCAGAGAACGCCTGCAGTACGTGAATGGCGATTAGAACCGGGATCTCCAGACAGATGATGGATTGTTCTTTTATTACCAAAAGCTTTAAAAAAACAAAAGGATCTTGCAGTGGGGTGGCTCAGACTCAAAGGAACCCAAAAAACGCAGAAAACTGAGTGCATACATTGCAGCTCAATTATTCTGAAGGTTGGTGTTTCTGCTTCAATCCTTCATAAGGAAAAAGGCTGTCTTTATTGAAGCACTCTCTTTTATCATTCTCTGGGATCTTTATGCTTTGATGTTGTGTGTGTTTTATGGGAAAAAAAAAGAAGGTAATACATCTATTAACAATTTTACTGCTATTTAACTTCAGTAACCCGGAACAATCCCAAAGTCCTCTGACTAAATTACAGCTTTTTAATAAGGGGGACATCAGGAAAGGTGTTTGTTTCCTTGTAGCTAATGGCCAGCAGTGACTCCAGTTTGAAGTGACTCCATTCTGGCTTTCAATGTTATTGTTCTCAAACTTTTGTTAAAACGGGTGGGATGATTTCCGTCGGGGAAATTGAATGAAGAATGGACAGCATAGCATTTTGTAGGCCATGGGAATGATGGTGTCTCACAAAAAGCAAACATAAAAGAGACTTACCTAAGAAACTGTCCTCTTGTTTTTCTTGTCTTGCATTTTTCCTCTGTGGGCAGGTTTTGATGAAGTATTTGATTCCAGTGGGTCACTTGCAGTGATACCTGTGATGCAAATTGGTTAGTGGGTAAACAAGATGTCTTGGCTATTTTTCTGTTGTTCTTCCGATTTCCTTCCAATTAGAATAAAAAGGGAGCACCAAAGACCTGTGTACTATCATGGTAGTGCTGTTGCCATGCGATTTCCACAAAGCCAAGACTTTGGTTCAAAGCTGTGCTGGTTTTGGGGTAATCCCCAAAACCTGCAATGGTGTGACTGTGTAATTTAATTGACTGGCTATTTCCTGCAGGACAGTTCTGCTTAAGAAATATTTTTCGGTGGATGACTGATATCCATTGTGTAACGGAGAATCAGCAAAACCTTCTGGCTTTCTCAGCTTCTGTAGTTAAACTGCCTCTATATTTCTTGATAGGAAATGATTTTAAACTCTCCTGGCTACTTGAATACATAGGTGGGATGCAGCAGGAGGATGCATTTCTTCCCTTCTTTTTGCACTGTGGCTTCTCTGCAGATATGGAGAAGTGTGTCTGTCACTAAACAAAAAAAAAAAAAAAGGCAAAAAAATTTGCAATCCTACAATACAAACACAAATCAGCAGGAGTAGAATCTCAACTCTTATGAATTTCTAGATTTTATGTTTTCAAAATAATATCCTGACCATTGATAATTCATAAAATCAAAGCACTTTGAATTTTTCTTTCCTTGTGTCCATTAAAAAAATCTCATTGTAAATAAGGATTTGGATTTATAATAAGTCATTTTGTGTATGGCTGTTCACATAAAGCTATGTAACATAACCTGAAATGAATGTTATAAAGTTAGGCTTTCCTATTGCATCACATTTGCACATAATTTTCTGGACAGAAAAGAGAATCTGACTTTTGAGAAGCCGCATTCCCTAATTCCATAGCTCTGTGGAATCATTAAATTTTGAGTGATACCTTTCACAAAGAAGCTGGCATCTGGCTGATGTGGTGGATGGATTCTGGTGCAGTGCACTTGGGAAGGCAAATGGCTCTGATGAAAGCTGTTTTATTCAGTTCCTCTTTCAAGTCCTACCTCAAGAATTTGTGTTGACCTGATATTGCTAAAATTTGGGAGGGTAAGAGGAAAGAGACGTATCACTGAGTAAAGGATTCCTGCATCCCATCGGCACTGGTCCCTATCCTTGGTTTGATTAACATGCAGGGTCAGTTCTTTGAGTCTCAGTGGGTTTTGCCTAGCAAGATTGCTGTGCAGTACAGATGTGTAAGTGTAATGCAACACAAGTAAGAAATAAATCTGGACCCCTTAGACCTCACCTCTCATTATTTCGGGAGGTAGATGAGTTTATTTTTAGTATATGCTTGTTGTAGTGAATATAAGGACAGAATCAATTTTGTTCACTTGTCTAAGACTACATTTTAGGATCAGAGTTGTTGTGAATGTGATTGTTACAGCAGCTGGTCCTCTGTGCTTACAGCCTATGGCTTCTCACATCTGAACCTGTTACTTCTTGATCTGGGGTCTGAAGGCCTTGTGATGGCGGGGCAAAGCCCAGAGTTTGAACTCTGCCTGTGGAGTTCATTGTCTGGGCATTTGAATGGTTTATCTAGCTGGGAGCACAGCTATGAGTGCTCGAGGGCACAGCTATGAGTGCTTGAGGGCAGCTGTGCCCTCCAGTTCTCTACCGTAGCAAGTGCTTATGGATTTTTCCTTGTATTTTTTCCCTGATGCTCTTTTGCTGATTGAAATTATTTTAATTGTTCTTTGACTAGCATTTTTAAACCATTGTGGTTTTTAGTGGTTTTTTTTCCATGTACAATTAAATACAGAGTTGCCTGTGATCTAGGGTATCAACAACAAGCAACCTCTTCAAGTGCTGGCTCCATTGATCATGTCTTGCCATCTGGGATGACATCTCTGTGGCAAGAGCTGAGCCTGCATGGAGACACTGTTCACATTTTTGTTTGTTTGAATATCTTCTTAACTCCAAAATGCCTCTATGGTAGTGTTGGGAGCCTCTGGGCCTGTGAGGTCCAGCTCCAGAAACTGAAGGGTTCTGTGAGGAGATTGCCACTGTTATTTGCCTGTTGTTGTTTTGTTGCAGTTCATGTCCTGGTTGGTTGTGTGCCAAACCCACAAACTCCCTCTATCCCTGGTAACTGAGAAGATTACTTGCTTATAATGCTGTGAAATAAGCGCTGTACTATTGTGAGAGTAGGTAAGAAAAGCTTTTAGACTTGATGCTCTTTATGTAGAGACTCTGAAATTCCCTTTAAAGTGATTCTTATTGCTGCATTGGAATCTATTTTTAAAACCTGGTAAAAAGGTTACAATATTTTTGGCTACATTTAATAGGTTTATTTATGTAGAAACCCCTTAATTTTTTTTTTTTGGTGGCATGTTGGTTTTAACCCAAATCAATTTGAAAAGGCTATTGTACAGATATTAACACTGCGCTGTCTCTTGTTAAAGAGCAAATGCCCAAGGAAATGACAAAACTTGCACTTTTGTACCATTTATGAAAACCACTGTGGAGAGAACATGATGCCAACACACAGAGGGGAGATGCTCATAGCAGTGAACAGCCCAGCAGATCTCCCCCTCCTTTAAAATTAAGCATTATTTAGCAGTTCTCCAAACTTATAGATTAACAGGTCTTCCTGAGTCTCAGAGAAGGGAGTCTAGTGAAAGCCTTGCTGTTATTAAAATGAAACATCACCAAATATACAGAGTCAAAATGTGGCAGAGTTAATCTATTTCACCTGGTCATAACTTTTGCTGTTCTCTTTAAAAGACCCAAAAAAAGGAAAGATCAGACAGAAGTGCTGTTCTAGAGGTGGTGGTTGTTGTGGATTTTTGTTTGTATTTGGTTGAGTTTTTTTGGTTGAAAAGCAAAGGATATCCAATGACAAGTGAGCTTGCTTAAGAGGGAACTCCAGCCCAGACTTGCTGTCCCATATGATGTGCTCTTTTCAGCATCCTTGCCCTTCTAATATGAAACTATCTTGGATAGATCAAGGTAGCTGTAGTTTGAATATTTTCGAGCACTGTGTGATGGTTTGCTTTTCTGGGAGACTTTAGGTAGAGCATACTGGAGGATGCTACTGAGGAAAAAAGATTTTTTTTTTAATACTGTTTCTGCTTGGGCCCAGCTGAAGTCCTTTAGAATTTCATCATGTGATTCTGAGATATTAAATATCTCCCTATCTAAAACTGGACACATCTGTTAACAGGAGTTTAATAGTTTATTTCACCTGTTACTAGACTGCATGAATACCTGGAGTTAATATTTTTACTCTTGAAATTAAGAGGGGTTTATGATTAAAGAATGGTAACATTGCAGAAAAAACAAGCAAAAGGGCACCGTAGGAAGTTTTTTGTTAGCTAGGTTTTCCATGTTTCTGTGTCTGTGTTTTCACAATATTTGATCTGAGCTTTCAATGTGCCACAAGGGAGAGAAGGAAATGAATATACTAAATTTCAGTTGAAATTTCAGTATTTCTGACAAGAAAAGGAAAAGATGCATCACATATGCTAGTGACTTTCTATCATGCCATCAAGAGTATAAAGAAGAATTCACCCAGCCTGATCTTGGGAGGATGATTTTTCCTTCATATTCCACATTAGCTCCTAGGGAACAAGCCCAAAAAGCTTGGTTGGTTCCTAGCTAGTACAAACTAAAATAGCCATAAAATATACACTAGCCTTGGAGAGACTTCTGTTTTGGGCTCAGTGCACCAGTTCCTGGGATTGGGTGAAGGACTACATTGTAGAGAGGGTTAGTAGGGAACATTATTTATGCTGTAGATATAGAATCACTATGGCAAGATGAAAAATTTTAAGTCAGTTTTGGTGGGGCGTGGATTTGCACTAATCCACTGAAAACACTGGTTTATCACTTGTCTTGGTCTTGTTAAAGCTTCTGTGGCTCCTGGGGTTTATTGCTTCACGATGCTCAGAAGGACATAAATTAGTATACATCAAAATTGTTCTTGTTTATCTCCCCTGCAAGTGGAGAAGGCTTAAAAGACACAATTGAATTGAAAACAGTGCATATGAGAATTCCAGCCAGCCAATCAAGCTTTGTGGACAATGTGATTTTGCTGATACAGGTTTGTTGGAAATATTATATTTCTTTCTGAGACGGGAATGATTATAAAAGCAGATCTCAAGAGAGCAACTTACTGGAAACCCAAGCCATGCTGAATAGTAACTACTTTTACCTAAGGAAGTTTGCCTTTTGCAAATTGCACGCAATTTGCAGACCTTGCTGCTGTGCTTATTTTGGGATTGCAGTGAATATTCTATTGCGGCTGTTGTGGATTTTTGTATTTTCCAGGCCACATCTTTTAAATATTCTCCAATTGAAGTGATATTCCAATAGTTTTCATCCCTGGATTTTGTGATTGTTAATAGGAATGCGTGCAATGAATGCAATGTCATTCAAATTTTACTCACTTTATATATCTCCTACTGAAAAAATAGATCATGTGAAGAGGAGACAAGAAAGTGTATATGCTATTGGTCCTGCTTAGTTTTGAGAAAAACCCAGTTCAGTGAGACAAAGCTTAGACAAACCCATTACTAGAATTTATCTCAATTCACAAATGAAAATTTCAGAATTTGCTCCTTTGGAAACCAAAAAAAGGAGATCCTGCTCAGAATGTGCCTCTTGGCCTGGCACCATGCTCCAGTCTTACTCTTTCTGTCATCCCACAGGTGACCTGAGGTATAGGCTTGATATATTTTGCCTATAGAAAAGCAGTACACACTTTGTTTTGGTTATATATCAGGGCTTACCAAGCAAGGCAAGTTTGGAACAATGAAATGAAAGACCTGTTTTAAAGTATTTAGCTAATTCATTGGCACTAACTCAGCCAGGTGATGTGGGAGGAGAGTACCCTTACATTTGACTCCTTTATTTTGGTTAAATGTGCCCAACGGGAAAAGTCCTACTCTGTGATTTTGGCTGCCCTGTGGAAGTGAGTGTAAAGAGAAGCATATGATGAGGTATTTCCAGGATTTTGGAGAGACTGCTCATGCTTTGGGGTCAACTCATGAGTCAGTTTCAGATCCCTTGCTGAGCCTTGCTTGCTCGGTGTAGGGAGGTGAAAGAATTAATCAGAGGATGCAATTCTTGGACTGTGAGAAGGAAATAAAGGAAAGTGGGAATGCCTGTGCTAGCAGGTTGCTCTCAGAGCTGTTCTCAAGTATGTCACCATCCTACGACCTAATGGAACAAGGAGAGGTTTGGAGAAACTGATTAAAAGTGGTACCTATCATGCTGTGAGAAGACCTTAAAGATTTATATGTCACTCTTCTAAGCACTTTTTCCACCAGCTTGCTGTTTTGTTTATATATCATACGGCAGTATCACTTTTAGATACCAAATGGAAAGCATATGTAACAAAACAGAAATGTTCCTCTACTCCATGCAACCAAAGGTGACATCCAACATGAAAAATGGATTTTCCTGAGGTGGAACATGCTACTTTAATTATTACGTGCAGTTTGGAATCATGACTATTTGTTTAATTAGAAGTTTGGAAAGACTTCTACAAATTCTATCTACTTAGTCATTATAGAGGTTTTTTTCTTCGTGTCTAAATGCAAGCTAGAAGATGAATATCAAAAACAGCTTGGAAGGCATTCTGGCAGATGAAATATTTCAGATATTGGTATTGCCTGAATTACAGTAAGCATTTCTCAGCTGAATATTCAATAATTCTTTTGCCTTTAAAAATCTGTTTAGACCATGCCTGGAAAATAATCTTGTTGAAAGGCTGCCATGGTCAAAACACTTTACAACTTCTCTGGCATTGGGGTTAAAAGTATATTTCCATATGGGCCTTATAGAATTTTAAATAAATAGCTGTTTTCTGGTGCAGGGGTTTTTATTTGGTCTTTATTATGTAATGGTGTGCAGACTGAATTCTGCTCTGCATTATTTGAAAAAGCTGAGGGTAGTGGCATCTATTATTTGACATTTCTTGAGAGTGAATGCTCTGAAACAGTGCTATTATCACATTGCAAAAGGACCTAATCTGAACAATTGGGAAAATTCTCATCTTATTGACAGCAGTGTAAATCTAGGTGAAATCCCCTGAGACCAAGTTAAATACACGGATTTCCTCTACATTTCTACTGTTGGTTTAAAGTGCTGAATCTGTCCCAGTGACATAATTGAAAGAGCCACTGATAACACAAAAAAATCCCCTGCTATTTGATAAGGTTACACAAAGAAAGTTTATCCTTGTGAATTCCATGTATTTTTAATGCAACTTCTTTTTTGCTTAATTGATTAAGCTCTGTTGAAAATTCTTGAGTGTGGAAGAAAATCAGCTGTGACTGTGGAAGGGATTGGCTGATAATTTAGTAAGCAAAAAACCCAGCATGTCTGTAGACTTCTGAAAAAAACATTTTTCCAGTAGCTGTAATTTTGAAAATAAGCTGGTTTTGAAGTTTGATAGTATGTTCTGAATGGAGCTCTTCCCTTGCTTTAGGCTCTTTGTGCACTTTACTGGGGGTCAGGAAGTCTGCATAAAAGCAGGTCAGTAGGTAAAATCCCTCTGAAATAATGGGTAAAACTCCCAATTAAGCAGAGTCAGGATTACAAACCATGTCGAATGCAGTAGACAGACTAATATTACCTGTGGAGAATTTGTCTATTAATCAGGTGTGGTTAGCTTTCCACACTGAAAAGAGAGTTGTACTGGGCTTTGTGTACTGTCATTCCCTTTTTCTTAAAAACAGGATGGTGCCATAGCCTGCTTTAATGTCACCAAGTACTGCAGTAGTGTTACTAGAATGGTTAATTTCTTCTGCTTTTTAAATATTTTATAAGGATTCTATATAAAGGACTTCCTCTTGGTTGGGCAAAAACTGGTCTGTTCGTACACATTTCCAGGAAAACTGGGAAAAGTGAATGGAACTTCAAATGACTGGTGCTGTACCAGTTCTGCACACATCTCTCTGGATTTCTTTCTCCTGTGGTAATGATTGGAAGCTTTCTGTATCCACAGGCATAACAAATGAACAATTAGTCTTTGGGTTTTAAGATTACATCAGCTCTGAAGCATCGCTGCTCTGGAGAACCTGGTCAGTGTGGTCAATTCACGTTGATTATAGCAATTGCAAAGTGAATCCTTATCTCTGACGTTCCCCTGGCAGAGGAGAGTTAGGCCTTTTGATCACTGAATGAAGAGAATTATTTTATTCAGTGACCTATGCTTGTTATATCTTTTTTATGAGTTCAGAGCCACTCATTCTTCTTTCTTTCCAGAGAGAATTCCATCTGTTTGAGTGGTAGGGTCCTTACCTCTTGATCATCTAGTCCATTTTCTGTGCATAGTCAAAAGAAGAATATCTTTGAATAAACTAAAAAATGCTGTGTATCTGTGGCTCTCTGACTAAGCATTTGCTGGGAAAAAAAAATCAGTAAGTATGCAATTTGTACATGAAAATATCTCCTTGTACAAGAAATAGAAATTCCAGTGTACACCCAGGCATTACAAAATCTGGAAGGAAGGCTTATCTACTGTAAAGCAGCACAGAGTTTATAACAATGCCAGTGGGCCAAACAGCATTGTACCATGCTAATTTTTTGCATGCTTGGATAGAACAACCTGTCTGTGTTTACCAGCACTGCGTTTTACATAATGGTGCTGAATTAAAGCTAGAAGGTCTTAAGCCAGTTTGGTATGGCGTTCAGGGATTAGCCAAGGTGGCATGGGGTAAAGAACAGGCACCTCCATCTGTGGAAGGCAGATTAATAAATAACAGAAAGTCCAGCAGAGTCTCCTTCCACCCACACTGAGTACAAAACCAGTATAGGGCTAGAAGGTGGAGTTGTTTGAGGTGATATTTGACATTGTGAGCAGTACAAAAACAAGGATAATTACAGCATCCAGACTTCCATGATGTGTGAACAGATTAAATTTGTAGATGTTGGTTATGAGCCCCTAAATAGAGGGGCTGAAATATTTTGCGGAATCAAGTACAATGCTGTTTTTCAGTGGATGATAATTCCACTTTCCTTCATTCAAAATGCATCTTGTGTAGATGGATGTAAGTAGATGCTTGTTAGACATATGGCAGAACAAAGTAGCTCACTAATTCAGCATCTGCGTTCTGAAGTAGATAAAACTCTATTTTTCAGAAATCTTTCTGTTTAAATAAGTCCTTTCAACTGTCTTTACTTGAAACTAGCCATGAAATTGTTTTTCCTCCCAGTTCTATGAAAATCTGGGACAAATTATAACCTTTCCAGTCCTTCTCCCTTTGGCAAAAAATGGAAAAAGTTTTCAATATATTTTGATTTTACCAAAGCCCATTATCTCTTTTGGCCAGACTTTGGCTAATAAGTTTAGCCTTGCTGTGCTTTTCAGCTGCTTGTAAGAAGCCATGAGTGCGCTGTCTTTAATCTTTTTAACTAATCTACTTCTAATCTGCCAACTCCTCTTCCCTCTGTGCTGCAGCTTGTGTGTGACAGCTCCACACATATTTTCAAGTCCTGTTTTTAAGTTCTCTAGCCAGTAGTCTCTTTGTTTCTTTTGGAAACAAAAGACCTTTTTTGGAATCTAGGAGAAGCACTTGCTCCAAGTCTCTCACCATCAGGTGCATTATATCCTAATATTGCTGAACCTGTTCTTTCATTTCATTTTATACTGGTGGTAATAACAATTTGTAACAGCTATTATTGCACATAAAGCAGGTTGTTGCAATTTTCGGAGTAAAAGATGGGCACAGTCTATATGCAGGTGGCTCCGTGGCAGTGTGTGTGATACAATAAAAGTTTATGAAACACTGTGTGCAGTACTGAGGTTATTGGAAGAAGCCCCTTGTGCTGGGAGCTTTTTCACACTGTTGAAATGATTCAAGAATAATTTCAAGCTTGTGTTGGTCTGAATTGTCAACTCCAGATTGGAAAAGCTATGTATAGAGGAGCTATCTCCAAGATTGTTGTTTTGATCTGTCCGTGCCTTGTGTCTTGGTAATTTATGCACATGGCAAGTGGAGTTTCCCACACACGCTGCAGACCTTGGATCTGAGAACAGATCAGAGAAGTCGAGACTATAAAGTCCTTGGAAAACACAAGACAGCGAAGAGGATAAATAGGCTAGCTGATGTTGAACTTTCTTGCTGAAGAAAACAGATGTGTAGGAGGCCATGATCATTTGCTTGAAAATAAGGATATGGCGTGAGGGACCATGGTCTTTTGCATGACCTGAATTCTGGAGAACAGGTAACAAGAGAATTCATGTGGGATGCCTCCCCTCCTCGGGCATCCAGACACATCAAGCAGCAATCCATTGCTTAGTTTCTCACTTCTTTGCTCCCTATCAATTTTATTAAAATATGTGGGAGCTACTCAATTTCCTGTTCTCAGACCTTATGGAAATCCATCTTTTTATCCCTCTTTTCATTTGCGTGCCTGTGTGGAGGTGCACACGCCTGCACATCTGTATTTCTGTGTGCTGGCCGCGACACTCAGTCGTAAAGAATGCGTGACAGCCGTGACCGTGGAGCTGTGACACGGCTGTGTGGTGTGAAATGGGGCTGGGAAGGGAGGGGAGAGACCGATGGTACACATTGAATGTACAGTCATTCCCTCCTTTCCCTGTCTGAAAGGCTTCCAAATCTCATATATTCACAGGCAGACCCCAGCCAAAGCCCGCAGCTGTCATGCATTTTCAACAGATTCCACAGGGCCTAGATGAGGTTTGAAGACATTCCTTTGCTCTTACACATTAGCTAAAAGGAATTACCGTAACATCTGATATTGTGGAAGTGGGAAATTTGCCATCCTGACCTTGCCCAAAGCATTCCGGAACTGGGGGTCCGAGGATTTATTATCTCAGATGGCCTCTAAAGGTCGTCGAGGGCCTGTCTAGTGGTGCTGCAGCCCAGCTCAGACAACCAATGTGCTATTCATTTGGAGGGACTGTGCTGGAGTTTTTCTATTCTTTTTTTTTTTTTTTCTGTACAGCCGAAATAATGGGCAGACACATGTTACTGCTGCTCTCTGGATCTTTGTCATAGGAAAAGCATGTTCCATTGGAGCAATTCCCAGCTGTCAGTAATGTGCTGAAACACCACAGCCAATCATCAGAGAAGAGGCCAAATAAACAGGATGTTCACAATGTGTATGATTGCATGAGTGTGTAACAAACTTTCTGCACATTTCACAGTCTCCTAATGAGATTGACATGCATTGCTTAATCTGCATCTGTCTGTTTGGGGAAGAAACACATCAACACCATGGAGACCATGTGCAAGAAAGCTCCGTTTCTCGGCTCTGTGGCTGTTGATGTGATAGGACAGAATCTGGTACTGAGCTGGAAGTGAGCAGTACTTCAGAGATACTCATTTAGGTGCTGGGAAGTGCCCTATAGTTGGCCAAGTGCAGTTTGGTGAGTGTTCGTGTAATCAGAGCTGTTATTATAGCAACAGATGACAAAAGTGCCTGAGGATGATGCACAGAGCTAATTTTTAAGGGGATATCTGAGGCACCATTTGTTTTCTCTTTGTTTTGATTTCAGAATTTATTTTGATTGCTTTGTGCGTTTTAAAAAAAATCTGTGCGCAGAGCAAACCAACAAAGGAAAGAATGTTTACAGAAATCTATAATTACATAATGGAAAAGCAAAAGCCATTGTGTCTTTAATTTGAAATCAGGACAGTATAATTAGAATAGCAAATATAAAAAGGAAGTCGATGTCCTCACCCTCCAAAGCATGCATTTTTCCAGCAGTCAATGTTCTCATCCCCAAAAGCACGCGCTTTTTTGAGCAGGGTGAATGTGAATGCACATTAACTATCTAGCTGCACAATTAATGAGGCACAAGACACAGAGTTTATCCCACAGCTGCACAGTGCCAACTTCTTCCTTAATCCCTCTTCTCCCTTCTGCTAGGTCTTTTCATCCTGAAAAGGCTTATAACATCCTGAAAATGTTGTTTTTGTGAGATTTCTGTGGGTGATATCTGATGGTAGTTGCTTATCTGAAAAGAATACATCTTAAAAGAGATAAAGGCAAAGCAAAGCAGAAATACAAGTCTGATAAGCTCCGTGATATGTGAAAATGTGTCTGGAATTGCTATAGTCTGACCTATCAGTACTCAAACCATTGCTAGCTTTTCAGTCGTAAGGGACTATTATCTTTCAGTTTATCTTGGCATTTAGGACATGCAAAACTGTACTCCCATTTCTCTCAGAAAATCTTCAGAAAATGGGCAGGTGATAGTAAAAAAAAATGAATAGATTATTTTCAGACTATGTATTTAGCATTTCTGTTGTGAAGGAATACTGCTTCCCAGGGATGCTTTTGAGGAAGAACCCTTTTGTTAAGAAATATCGTAGGATAACAAACAATTTGGGGGAAAAAGGAGGGAGTGAGTTATTGGCAGTTTTAGCCCAAGCCTCTGGGAAGACATAGGAAAAGGTGACTTCTGTACAGATTCTTGGGTTATGACAATTCTAGAAATAGTAAGTGTTGCAGCAAAAATTTAGGCAATATGAGTCAACAAACAATATGAGAAAGAACAGAAAAATATTCTGTGATGTATCTATCAAGATGCCAAAATTTCAAGTAAGCATGAAGTCAGAAGTAATTCCTGGTTCGTGGGGTTAGAAGAAAGGCTGGGAAGAGGTGTGTTCCCAGCTCTGAATGTGCTTGAAACAGATGTGACACAGTTGGTTTGAAGAAGGCTCTTTGTCTCAGTGGCTGTGGTATCCAGCACAATCTAGAGCCTTTGTGGGTTTCACAGGAATGGAACTTACGGGAATTCGTTGTTGCGGCTGACTCTTTGTAAAAGGTGAGAAATGGAGGGATGTGGTTATATTCCAGGATAGATCTTGTCTGATGGGACATCTAGAGCTTGGAAAGGGAAACCGAAGAGACTATATAGCAATTAGCATGAATCCCTTTCTGTCGGGCCTAAACATGACCCAAACTATTCTTTTTTAAACTGCCTTGTGGTTCTACTTCTTAATTTTATAAGCCAGTCATATCTTTCATATTTAGAATGCTCTCCTAGCTCCCAAACTCTAAGAATATTAAGAATTTCTCTTCAAATTTGTATCCTGTTCCATTATGTCCAATTATTTTTTTATTTTTTTCCCCTGTGAGTTAAGAGGCCTAGAGAATGCCACCGTTCAGGTACTCTGGAAAGGCTGAACAGGGTACCCTCTGGCTGAACCTACTCCTAAGCTGTATAATGAATACTAATGTAGCATGCAGGATTTTGTTTTCCTAGCTTGATTAAATTGTGAGATGCTAAATGTATGGATCTTGGTACAGGCATAAATAAATCAGAATAAGTCTACTACAGTGCTCTAAGTTTATATGCAGATTATAAAATCAAACCATTACAATTCTGTCACTCTGATTTATTTAATCTGACCTGAGACATTTATTAGCCAGGACATTCTAGACCTCTTATAAAGCTACACTCATGAGAATTAAATGTTTCCACTAAGTTAAGCTACTTCAATATTGACATTCTTCCCTAGAATCAAAAAAAGAGCATGGCTGGGATTTCCATAGAAAAACAATTCTTTCAGGAGGTATTTTTCTTTGTTTTGTTTGTTGCCGTTATTGCAAACTAGATCAGACTCTATTTGATCTCTTTAGCTTCTGAAACTATATTTGGTTGCACTTCCCAAGAGCTTACTCAGCAATGCCAATGCATTATGGAATCAATGTGGAACAGGAAGAAGACAAGCAGGAAGCTTTAAGTGTCTGAAACAAATGCATTTCTATGACTTTATAATGGCTTCAGCTGATGTGATGTTTTTTTATCTAGGTGTATACAGTTATTAATATTTTAAGACATTCCCTGAGCAGAGTTGCTGCTGCTGTTGCCTGCCAGTAGTCTTTGTTTATTGCACATTTTCAAAATGAGTAGTGATCCTCATCCATGTAACAAACAGCTTGTTTTTCTCTTTCAAAATGAACTGTATTTTAAAAAAACCTTTCTTAGTCTTTCTATTGGACTGTGTACCCACATGTATTTGGATAGTTACCCATAATAAGGTTTTGGGAGTGAATTCATTCATTCGCTTTAGTTTTAGACCTAAAAAAAAATGACAAGAGTAGGAGATATGAAAATTTAAAGTTCCTTATCTCCTGTTGCTCAGCTTGTTCAAAAGTGGAACAGAGACTAAGTCTGGTGATTTAGCAGAGAGGTGAGAAGCAGAGAGGAATTCCTGTAGAGAAAAATACAACTTGTCTCTGATTCTCATTGCCAGTTTGGTCCCTCTGTATTGGTTCAGCATCTCTTCCTCTGAAGAGCTTTGGGAAAGACTTTTATCAGTACAAATGGAGAAAGAGTGGCCTCCTCAGAACACGTTGCCTGAGAGGATAACCTGGGCACATCTGATCCATTCTCTGCCACTCCAGGAGTCTCAGGAAAAGGTGGTGTATTGATGTCTCCCTGATTTAAGGCCTGAGGCGCAGTGTTTGGCCTCCAGAGAGCTTGATGGAGGATTCTAGAGTGAAATTCAATGTCAGGAAGTCTCATGAGGTGATCTAATAGGAGAAATCATCAATAAATGAACTACTGGTTCCTGGCCAGATTTAAGAAGACACTGTGGGTTCAGCAGTGGGGCTATAGCTGAACAGCGAGGAAAAAAATCCAACTGGATAAGAAATTTAGCAAATGAGATGGAATAAAAATACCAGGAAAATGGAGGAAAAATTGTCGTGGTCTCTGTTACACAGGCAAGGGTGAGGATAAGGAAGGCAAACCCCAATCTCTAGGCTTTTTTGGTTATTTTCTGAAAGTAATGTTTGTGCAATGTATAGATACAGAGTGAGATGTTGTCAGTGAGGGAAAGTAGAGGAAATATGAGGAAAGAACAAGGCTGACTGTGCCACTGGTAAAGAGAGAAACAAAATGAAGCCCATTTATTAGGCAGCTGTCTCCTTAGCCCCGGTCTCTTTGGTTTTTAGAAATTACTGCTGATCATGGGTGACAATTTTTTCTGTTGTATTTTCTGTATTTTTGTGTTTGTGAATGAAGACTTGAACAAGACCAGTTTGGGAGAAATTTCAGTTAGTAGTGTTTAGGGAAGGCTTCTCTTCAGAAAAACTTTAAATAAATCTGATAGTGCAGAGACTAGAAGAAAGAATCAAAGATTAAGGAAATGAGAAAATGGGCAGATTTTGAAATGCTTTTGCAATGCCTCCCAGAGGATCATATCATGTAGCCTTACAATTTGGAGATGTTTTGCTAATATGAATTTTTATCCTTTAGTTGTCTTTTGTACCTAATTATTTACTCGTTGTTTAATAAAACGAGTTAAGAGTCTTAGGCAAAACCCATTATTTAACATGCAAATGATCTTTTGTACTGACTTTATTAAGGGAGTTAACAAACTCTATGAATAGAAGAGCCAGACAAACCACTGTAAAATTTCTATTCCATTCCTTTGGAAAATCCTCCCCTTTGCCCTCCCATTCCTAACCACAACCACACATATATCTGCTATTTTGAGGAATGCCAACATTGTTCTTGCTTGTATTTTCCCTGCAATTTTGGTGGTTATAAATTGAACTCTTCATCTTCTGCTCTGGTTCATATTTTTTAACCTAAATCAAACTCATATGTCAATCTCCAATTGACTAATGCGTGCCATAGAAACTTAAGCAACAAGACTGTGAACCGTATACTGAGAATGACATAATACTTGATAAAATATCAAATATTTACCAAGCTACAGCCAGTGAAAATCAGTGTCAGTGGCAGCAACAGAACTGAGAAAGGCAGTGAACATCAGCTAAATTAGCTCATTTTGACAGGGAAATAACTTTTTCAATCTAAAGATCTTTAACGCTGTAAATGTATAAAGTATGTTATTTGTTGATGATAAGTTGTTAGTTAATGGCAAACAGGCCTAAAGCTGCCAGTGATCATAAGCTGCTGTATCTCCACTGAAATTCATACAGCTCCTCTGATTTTCATCAATTAAACATCTGTTCCTAAACCTAACAATGAGCAATACTGCTGGTGTGAGCCAACTGATTTTTTTTAAATCCACATGGAACTGTGGGGTCTACTTTTATGCGACCCTGGCTGTTGGGACATCCACTACTTTAGCATTCCCAAAATAAGCAGAGCCCTTCCCAGTGAATATGAAATGCATCTGGTGAACTCCTTTCTTCCCCGTTGGCTCGATCACGTCCCCTCCCTCTTTCATGTGTCCCTACAGGCTCCTCACCTGGTGCTGCATCAGGTGCGAGCAGCTCGCCACCACTTCTGCAGCCTCGTGTGTAAGAACAGCTTGCCCTCTTAGCTGTCCTCCCACAGCAGACTTCCTGCTCCCAGCCCTCCCCATCTGCTCCTCCAGTATTCCCAAATCCATCTGCTCCTCATATTGTCCGGACTTTTTTTAATGCTGAAGAGAGGAGGCTGCCTGAGTTAGTTTGTAAAACTCTTGCTTTATATGTTTATACTTGAGCTTTTTGAGGTTTCTGTTTCATTTTCACTTTAAAATAACCTTTCCTTTTTTTTATTCCATTTTGTCCATCTCACCTGAAAAAGATGGGCCCATAAGGCAGGAATGCTACCTTCCTGAAAGTTTAAAAAACATCTGTCACCTGACAATGATAGGGAAAATATCTTCATGGTGGTAAGAAGAAAAGGCTGGAAATATCCTCATAAATGACCTGTGAGATGATACTGAAATGATCTTAAGAATTTTTTAATTCAAAGCTCTTTTATCCTTATATAGTCATTGAAGACACAATCTTACATGCAGCTAGCCCTCTTGTGAAGGTGGTGTTTGGATATTCCTGTGGCACTAACCTGTTCCACAGTGTGTCCTACAGGTCCTCTGGGAAGTGATGTGGTCTGTGGTGGGAACGAGCACAGACATTTGCCCAACTAAGAAATTCCCTTTATAGAAGAGAACACAGGAACTGCCTTAAAAAGGGATATTTTGGAGGAAAAGAGGCCAGACCTTAACCCCAGACAATGAACCCCTATTTACAAGGCTTTTTTTTTTGTTTGTTTTGTGGTTTTTTTTTTTTGTTTGTTTTTTGTGGGTTATTTTTTTGGGTTTTTTTTGGGTTTTTTTTAAACTTAAAAAAAAATTAACTGATATTTGGCTTTTACGTATCTGGTGCCTGCCCGACGTGAGTTAAGGGAAAGTTGAATCTAAACATTACATAGCTGTTGGATCTTGAAATCCAGTTCTTTGCTAAATTTGAGTATTATTTAGTGTCTGTATTTTCTCTTCATGAAAGTATTTGTACACCATGATCCTTCTCCAGTATTCTCACTTAAAAGGAGCAAAAAGAGATCTTCAAATAATAAGGATTTTTGCAAGCTCTCATTTTTAGCTTCTTTCACCTTAGGTATTTCAGTTTTCCAATCTTCTTCTTAGAAATTGAACATCAGATTTGTGAACAAATGTTCCTTAGAAGTTTAATCAGCTTCAGTCTAGAGGTTAAAACACATTTCTGCTCAATAACTCCTCTGTTTATGTATTTTAGGTTTCTTAAGAGAAATTAAAGATGGTGATGAAACTCTATTTAAATTACCTACACACTCTGACACGTAAATCCCTTCCTATTGTTGCCTTTTAAGGCCCAATCTCTAACTGTATTGGTCTGTAGTGATATCTATATGTGTGTCTGTGCAAGCCTTAGAGTGTGATCAGTGGAAATTGATAATCACAGATCACCCATGAAAATGCTGAATTGCATTGGAGTTAATACCAGTTGGTCAGGGCCCCTGCTAGTGAACTTCCATTCAGTGATTATTCCTCATTTTAAGGTCAACCTCACTCCATTGATATATGTCTCACTGATATTGGATAGTGGTAAACAAATTAGAAGTTCATGTCTTATAGAGGTCTCAGATTATTGCATCTGTGTGGTTGCTTCCATTAGTGAAATGTATGATCTCAAAAGGTTGAATGGGATATCTGACAAGATCAGCTCTCCAGAAAAACATGCTGACTGGCAGTAATTATCTTCCTATCTTTGAGTTCTTCATCAACTCAATCCCCTTTTAGTGTTCCAGCATTTTACCAAAAATAGATAGTCACTAATCAGCCTGCAATTACCTGTGTCATCCATCTTGCCCTTTGTGGGCACTAGCAAATTATTAGTGTTCTTCCAATCTTCTTGAATTTCCTCATTATTAAAAGATTTATTAAAAATACACCTCATCAGGCTGGATATATATTCAACAGCTTTTCTAGGAATCTGTGCCTCTTACCTTCCTTGACCAGTTGTTTTTAAAGTGTTTATAGCTAGCTGATACCAATTAGCACCTTCCATGACTGTAAACTTCATCCAGTATGGATTTTTATGGATCACAGTCTGATATCTTTCCGGGAGTTGTGTATTGTAATCTTTCTCTTTGTTCATTATCTTAATTTTGACCCAGCTGGCTGTTTAATGAAGTTACTGTCTTTCTTTAGATATGGCTTTGTGGTCTTTTCTCAAATGATAAACATCTTCCCAAGAAGTTTGATTCATTTACTTTTTGCTTTGTAGTTTTTTTTTCCAATCACTTTAGCTTAGTTTTTTCCTCCAGGAAAGGAGATGGTTTGAAGCAATATACCTGGAAAATCGAGTGTGTCTCTCTAAACAAGCTTTCTTTTTCACCAATTTTAAACTTATTCAGACCATTGGAATGGTGACAGTACTTGTTGAGAAGAAAATACATCTATTTTTAAAAGGTTTAAGTCAGTGTTGATTTGGGGCTGGTGGAAGTGGGGATAGTGGTTTAAGCGTGAAATAAGAGGATCAAGAAATTTTCAAGAGCAGTCATAAAATGGTATTATTGTAACATTTTCCATGACTTTTAAAAGGCAGAAAATATTGTTTTCAAGAGTGCTCTGTGCACTAGCCCACGTTTTGTATCTGGCTTATTTTAGTGGGGTTGTTTTCCAGGATGAATGCCTATCATGGCATTAATGAGTTTTTATAATAATAATAACAACTCTTTTTTGTAGTGCTACTGCACATCTGTGGGTGACAGTAAATCCTTATGTCTTCACCTGCCTTCAACATTAATATGAGATACAAACAAATGATTGTTTGTAATAAAAATAAATAACCCATTAGATAGATTCTAGGGGATGTGCAGCTCATTTTGGTTACTGGCTTTGGTTAATGAAATAAAATTGACAAAGGAAAGCCCAGGAAAGATTTATTGTTACACAAATCTTAGGTATATTTTGTACATCTTTGGAACAACAAATCTTTAGACATTAGCTTTAAATAGGTTTACAAGAGTCAAAGGGCACAGTTCCTGAAAACAGAGGAAACTATGTATAGAGATTGTGTTTATTTTCAGTCTCTTAAAAAAATCAAATGAAACCATTCAGTGTATAAAGCAGAAGCACTTTGTTATGAGTAGCAGAACCAAGGACTGCGGATATTTTCATCTCCCTGGTTACCATGTGTAACAAAAACAGATGTAGAAAAACTTGTGGCTTTTTTTTTTTTTTGGTCATCCTTACTTGCTGTAACAGATCTTTTTATATGCATTTATATATTTATATCTACATCTATATCTATCTCGCAGTTTGTTTAAATAAATGTAGTAATTCTCTGAGAACATCTGCCCATAGAGCAGGCACCAGAAAACCCCACAGCAGTTTGGAAAAGGAGGAAATATGCAGTGGTCTCTGAGGACGAAATCTGGTAATAGATCTGTACCACCTTCCTGAATGAGTGACATCTTTAATTACATGGTTTTACTGCAGGATAGACAAAGATAGATTTGCAGGAGAGAAGAAAACCCAGCACTGAGACATTTTTCCACAGATTGAATGCCAACAATTTAATTTCAAATAACCCATTTTTAAATCATAAACTGTTTTAAATGAAGATTGTTTTCCTGAATTGTTGAGTACCAAATGTCATCCTTATTTAAAGCTGAAGCAGAGAATGATTCAGATCCCCTTTCTGACTAGACTGTTCATAGCTGTGGCCTTCTCTGGACAGGGTGCACAGCAGAGCCTGGGTCACTGTTACTTGTCTGGTGATTTCAGGGTTTTTCCATACAGCACTATCCAGGATCACATTTATCCTTCCCATTTGTTTTAATCTAAATTGTGATCTCTGCCACAAGTACCTTTTTTCAGGGCTTTTCCAGCTTTGTTTTTGGTTTAACCAGTTCATGGTCCTGCATTTACTGTGGAGAAAAGTTTTGGTGCTTCTTAGGGATCTGCCCCTCGTGGTGAATTATAAAGCTGTTGTTCATCACGCTTCTGAATCAAACTGAGCATTCCCTTCTTCTCCCCACTACCCAACAGTGGCTGGTCATGTCACTAACCAGCCATGGGATTGTCTGTGGGCTTTGATCTTAGCTTCTCTGGGAATCTTTGAACAGCCTAACTCTTTTATCTGAGAGACTGAGGAACTGGGTCATGTGGCTCCCATTTGGGCATCAATTACTGTATCTGTGGGTCACAAACTTGTAAAGTAATGAGTCCCTCCCACCAAACAGTTGCTTTTAGGAGCATATTGGTGCATAACCTAGGGTACTAATGTATTTATTTGTCTGTGGGGTTCTTATCAGACTAAGGGCTGGGTGCTTAATTACACTGCAAAGCTAAATCACACTGAATCAACAACCCTGGGGTTGCTGCAGCTGCTCAATTTGGTTTGGAATACACTGGTGAGTGGAAGTGTCCTGGTCCTCTGAATACACTGAGTATTATGGACTTAAAGGAGGCTGAATACCTGGAGATTGTAACAGGCAGAGGGGAAAACACAAACAAAAGGAACACAAAGAGAGAGATAATCAGAGTGTTCATCATTTGTGTTCCAATAATAGTAGAAACACACAAATCTTTTATGGTTTTCGATTAGGGTTCACAGAAAATGCAGTGGTTCACAGAGGGGTCTGGAAAACAACCCTTCTGAAAGGCTTATGCTTGGCACTTCTGCTGCTTAGGCATTCGGAATCATGCAATCTTCTTTCACGGACACAGACAATAATGACTGCAACTCCTACCAGAAAAATCACACATACTACAACTTCAAGGGAAGAGTTCACAGGTTCTTTGCACGGTCCAATTTTAAACATCCAAGTCAGATGCTGATTTAGAAACTTCATTTCCCAGGCTTCTCAGCTATCCAACAGAAAGAGGAGGCCAACATCACTAACAAAAATGGCCTGTGCTTTCCTGCATTCATATCTTTCCATCTTTTTGCCAGTGTCTCCTTCCAGCTTCAATTAGGAGAGTTTTTTGCAAAGTATATCAAACATAATGTGCAGTTGATCTTTAAGACCAAAATCTTTCAGTGCAATTAGACTTTAAAAATAATATATTGTGAAGCATCTTGCTCTGAATTTTCCTTTTATTTTACTCTCTCTTTCATGCTTCCTTTAGTCATTTATGAGATCTCTGCCCCAAAAGCTGGCTGAAGGGTCCTTTTGGACAGCGGGCTTCCTCAGAGGCACAAGTCAGTGCTGTTTGTGCACAGCCAGCAATGTCACACTGTTATCTGTCTGAATCCTCTGAGTTTTTATTGTTGAAGTTATTTTATTGGCGATGTTCATCTCTGAATTGGTCACGAGCCAGCACTGCTGTCCTGTAAGCAGGAGGTATCCCAGCAGCTGGCAATGCTGGCAATTGTGTTTCGTGATGAAGAAAAGCCTTTGCATTTGTAACATGCCCACCAGTTCCCAGCTCTTACCAGTTCCTAGGAGTGAGGTCTCTCAGCACTGGAGTAAAGTGAGGGCAGGAGGCAGTTGCTGGACATTGTGGAGAGTGTTTAGAGCACTGTACAAAGCCAGATTTAGCTGCTCTCTGCCTGTCTAAGCTGACCCCATAGGTGTATGCAGGGCACATTCATAAAGAACAAAAGGTCAAAGAGTCAAAGACTCAGAATAATCAGCCAACTAAATGAATGGAAAAAAAATACTGCTTCCTTTTTTCCCCTTCACTTGGGGATTGGATATTTGCCACCAAGCTTCAGACGTAATTAAAGCAGGGGACTTGTTCACAGCAGGTACAGCAGAATACCTTCTTTCATAGCTGCTCCACTACAATCACACTGTTTTTCTTGCACCAGAATGATTATTTTGTTCAAATGCTTCTCTGTGGCATAGCTCTTCCTACACTTTGTAGAGAACCCCACGATTTCAGCACCTTTTTCTTTCTTCCTTCCAGGCTATGCTTTTACAAAGCGTGGAGGAGAACATCCCAGATTAACAAGAAAGCTCTGGAAAGCTGTGGTTCCCTAGACTAAGTAAATGGGAATGATGTCAAGGGCTAATCAGGCTACAGTTTTGCTTTTGGAAGATAGTGAAAAGTGTGAGGTAGAGAGGGATGATACCTGCCTTGTGCCCGAACATGCCCTGTATCATGAGAACAAAGATGCGAGTAGCTGTTCCTCTGCAGACAGATTTAATCACTCTCTGTATACAATGTAGCGATTGGATGTCACATTTCCACTTGAATCTGTCTAGCAGAAGACCTCCAAATACAATGAGGTAATGAAATAAATAAAATACAGAGATGAATATCATAAAATCAGTCACTCCAAATGACTTTTTCTCCTCTAGTTTATCTGTGTCTTGTGTGGGAGAGATATGCTATCCTGAAAAGGTCTTGAGGATTTTCTACAGAAAATTTCAGAAAATTTTGTTTCAGATAGAAAAGTAAGTCTGTGTGGATGGTGATGGAATGTTACATTTTCACTTCTATTTTATGCACAGACTTTGGGGTCCATTTCCTTAAAAAGCTACCTTACAATGCTGCTCTTCTGTGAAAATCAGAGCTAAATTTTGAGGAATCCACTCTGAACTGGTTCAGTTGAGCATAGTAGACTGAAGTGTATTTTACTGTTTATAAATCCAGCTGGTTTCCAAATGTTCTGGGGTCTAGTTTAGCCTTCTAATACAATTATGAAAAAAAGGTCAGGCTAAATGTCAGGTGTTGACAAAGTACTGATTGTTTCCACTTTGCAGGCTTCATAAATGTCAAGAGAAAAGAACTCTGCTGTCTTGCCTTATTAGAAAAGAATTTAGTGAATGCATCTGAAGAGTATTAGTGTGGCAGCACAGCAAACAGTCTGAGTCTCCTTCCATATCAGGTAGCCCATGGATGGATTGACATGTTTCTCCATTTTGACTTTATGCTGTCTCTCCAAAGTCACTCAGAGAAGTTGGGTATGCAACTCATAATCTCTTTCATTCTCATTTTTCATTTCAAATTTTAACCTTTCTGCAGAAGTTATTTTTGTTTTCTCTCATTATCATATGCTTTTTCTTTAATTTTCTTCAATTCCTCAAAAGATAATCTTCAGAACTCCTTTCCCATGTAATTGGAATCATCACCACCCTGCACTCTGCTTTTTCTCTTTCTACTAATTCATACCCACAGTGACAAGATACCAGCTCCTACTAAGAATATCCCTGATCATCCTCATCAATCATTAGGTTGTATCCACCAAGTAAATACTTGGAGATTCAGAACTCTTGACTGTCTGATGATCCTGACAGGTAGTAAGAAGGATTTTGAAGGAAGTGAAGTACGGTACAGTAACTGTTCTGGAAAATTTCAATATGTGGTAACAGCATGATACTTTTGAATTTAACTTAATTGGAGCATTATTTAATCATTCAAAGCCCAAGGGAGGGATAAGACAGCATTTCTCCAGAGGTGAGGCTCAGAAAGCTACAATAGCATCATTGCAACCAAATATTATCTCCTGAGTGTTCAGGAAACTCCAGTGGTAAAAAAGAGCAAATAAATAAACCAAAGAAGTGTACAAAGAGTTGGAGTGCTATATCCTGGGCTCTACGCAGCTCCTGAGTGGTGTTGCATGAGACTATTTGCCTCCAAGATATTCCTGCTGGGTTGGGATATGAGAGTTCTGTGCTCTTATGGAAAGTAAGTTGGAAGCCAGGAGAGGATATCAAGTAGCTCTACAAGGTTGTGTTTATACAACAGAACAGAATATAATTCTCAGGATTAGCTGAGGATATTTGTAGGTGAGAAGCTACTAAGTAATGGCCCTGACCTGTGAGTGTCATGTTCTTTCCCACCCTGCATGAAGACAACTGGAAATTAAAATTACTGCTGAGAATAATTCTGTGAATATTTGTGAAATTCTAGTTTTGACATGAAGTATCAGCACACACAGACACACAGGCTGGAGCTGTCCCCTTCAGGTCAGTGGAGACTTTGAGGTGACAGTATTTATAAATAAACATGAGATAATGACAGTATTTATAAAAACTCAGTACTTATACACACACAGGATAGCTATATAAAAAATTATAAAAACAATAAAAAAAAGAATTAAAAAAACCTAAAAAAGACAATTTTAAAACCAGTTTATTTAAAACCAAAATAGTATTGGGCTAAAACAGAATGGTTATGCCAGTATGAAATAACAAAAAATACCTCATTTGCCTTCTGACATATTCTGCTCAAATTTTGGGCAGAAGAGTAGGCAAAATGCTTTTTTTCTGGCAGAAAGCTGTATCTGCATTTTAAAGATGTACATCTAAGGCATCTACCAGGGATTGCTCTTCCTGTGTCTGTAATAAGTGTTAATCCTTTGTGTGACATCTTTGTGGAGTATGGCATGACACGGGATGGACAACACAGAGTGCTCTCCTTCTGGGAAACTGGTGGCTGCCTAGAGCAGAGGAAATTTTTTTTCAGTGCCACTTGGGAGACTACAAAAGGCATTCATTTTAAAAGTAGACCAGGGCAATTACCACTACATTTATGTTAGAGGTTAACATTAGTGTTATTTCCTCTATTGCCTGGTTTTACAGAATGTTATGCCCCACTGCTTTTATTAGATTCAAGCAATGGATGAAATAAGTGTTATTAACCTCTAACACTTGCAGAAATTAGTCTTAAGGAAAACAGAGACAAAGCCAGGCAGATTTTTTTCCCCGATTGTTGGTTGAGGTGCCGTAAAACTTAGCAGATTTAATAGTTATTTCATCATGTATCCGTGAAATAAAAATAATGCGAAGCAAAATAAGAAAGCAAAAGTCAGTAAAATGCTTGCAGCTTTTCTTAAGTAATTGAAAATTTACATAAAATAGAACAATTGCTGATTTTTACTGAGTATGAGGTCACTTGAATTAAAGAAACAGTAATGTGAGCCTCAACAGAAAATATTCACCAACTGTATTTCATTGACATCATATTTGGGATCTGAAAACATTTTAGATGCCTTGCTTTGTGGTTGCACACAGGACCTCAAACAATGTTAGTTTAAACAATTCCGAGACCCGTGTGCTTGGTATGGTAGGTTAATGGCTACAGCCGCACCAGAAATAAGAGCTGATGAGGAGGTTCCCACACTGTTCAGATTTAGCAAGAGCACATATCCTGTCATCCTCAGACAGAGAGATCACCAGAGGATGAAGAAATATGGCTGGATGTCCTGGGATATGGATTCCTGAGGGCACTTCCTAGGCTGCTCAGAAACTTTGTATATTTCTGGCCATGGACGCACAGCACCCCTTTCCTGCTCCTCACCTGAATAGTTTAAATGATGATGTTTGTTACCACACTGTTCTGAAGTTAATTTGGTGAATAATGGAAATGAGGGAAATTGAACACTGACATACAGAGGTTGTAAAATAGCATGTAACTGTGGATTTTTCTGAGCCCTGTTGTCCTATGATTTAAAATAAAGTATAAAGTTATGGATACAGTGGTGGATTGGCAAACTTTCCTGAATTTAAACTTAAGTTCTTCAATTTGAAGACCTTTTAACTGCAGGTAAAACTACATAAAATATTTGTTTGTCTGTTTTTAATTATTCTTTTTCTAATGTGTTTTTTCATGTGCCAGCACAGCCTTTGCCCTCTATCTTTCACCCCCAGTCAGGGCTGTTGAATAGGATGTAACTTTTAAACTTTGAGCTATATTCCTCTTTCTTCCACCTGAATTAAATGTGTACCTTAGAGCTCTTTGAAATATACCACCTTTGATCAATATACTTAATTTCTTGAAAAGGTCTTTGTACAATGACCTGTGAAACAGTGGGGTAGAATGAAATGTTGTTGAGGGGGGAATAAGAAAGTGTTGTTTTAAGAGAACAAACATTGCCAGGAAGAAGTACAAATAAGTGAACAGATGTAGCAGAGAATTTTAATTTGTTAAACACACATACATGCACACCAAAAACTTAATTTGTAATTACTGGTGTTTTCTTCTAAATGCTGATAGAATCTGCCTTACAGAGATATCCCAGTACTCAAAAATAATGGAAGTGATGATCTAATTGATCTTTCCTACCTCTAATTTCTACAAGATTGTTTTATTTTATTACATACTGGAACTTATTAAATGATTGTAACTAATTGCTGGTGATAAAGATAGGTGTCATTGCTTGAAATTTAAAATCTACATTACATCCATGTGGTAAAAAAAGAAAAAGAAAATAATGCTTTTAAAAATGACATTAAAGAGCTCTTGTAGTATAAATTCTGTTGGAGAGAGCATGTCCTTGAAGCATCACTTCTGTAAACACTTCTTTAATATTGCTGAAGCTCAGACAGTAAATACTGCCATTTTCTAAACATCTAAAACATTCAGTGACCCAACTAATTTACTTTCAGAACATTCAGGCTCCTACTCACTTTTTAAACTATCTCTTCAATAGCTTAATTAAGTATTTTAAGCCAATAAATTACCCTTCAACATTTCTGTCTGGATACTCAGTCAGTATCCAAAACAAGCTTGTCGTTAGTGAACACTTTCTCAAACAAAAGAGAGGAAGGCAGCAGATCTGAATTGTGGCCGTTGTTTGGTTCCCTTATTCTAAACACATTAGTACACTGTATTTCCCCACTTATATAGGCTTTTGTACGGTGAGCATGTGACTGTTTAAATGTCCCAGCGGGGCACCCAGAGACTGCAAAAAGGAAAAAAAAAAAGGGAAGGAAAAAAAAAAGAAAAAAAAAAGAAAATAGTTTGGAACAATTTGCATTAGTTCAAGGGCAATGTTAAGCATTTTACAGCTGGTTTATTGCTATTCTTGTGCTGTTTAAACTGTCTTTCATGTCAAAAGTCCTTTCCTGCTTACAAATCATCAGCAAGAATTGCGGCCACCACGCTGTTCGCCTAAGCTCCTCCAGGGGTTCTGGCCCTTTGATCACAGATATCGTTTGCAATTGAGTTAAAAATAGGGAGCTGCTGAGATAAGCCGAGGCTCTGACAGGAGAGCAGCTTTCCTTTTTCTTCTGGACTTGCTTGGCTCTCGCTGTGCTCTGGGAACACGTAATCTTGGCACAGAGGGAGCGGTGTGGTGGCCTCAGGAGACGCATTTGAAGGAGCCGGGGAGGTCATTGAAGAGCTCAGCCCCTTGCGAGCACGGCTCAGCTTTGAGAGGTCCCTAGGTTCAAAAGCTGACTTGTAAGCCTCACTACACGAAACTATCAAATGTAAGCCTGCATCCCTCTCTGGGGCAGATTCTACTCAATGCCAAGGTTTTGTCACCTCTCAGCTCTCCTCAGTGAGGAGAAAACACTATTTAAAACTAAGTTCACTTCATCCGTAATTCCATTTAAACTGTCCAGGAATCCTGTGCTTATTAAAGTTGATAAAAAATTCTGGTTGACCTTAGATCAAGTTTGAAGCAAGAGGCTCTTTTGTGGGGAAAAATCTCAAGAGCAGTGCATGTGCTTTTCTCCTGTAGATGAAGACAATTTTCTTAAACAGTCTGTGTGTGCAACCTGAAGAAGAACGAACTGCACTGCAAGTGAGGTTCATACAACCTCCATGAAGGAAATCAATTTTATTTTTGTGTCATTGCCTTTTTAATTTTGTTCCCTCCTTTTGGAAGCATCCAGGATTCAGATAAAAGAGGTCTTTAAATTAAACTGATTTTTTTTTTTTGTCCTTAAAAAAGATCCAAATCACAGAAGACATAGTCCAGCAGGGACTCCACAGTTCACACACAGACTACCTTTATTAATAGTATTTATTTGTTTGATTTTTTTGGTTAGGAACCTAGGTCATGAACTAGAGGCCTGTTGGGCCAGATGTAAAACCAGAAAAATGAATAATGAAAAAACAATTTCTTCAGGCTTTTTGTAGCCAACAGTTGAAATACAGGGAAAGGCAGAGCAGCTGTCACAGCACATCAACAATCTTTGTTTTTAGCAGTCCTCGTGGCGAAAGAGATGTTTCAGAAGGGATTTGAATGTAGGCACAGGAGTAGCTTTACAACCATTTTTTTGCAGACCTGAAGCTTATATTTCATTTCATAGAGAAGAGGGAGACAGAAGATGTATAGAAAAGCACAGTGTAGTTACAGCTATGGTGTTTAAAGGATATTGGGGGGGAAAGATTAGAAGGAAGAAGCAGATTTTATTAGTTTGGATAGATTTTTTTTTGGGAATAAAACCCCTCGCAAGATCTTAAGGGCTTTTGCATCTGGAAGGATTTGGATTTTTTTTTTTTTGCAAAAGAGCAATTCGTGTAATGGATGATGTTACTCTTCCCATAAACTGTTTCTTGTTTATAGGGAAGATTTACATAGCCTATCTAATCAGCTACAGATATGGTTGTGCTTTGTTTTGGGCTTATTTTTGCACTGATTGGTAATGTTGTCTGATTACAAGTAATAACTGCACGTTCTTGTTCTCCAAAATAGATGGGGGTGGTGGTAGTTGGATCCGTGTTTTCTGTAGTACACAGTCACATGGCAGCTGTGATCTGACTTAATTAAGTAATTTCATAAGAACGTGATATTTTATAAATCTAGGAAATGGTGAAGTTGGAGAGGAAAGTAAATCAGACTTGAATTTTATGTGCAGTTGTTCAGTCTTACAGAGCAGACTCAGTTTATGTAAGATTAACAGGCCAGATCTTTTACTGCAAGTTTTGCATTTGGGAGTATTTTGGTCATATAAATACTATTGGTAGTAAAGAAAATAACTGGAATCTTTGTGGGGAAAAGTTGGGGTTGTTTTTTGCTTTTTTCCCCCTTTTAAAGAAAACCTGCAGGAAATATCAGTGACAATATCTCAGATTCATAGCCCCTATGAAGGTTAATTCTACAGCTCTGCCTTATTTGTGCTTTATTGCCTCACAGACTGTTGAATGGACAGAAAATCTCTAAAAAACTCATTTTCTCTATCACTTTTTGTCTTTTTAATTGCCTGACTACTATTGACCCCAAAACATACCATAAGCCTGCCATTTCCTAAGGTAGTGCATAGTGAAAAAAATGCAAGTCCAGTAATAACTTCTAATAATTGTGAGGAGGAAAAAATTCTACATTTCCAAACAAAATTTTCCAACGGAATGAACAGAATGCAATTTATGTGCAAAGGTCCCTCGTGAAACTCGGGTGGGAAACTAGTTTGAGAGTCCTGAGAACAGAACTGAGGAAACCATCATTGCAAAGGTGACATAGAAACATGTCAAATGTGTAATGAATATATGGAGAACAATATTTATTGCTCTTTAACACAAAACATAATATAATAAGTGCTTATAACAAGTCACCACACTTGTATATTGTTGGTGATGTTAGAGCATTCATTAGGCTGAGCATTTGTATGGCTGATGCTAATTACACAGCTCATTTGCTAATTAGATGTGAGTCCTTCTGGAACTTAAAATGGGACTATTGCAATTTTTATTAGGAGGCCATGTAACTGTGTGAATTGAGTCGTGGTTGCTTGTTCCTAAGACAAATGTAAGCTTAATTTCTCCTCTCCCACTTTAAAAAGCTTTTCTTGAAGTTGACCTTGCTTATAATTTCCTGGTTAGTACCAGCACCTCCAGTGGAATAGCTTTAACATGACTAAAAACACCGGTTCCTAATTGTATTTTCTTTCTTTTTTTCTTGTTCGCTGTTTTTCTTAACTCAGTTTCTAGTATAGTGCAAAGTTATAGGTAGGGACATCTGTGGCAGAAACTACATTATCTCTGTGGAAGGAATAGCATAAAAACAATGTCCAGAACTGTTTTAAATTTCTTCCTGATGATCTGTGCCTCGGGGAGAGAAGATAGGGGAGGGATAGGAAAAAACCTTTGAAGAGAATGGAAAATCCATTTGCACAGATGTCTGGAAAATCAGTTTCCTCCCAAGCTGTCTCAAGACTTTTGAAGAAATCATTATATTACCTTTTAATCCCCTAGTGCCAGCAGTTGCCTGTGTGACCAGACACAGCCAGCAATGGTCTGTGTGTGTCTGTCAGTCCTCCCTCAGTGTCCACATGTTAATTAGATTTGTTCCTGTGGAGAGGCACATTCATGTGCACATAGGCATATACATTTTTTGCTTTTCAAAATTTGACAGACATCACGAATTGCAGGTATTAATAGAACCTGTTAAACAGTATGGGACACGATTTACTTCCTTTTTGGCACCCAGTGTATCCAATAGTGAGGAAGTACTACTGCAAAAGTATTGACATCTGTATTGCTTGCAATTGTTCATTCACCAAGAAACTGGGATACTCAGCTTTCCCATCTTCTTGTTGCAGGAGAATAGAAACTGAATATTATTCTAGTATTTTTTGTATTCATAATATTGTGATGTGGAGGAAGGAGCTTTAAGGGGGTATTCTAAGTGCACAAGGCATAATCCTGTGTTTTGCACACACGTTTACATATTAAAATATTGCCAACTGAAGGAATGATATTTCATGCTCTCAATGCTACTATCAATTATCTACAGCTAAATCTCTATACCTTATTCGCTCAGGAAACTGTACAGAAGTTGAGAAGTTACCCACCTAAATAACATAAAAAAAAATTCCTCATGCTGTATAAATGATTGATTATTAAAGCAGTAACTTGCTAATGTAAGGGTGATACTATGTAATTAATCTGATATCCCAGGTAGACAATACTGTCTTTGTAGCCTTAATACTGAGTACACAAATCCATGCAACGCTTTCAGTAACAAGGCTTTGCTTTAATTGCTAACAAAATCTGGAAAAGTTCTTGTTGAGGATGTGTCTTCATATAAAATGTTTTATTGGGCACCCTTGGGTAGGAAGTGGTGAGCCAGACTGATTGCTTAAGCCTCAGCCACTGAAATCATAATTGTGTGTGTTGGTGACCCTGGGATTAGGATAAGACAAAGAAAGTCCCTCTGTATTTAAGGTCATGTTGGTGTTAAGATTTGTTGGAGGAGAGACTATTTTCCCATTGCAAAAATGACATTCCCCCACTTTTTCTTCCCTCATTAATGATCCCTGTACAAGACTGATGCAGATTCTCTCTGAGCTTTGTTTCCCCTGCCACAGACAAGGATGATGTGCCCAAAGCCAACCGCGTAACCTCTCAAAGCCACTTAAATGTGCACTGTCTCAAAGACGAGAGCAGACATGGGATAATTTGCTTTCTCCTGGTAGTAAGTAGAGCTGTGTTAAATATGGGCCTGAGGGGAACCCCTGTTTTGGGTTGTAGTTTATTATTAGGTGAGGAAATTACTGGACACCTCCAGCTGCCATTAATCAGCCGTGGAGTCTGACTGGAGCCAAGCGAGAGGCCTGTGGGTGGATGCCGCTGAATGGCAGGGAAATACAATGAGACAGAGACAAATGTTTTCCAGCTTAGCAGCACTAAACTCTGCCCTTTCACAGTCCTTAACATGCATGTTCAAATTGATTTAGTCTGTTTACCCCCTCAGCTTAACCATCCATTTCCATTGAAGACTGACAGTTTTATGTGTCGCTACCATGTTATTATGTGTTGCTGTGCTGCCAGTAGCGATAGTGTTTCAGAAGGACTCACTTCCAGACATAAAGGGAGAAGGGGGGCAGGGAGCCCGAGTCACTTAATTCCTTTTTACAGGGTGCAAAACATGTTGAGCATGACACCCGTTCTCTCTCTTTCTCTCATTCTTTTCTCCCTTCCTTTCTTCCCACCACCCTGCGCTCCCCGCCTTCCTTTATTTACTTTTTCATTTATTTATTGATTTGAGTCAACACATGCCATGGAAAATCCTTAAATGAACTTGCATGCTTGAGAAAGACATCTGTCAGGTGATGTAAGTGTCTGGCTTATTCCTCTTTCCTGTTTAGTTTACAAACATACCATTCCTTCAGGGCTCTGGTATGCTGACCAGGAGGCTGCCAGAGGTAGATGCTGCTCAGGCAAGGAAAAGCTCAGGTAGGAAACCCAGCAGCTTCACTGGGCTCCTGGACATGCTTTAAGTGCATCACCACTGCTCCGCTGGAAGGTCAATGTTCTGAGACTGCAAGAAAAGCTGAAATTGTTTATTGTACACATTCCCAAAATGGGCATGTAGGGAGACAGAAGGGAGGAGTTGTTTTTCTGTTTTGCAGTATTTTTGAGACAGAAAACATCAGCTCATTATCTAAAAGCCTAATTTCAGGGTTTGATTCTACTAACACTTCTTGTGCTGGCTCATGCCTTGTTCCACAGTTTGAGGACTGAGAGTCCAGTGAGCAATGATAAAGGCACAGAGGGAGAGCCAAGATGTGGCTCTTTCTGTATTTTGCCAGTTTTATACTGAAATAAAGGAAAAAAAAAAAAAAAGACACTTATTGTTTGACTCAAAGACAGGAAACAATAAAAAACTCCAAAGAGAGAGAAGTGGTTGAGAGTGAATTTTGAGCATCTCATTGATTACAAGGGCATGTAGTTACAGGACAGGGGGGAATAGGTTCAAACTGAAAAATAGAAGGTTTATATTAGATATTAGGAAGAAATTCTTTCACTTGGAGGGTGGTGCGATACTGATAACAGTTGCTCAGAGAACTTGTGGATGTCCCATCCCTGGAAGTGGGGGCAAACTGGGACAGTGGAAGCCGTCCCTGCCCATGGCAGGGGGTGGAAAGAGATGGGCTCTAAGGTCCCTTCCAACCCAGGCCATTATATGATTCTGTGGTCAGGCTTGTCCTCTGGGCTCACTTAGGTCAGTCTTATGAATTGGTGAGTTCAGAGTTTCAGTGCATTCAGGTGGGTTTTCCTTCTTCTGCTTTTAATGATTTCTTGCTGCTTTTCCAACATTTTCTTTCCAGATGATGCCTGTTTGCTGTTTTTTTTTTCTTTGTATCTGAGCATATATAAAATATGTGATATTTCTTTGTAAACTACTTCAATAATCATAACCCACAGTGCTATACCTCCTCCTTGAAACAAAACAGTTTTATTCACAGAAATCTCCTTTTGCGGGGTTTGGGGAGAAATGAAGACAGGTGCTGGAGAAGCAGGTGCTATAAAAAAGATTTTGTTTTGAGGGATACAGACATTGTCCACACCACATTTCTGTTATCTTTTCAAAAATGACATTTTTACTCTGCTCACCACTTGCATTATTGCAGGACCAGTGGTTTAAAGTGGGTTTTCCTGAATACTCTTTGCCTGAGGTCATATTCTGTCCACGGATAATGGAGTCACTGTTTACCAAACCTGGCTGTGTTGCTCTGGAGAAGAGCACTGAGGAAGATGGGGATGTGGCCTCTGAAAGTTGAGGCCCTAATGCCATAAACACTGAAGCGTAAGGTCAGGAAAAGCTTAGAGCTCCAGCGTTTGCCAGCTCCTTTCCTCTTAGTGGAATCCCCATTATTCTCCTCCTCTTCCTTCTCCTCCTCCTCCTCCTCCTCCTTAATGGCTACTTTGGTGATAATTTTTTGTGTGTCAGGACAGCCATCAGTCCCTAATCCCTCCTTGAACTGGGCAGGCACAGTCACCAGTCCCTCCCATCTTTTCTGGGGTATCAACCAAGTGAGGTGAGAGCCTCTGTCCTATCTCTGCTTCCACTGGAATATTGCCATGATATGCATTGAAAATAATTAGAATATTTTGTTCTTGATGAACATATCTAACACTTAGACTAATTCTTCATATAATTGCCAAACAGCATTGTTTTTTCATCATTAAAATCTAAAAAAAAAAAGTATATACGTATATATATATATACATACACACTCTTCTGTTTTGAAAAAATGTGCCTGTCTAGTAATATATGCACTGTTTAAAGATATAAATTGTTCCTGTAAACATAGCTAAGGATTTATTTTCAATCGGTTTCTAGTCAAAAGGATACGATAATGCTTAATATTCCAGCTGTTGAGTCTACAAAAATTTGCCCAGAGGCTGAGATTTAAATACATGAGTTGAAGAAATGGTGCTATAGGAACAGTTTAATCACATTTCATTTAGAAGTTGCATTTTCTGAAGTGGAAAAGTCAAGCAAAGTGTCACCAACATTTTCCAACACAGCAGCAGAAATGGAATATATCAAAGCCAGTAGTTATCATTGTATTGCTAAATGCTCAGTGCCCAGGAAATTTAAATCAAGGCCTTTCCTTAACTCTCCCATTCCTTCAGCTTCTTCCTGCAAACACACAGGTCACTGCATGCTATCATGTTAGAAATAGGTATCTCTTTATCCAATGTAAACCAAATTTGTGGTGATTTACATGTAAAATTGCCTTACCCAGTGAATTTTAAACAGCTGGCCTTTACATCCTCTTCATTCAGCTGTTTTTCCTTCTGGAGGTACTTAAATAATATCTTGAGGGTGTTTCCTCTTAATGAGGTAATAATACCCATATCCTGGGCTAAATAAACTTGAGGCCAAAGGCCTAGGTGTTTATTAGCAGAGGATGTGGTTATTAAGAAATTTAACAGGAAGCACCCTCGAGTTATTATTTTACTGACATTTCTAATGATTATGCATTTGAGAAATAATGGGTTGAAAAATAATACTTATACTTTTAAGAGGGCAGGTGAAGGAGAAGATAATTTATAGGTCTGCTCTTGGCAAACAAAGATTCTGTCAGTCTAGTGGTAGCTTCCTAGGTGGGTAGTGATATCAGAGGGAGGAGGATCTGTTGTTGCCTTGGGCACCTGAGGTCATCATTAATGCAAGAAAGCCTGCGGAAGTTCTGCTTTTCAATTCCAAGAGTTGGACTGTGCCTCCTTTTAAGAGACTGATGTTATTTGTCAACAACAGAGGTAGCAAAAGCACATGAATTTGTGAAGTTTGCGTGTTGTTAGCTCTAATAAGTGACAATTGGAATTCTAATCCTCTTTAGTAAGGGAGTTTTGCCCCCAAAGGAGCAATAATAATGAGCTTAGCGCTTAGAAAAACTGATTCTCTTCTCTGGATCTTAACTGGTTTTGCGGAGATGGACAGGGGGACGGAGACAAAGGCAACTTAAAGAGCGTGCCAAGATCTTGTCATAAGTAAACAGCAGTTTGAAGAAGACTCTGGACTCTCGGTCTGATGTTCCAGGTTATGTTGCTTCCTCTGCTTCGTAATACCTCCGTCCTGCAAATATTTGTGCTGCATGAGTGGATTCAGAGGCCTTGGCTCCGCTCACTGTGCTCCTACTACCGCGGATAGTGTTTCATTTACAGCGCTTTCCACTCCGTGTGATGCAAATGCTGGCAGGGTGCAAATGTTCGGATGAGAATGTGCAAACTGCTCCCAAACTCAGAGCTGAGCACAGATGTAGGTGTTTGTTAGGCTGGCGGCTGAGACAGATCAGATTATGCTGTTCAGCTTCACTCGTGTGAAATCCACTCCCGTATAAAATCCCACCAACTTTCCCTT
>VXBQ01010227.1:996015-1165822 GCA_013400175.1 Phainopepla nitens
AAAAAAAAAACTTAGTGAATTTAAACTTAAAAAAAAAAAAAAAAAAAAGGTGATTCAAGGAACTGACAAGTCTCCACTTTTCTTTGCAGCAAAGTATTTTCAGGGTAACAAGCATCTTTGAGGCAAAAAAATTACCGAGCTTGACATACCCTATGAAAAATACAGCAGTGACTAAGAGCTGTGCTGACAGCTTGTTTAAGTTGAATGTAGGATGCAAAGTTCCCCACGTCAGAACAAAAACAAAACCACAATGGCTACTTATGTTTTGCCTACAATTAACAGAACAAACATCTTAATAGGCAGAGAAGACACAAACAGATGTTCTAATTGCACATCTGACATTTTCTAGTTCCACTGTAGCTTGACCTCTGCACCTTGGGAAGTCGAAGTCCTGCAGGATTTCAATGACTTATTGATCTAGATGCAATGAATATTGCAGAAACAAGCTGCATTTCTAAGAAGTTATATACATCCTCATTCTGTGTAGCACTAATTCATGTATGAAGGGAATTTACTGTCTGCTTTAATCAGAGTGGAGATATCAATATTGTTCACTATATCCTTGAATAAGTGGGAGAAAAGATGAAATATGCAGAGGATATGATATTGGGCAACAGGATGAATGTGGAAATAAGGAACTTGGTTCCAGTAGCTAAATATTTCTCTTTAGACTTCCAAAAAGGATTTTGTGAGATGGACCAAAGAAAAGCTGATGGTAAACTCCTCTTATTTTAGCAAGCTAAAAAACTCCTCATGCCCTACACTGAAGATTAATTTTGTTTCACAGTTCACTATCCAGAAACTAGAAAAAAACCCTTTCACAATACGTATGAAGCTTTTTCA
Source organism: Phainopepla nitens (assembly GCA_013400175.1). NCBI lineage: Eukaryota > Metazoa > Chordata > Aves > Passeriformes > Bombycillidae > Phainopepla > Phainopepla nitens. Next base: position 996,859 of record VXBQ01010227.1, read on the forward strand.
TGAGTAAAGATTTATATTGATAGATTTTCATGACATTTCAGAAATAGCAAATAATGAGTATCAAGTGACGTTAGGACCAGCTGTAACACAGAGGTCTGCAAAATAATATCCTTACCTCTATACTGGGAAACTGGACATAGTATGTTTGTATTAAATTTTTTAAAAAAATTTTACTTCTTTTAGAACATTTGATTACACTGGTTTTGATAATTATATCTTTGGCACAGCACTCACTGTAGTGTCAGTGTAGTAGTGTTGTAGCAGTTCCACTGAAGCAAGTATTTCTGTCAGACACGTGAAGACTCGAGTCCCAAGCCCAGTGCTGGTTTTTATCCTTTTATCCTTGGTTTTCCACCAGGTTTTCCGCCTCTTGGTCCTGCCAACAGCAGTTACACTGTGCTGAACTGAAGTGCAGCAAATCTCTGTGTTTTAAAACACACTAATTTTTCTATCCAGCTGTCTGAAATCAGCGCAGAGGATTAAACAAATGGCATTACAGCTTGATTTTTTCAACCTGTTTTGTGGAGTTGGTTGGTTTTTTTTGTTTTGTGTTTAGTTTTTTTTTTTTTCATACGTGTCAAACAAACCTGAAGTTTATTTGGCTAAAGGAAAGTGAGATTGAGGAAGACACTGAGTCCATTACCATAAACTGTGGTAATATATGTAAAATACAAAGCAAATATACAAAATCAATAAGAAGACACACATTCATGCATCTATAATGTATATAATTCTCTGTCCAAAGGATGACTTCATGAATGACAGGAGTATTACACAGCACAGCATTTTCTCTTTAATATTATTTTTATATAATTTTTGTACCTCCTTTTTATGTCACCATTTCTTATTTTATATTTTTTTTCCTATAGGGCTTTATGGGTTCTGAAGTTTTTTGTGGCTCACAGAAATGTTTGAATTAAGAGGCAAATCTTTCATATGTATCTGTGGTGCTAACATCTGGATTCTAAATTTCTATTTATCTTTTATTAAGGCTGGTATGAGGGCATCATCTTCCAGGTGTTTTCAGTTAACTATCTGGTGTACAGTAAACACATGTCATGAGTGCTATTTATTGTGCCTGTGCATTATCTGGAGTTATTGAAAGACAGTATTTACTGTGGAAATCATTTAAGAGTTCATATATATGATTTTAAAAGCCCAATTTCCCTTTCCCTAGAGATGATTTATGCACAAATGTCAAATTTCAAATAGAAGCCTCCCAACAAACAGCCACAGAGCCTAAAGCTGTGGTCATAACACAACTCCAGTGTCAAAGAAAGGCTGTATTTTAGGACTTTGATGCCATTGTCATGAAATATGGCTTGATTTTGGTAAGAGCAGGTCCAGGATTACTCAAGACAATTGTACTTTTCAGTGTACAACAGTTTAAAAGGCCGACAGCTTTTTTTATGCACCATTTATTCTGAGCAATGAGAAGATCTTTTTGTCAGTAGGTGTGAGGGAAAACAAGCAGTTATTCTGAGTTTGTGGGATAAAAATGATGCGCATACTGAATTTCACATCGTGTGGGCATTGACAGTGTGAGGAGCTTGCTGTTAACACAGTGCAAGTCTTATATTACTCTATATTCTTATAGATAATTTTTGCAGCCTAGCAAGAGCAAGGATATTCACTGAAACCCGTGCTAATGAAATGATGGAAATCAGATGCAGTGAAAATCAAATCTCTTTATTACTGTGGTCAACAAGAGTCTGTAACTGGTCACTACTTGACAGCTCTTAAGATCCTCAAAAAATAACAGTAAGATTGATCTTGTAGTAAAAGATACAAGACAACTTATAGGGACATTAAAAAAAAATTAAATGTCTTCAATTTATGCAGTCTGGAAAAGACACAAGAGATAATGTCAACTTTAATTACTGTTTTTTACTGAACACAGGGAATAGGCCAAAGGGCATGAATGGAAATTAAAGAAAAATGGAAAACAGATGGTAGGAAGCATGCTACAAGAACTGGAATACAGGCAGCACTGTACATAGTTTACCAAAACGAGAAGGGGCCTTATGAGTTATTTTGTTCCATTTTAAACAACATCATCTTATGATCTGTTTCACAACAACATTATTACTAAATTGAGGCTCCATTGATAGTAACTGCTGTAGTGTTGCCAGGATTTAAAATTTTTCCTTCTCCAGCTTTTATAAGACATCTTTGAAACACGGGTCAAGCAAAATTGGATGCTGAAAGATAGCTGCAAAAATTATTAGCCTGACATCCAAAAGTGCTGGTCACCAAAACCACCATATATTTCAGGGGATACTGGTTGAATACTTGCCATTTTGGAAGAGGTTGATATTGACTTAAATGTTTCAGCATGGGATTAGAAGCCTAATTTTAGTAAGCGCTTTGAAATAAATCATGTCAGTATTTATGATAACATATTGCAAAGTGCTGTTCCTTTGTTTCAGGGGCTTTCATCTGAATAGGAAATCTTTTCGTCCAGGCAGAATTTCTTTCACTTTACAGCAGACTTCTCAAAGCTGAAGGAGCTGATTAGGAAATGGTGCTGATATGCAGCAGGGAGGTTTCAAAGTTTGAAATCAGAAAGACTTTAAGTCACACTAAACCAAAGACTGGTGAAACACAAACACCAAGTGGTAGTCGTGGCAATTAATCCTAGAATTCATGCTTGGTTTTGAAATTAGTTTTTTTCTCCTCCAATCCTGCCCCATGAGGTTTCTGTGTTACGGAACATCATGGCAGTTCTCAGAACGGTCTTCATAGGAAAGGCTGCTTCAAAGGAGAGGGAAAAAAAGGCTGAATGGTTACTTGCAAGCATGTTAACATAAGCTCAGTCATCCCTAGGCTTCCAGCACCATGAGGGGAGAAGGTAATGAGGTCATGAGTTGTTTTTTTTAGGTTCTGAAGACTGACTTTGAGAACTGAGGAAAAGTAAATAAAGGATTATTTATTAAATGAAGAAAGGATTACCCATTACAGGATAAATCTTGCTTGCCTTACGTGTACAAACAGTTCTCATTGACTATGAACAAGTCAAATACTTACACAAGGCATTTATAACTTTTATGCAACCTTATAAAACTGCATATATTATTCTATGTCCTGGACTTAAACAGCATGCAGAAATTAGCCAGTTAGGTGTACAGTGAAAAAAAAGCAACCTCATTTTTATTGCAGATCTCTCCAGAGATGAAATTAAACAGAAAAACTGTCTTATCCATATAACCACGAGGCAAATTTATCCAGAAAAATATCCAGGCAACTATGCAAATTTCACTGGAGAGTCTCAATTGCTGTGAGAACTGAGTGGCTGGGAAAAGGAAAGGAGGAGGATGCGAAGCATGAAAACATTTAGAAGGTATTTAAATGGAAAGTTTTCTCCTCCTCCTGCGCATTCCTGAGTGTCTCTCAGAACACTGGGCAGGGCTAGCCCCGGGACACTCCTTGCTGGATAACCGTAACCTTTATTATGAGATGCTGCAGATTAATTTCAGAGTCATTTTCTTTTGGACCACCAGCTGTAGTTACTCAAGGCAGATTAACCAGAACATGATTGGTTTCAGCCAGAAACAGTTACAAAGGGTGCCAGCGCAGTGTTAACTGCTAACTTAATGACTTCATGGCATTTGGGTGTCCTGCTCCTGCCTCGGCTTCTTTAGCAGCTGTACATGACATGTTTGTATTCAGTGACCTCTTGTGCCTCAATATGTCGGTCTTGGGGACATGGATTAGTGCTGGACTTGGCAGTGCTGGGTTAGCAAGTTGGGCTCAATGGTCTGAGAGGTCTTTTCCAACTTAAATGCTTCTATGTCTGGTATTAAGTCACTTGGCAGTTTGTGCAGCCTTTAGCTGATGTTATGCTCCGTACCCTAGATACAAAAACTTTTCTCATCATCTTTCATCCTCATGGATTCAGTTGGAAATCACCCTGCTGTATGTTTCCCATAGTTTATCTCAGGAATGCGTAGATAATGACTTCTCATTAAAAGAGAAGGAAACATTCAGCCTCCTATTTTAATCTTATTCGGAGGAACAGCTGAATCCAAAAGGAAGATTTGGATGTTTTCCCCTCTTTCTTTGAAAAGTCAGCTACAGAAATTGAGGAGAGCAGACTTGAATTGCCACTGGACAAGTGCTTTCTGTGCTGCTCTGGAATAATTCACAGACATTCTTCCTGTGGTGAAACATTCTGAAATCTCTTCTTTTTTCATCTAAATGACAAGTGCCAAAACCTCAGTATTTTTCGTGAGGAATTCTTGTCTTCTGGCCAGCTCAGTTAGCTTCACAGCAAGAACTGGGAAGTTAAGTCTATGGCAAAGGGAGGATTTCCACATTCATGTGGAAGCAGGCAGCAGCTGCTTTCAGTCATTTGACCCCCTGTAGCACTGAGATATCAGACAGAATCATGACACGATACAGAAAGTTATCAAATCAACTAATTCCTCAGGGATTTGACCATTATCTCTAATTTTTCTCTGATGATGATTTAGTTAAGCTTAGACATTCATCAGGCAGCTTAAGTTCATGCCAGGAAATTTTCACAGCAGCTATCAAGTACTCCATGCTAAAATTTAAAAAAAAAAAAAAAGAAAAAAAATGGCCAAACGATGCATTCTCTCAATTCCATGCTGAAGAGTATTTCCTTTCTTAATCAGAGTACATATTGCTATGGCCTAAACTGTCAGCCATAATCTGAGTTCTGTCTTCAGCTTGATCTATGCCTGTATTGTACCTTTTGCTGGTTCTGTTTCACATTAACTCAATGATGGGGCAGTTTTTATCCAGCTAAAATATTTGACTGGGCTTTTCCTCATGTCTTGTGCATGACAACTGCAGTCCTCCCTTGAGCAGCTCCCCTAGAGCGTGGTTGCCAAGACTGCACTCCTAGAACACAGTTTTGAGTACCTCTCCATTCCCTCAGTGTCCTTCTTGTCCTCAGTCTGAAGGCCCTTCCTTCCCCCTCTGCTGGTCAGTCTCATGATGTCGCCATCCAGTCTATCAATTCCTGCTGACAATCTTGTTTTTTCCAACCAGCTCATCTCAACTATCCAAGGGGAATGGCAGTCTCATATTCTTCTTCAATGCTGTCCTTCAAACTCCTCTTCATTAATGTGTTACCAGTCCCTCTGCTGGGGAAGGGTGATGATGTGCATCACTTCAGGATGGTTTCACCATTTTTTTTGGTTCTTTTCTCAATCTAGCTCTCCCACAGCTCCTCTTCCTGTGCATAAGTTGGGAGTGAGTTAAGAGCTTTGCCATACCCAGACCAATTGAATGTGAATTCAGCCACAACTCAGGATTAGGGGTCTCCTATCAGGAAGCTTTCCTGCAGTCCTGAAATATTCCATGGAAATAAGAAAAGTGTTTTTTACTCTTCAACTCATTACAAACTGTAAGGATTAGATATTCAGCTTGGTACTTCAGGCTATGCAGGTCTGGGTCTCAAGCAATGTGGATTATTTGACACAGTTTGAGGCCACAAATTTAGCTGCAATTCAGAACATGAAAACTACTTTCTACCAGATTCCGGTATTTTTGACTTCATCACTTGAATTACAATGATTTCTTGTTGTGCCTGAGCAGAGTCCACAAACTCTGCAATTTACTACTTCCTGCAACAGTCTGACAGTCCCCTGTGGGAGAAAAATAAGTTAAATAAAGAACTTTCTCCTCTTAAAGAATTATATTGATCTTGCAGATGCTGAGTTGACTTGCAGTGTTTTTCCTTAGAGCACTTGGCTGCAGATTCGCTTAAGAGTAAATATAAGAGCCCTCTCATCTTCTGTCCCCTTAAGTCTAAGCATTATAATGTCAGTCAGTGTCATGCAGTTTTTCTTTTAAAGATGAGATTAAATAATATGAAACAGCAATGGTCACTAAATTCTGTGATTTCCCAACTATAACTATCTAATTTCTCTCCAAAATCTGTGGTTTATACGCAGCCTAAATTTCAAGTGCAATATATAGAAAATATAAATATTTAAATTTGAAATATGGTTTACACTGTTCTTTCCTGGAGTGTTTTTCCTTGTTTCAAAAACCACAAGAGTGTAGCTCAAGTAGCCTACTCGAGAGAGAAAATTCATCATGTGTGTATTCCAAGGCCCTTGTGTTGTTTAAGGGCTGGCTAAACTGTGGTGAATAATCCACAGACCCTCACAGAAGGCAATGCTGGCTCACATTCGTTCTGGAAGCACACAGGCTTGCATCTTTTGGTATCCTTCTCCTTCTTTTACTCCTTTTCTCTGAGATGGGAATGAAGAGATTATTTCATCTCTGGAGACTTCTGTGATGTTTATTTGACACAGACCTTTATAGCTTGATTTCAGTTTGACTGGGCCCCTCGAGGTTGGTTTCCACGTTCTGCTACAATATGTTCTTCTCTGCAGTGTGTAACCTGAGTTTCCAAAATGAGGAGGACTTTTGGCATGTGAAGAGTGAATCTGTCTCCTTTACATCAGGATACATGAAGATATTGATAGAGATGTATGTAAAGTTATGTAAATGATATGCAAAGAGTATGTGACCACAAGCTGGACCTCAGCCAGGGAGCAGGCAGTGATTTTTCTCCCTGGAGACAACCTTGTGGTCATCATCAGACATGCAGACCAGTGCTAAGGTGATTTTATACTCTTGGCAGTTTTGCCAAAATACACCAAATCCAAGTAACCTTTGCTTCCATTCTGCAGAGTTCCTGTGTCTGACAATGACCCTGACAAGCAACTGGTGTTTCCACAGAAACTATGTTTAGAGCAAATTATTTTAACTCCCCTTAGTAAATAAGGAGGGAAAAAATATTAATCTCTGACACTACATTTCACAGGTAATTGGTTTTTAAAAATGACTTTATTTTCTCATTTATGGCCAGGAAGCAATAAAACCACCCCCACAGTTCAGTTCAGAAACTCGCCACAGAGATGTTGCAAGTAGAGAGAGCCAGGAAAAGAGTGAGTGTAAAATACTTGTAAAACCAGGCATCACATTTCTCTACAATGGTGGATAACCTCAATCATTTTCCCTTCCTTCACAGAGCACAAGGGATATCATACTCATGAGAATTATACCTCAGCCTTTCAGATGCTACTGACTCTGTCATACAGCTTAATCAGAGATGAGATTTGTTTGAATGAACTTGTTGGAGGCAGCCACTTGGCTTTAGTCTGGAAACAGCTTTCCTAAGTCTATCCCATGCTTCCCAGCAATGTTACTAAAATTTCAATGTGTTTTCCTATGGATTTGAGTGGCTGCAGGTGATTATGGGATACTGTGACATAGCAAATAACAACAATTTCTTTTTGAGACCAGGTGGAAGTGTTCTTCAGGTTGTGTTGCTTTCAGGAGCCTTTTGCTGGTTAGAAAAACTGGTTAGCATTACACAAGTTTTGCAATTTTCTTTGTGGCACCTTATCCAAGTCAGTGTGGCAACTGTGGCCTGAGAGTTGTCTGCCTTATGGATGGGCAAATAATGTGAGCATTACAGAGGTATGCTGGGGTCAGAGGTTGGCTGATGTTTGTTTAATTGAGTTCGGTGGCAGAAGCTGGAAAATCCTCAGCAGGGAGTGTTGTCATTCAGGGCACATAAGAATCCTTAAATAGGTAAAATAATTTGAATCTGAGCCTCCTGTGTCTGGTGGAACTTTAGGGTTTGGTGCACAGTGATTTTAAACTGCTTTTTCAATTTCCTGATCCTAAACATGCTAAATCTATTCTTGTGCAATAGTGAAACATAAAGTCCAGGCCCCATCATGTAAGATATCTGCTACTGGGTTTCTGTTTTTTAATCATGCTAAAATATATTCTGCCATGCTTTAGCATTTCCCTTCACATCCAGTTTATGGGAAAAAAAAAGAAAATTAGAGAAATTTTCTCTAGTTTAAAACAATTCTGTTCCTGAATGAGATGGCTGGCACAAGTCACTGATGGGCATGAATGCAGAATGATATGCTGAGTTTGCAGGGCAAGCTGAAAAGGAGACAGATATATCCTGGACGGAGAGATGGGAATTTCCCAATGTGCACATAGTGCCAGTGTGTGCCAGGAACAGCAGAAGATCTTTAATGCACAGAAGGGATTTAATGACTTAATGAACCTGCTGTACTGAATCAGTCAAAATCCAGCAAGTAAAGGTTTTAGAAAAACATGCTGACTTTTGGCAAGAACTGCTTATGTACTGGACTTCACTTATAGGCCATGATAGATCATTACTTTCATGTTATATATGAGGATAATGACTAGACTTTCAGTGAAGTAGCTGCCTCTTTATTTTCTGGGAAAATTTCATGTATATACAGAAAAAATAAGCTCATTTGTACACATGATTTCCCTCAGAATACCCAAAAGCCTGAGGATGTTTTACCCAAGTGTTCTCCATCTTGAAATTTAATTTCACTAATAAATGAATATACTGTGGGCTATACCACCTAGGAGAAGATTAATAATGATAATTGTGAGAAAAAACAGAAGTATTTTAATGTATCACAAGGGTCAGACCCAACTAATCTCCAACAATATCTTAGCATAAGTAAGGCTGCATATAAAAATGGGTTTGAAATTCTGCATATCCTCCCCCTGCATAAGGCAGAATACATTCCTCATTTCCAGTCAAGCTGGGACAATTTATAGCATCTGGCAGCTCAGCTATGCACATTTTAAGTGTATAGATTCAGAAGGGAATATTATTTTAAAAGCATGCAAAGCATTGTTTTCAGAGAAAAGGAAGCAAAAGTTTATTACAAAAATGTCGGACATGCCTCCGTTTCAGTTTTAGAAACCTGGCCTATATTCCTGAAGTGCTTTGGAACCGCAGGCTAACTTCCAAGGGGAACACCCTGCTCCCCATGGGGAAGGATTTATGATTTTATTCAGGATGTATGAAACACAATGATTTTGGCTGGAGTTCAGGAAACAGAAGAGGGGAGCAGAGTCTCCATTCATTTACACCTCTGCCTGTTGTTAGTGAAGTTTTAATGGCAAGGAACAAAGGCAGAATGTGGGCTGCAGAATGGGAACCGTGTGCTTTGTAAAAATGGCCAAAAACCAAATTGCTGACCCTTCTGAGAGTAGGAGCTGCTGGTGCTGGCAGAGCTCCGAAAAACAAGGCTGCAGCTGAAAACAGCACCAGATTCTGAGAGCCCCCGTTAGGGACCTTCCTTCCAGACCCTGAGTTCACATTCTCTCTGACCTAGTGAAATGATCTGTTACAATGCAGTGTGAACTCAACCTTTGAAAATAGATGAAGCCAGTAGAGTTTCCAAAATCCATGGATGTGCAGACAAGTATCTGTATTCCCGGAATATGCAGGAACTTTTCACCCCCTGAGCTGCACGAATGGACATCTGTGCATTTTGAGGGAAGCTGCTTGACAAGGAATTTTTAAAACTAAATAAAGTTCACAGTATCCAGTCATGTGAAGGAAATGCTCGCCACTGTTCCTTCTCGCTGATAGCTTAGTGTTATCTAACACATGGCAACTTTCCTTTAATGAGATCAGTATGTGTGGGGGGAGAATCCCTATCTGAAAGAAGCAGTGCTGAGCCAGATCCCTGGCTTGCATCCATTGCCTTGTATGAGGGAATTCCTCAGTATCCCAGAGTTTCAGGAGCCTGGCCCCTGCAGCACCCTCTTGCTGTGCCTTCCATGGGGGAGCATGCCTGGGACGTAGCTGAGGGTGGCTTAAACCATCTGTGAACTCTGGCAAGCCCCAGCAGCCCTGGGGAGGATGTTGCAGCTGAAGACAATTTTGAACAGTAAGATGCTGAGTGGGGTCCCTGCAGGCCCCTGCCTGGGATGGAAAGTCCAGAGATTCTTGCGGATCCTTGTCTTGCTGTGTGAGGTGGTGACCAAGTATCTGCCCTGAAATACGCCTTCAGTGCCTTCAGAAGAGAGACACGGGTCTTGGTGGGTGGGAGCAAGGCCCCTGCCTGCCATCTAAACATACCTGCATTTTGTAAGCAATGCAATAACCTAAAAACTACTGGAAGCAGCAGACATTGCCTGGGAGGCTGAAAGTGAGAACGGACCTCATGAGCTGAGTTCCACCTGGGATCTGCGAGAGCCTTGAGGTCATTGACAAAGAGGTCTTGACTTGAAGCCCTAAACTTTCTTCGGGATGTGCTGTGCACCAGAATAGTCAAGTATGGAGTGCTTTACTGGCATTTTATGCAGATAGAAGAGATGCTCTAAAGGGAGACAATTTTGCTATTGAAATGGGTTTTTTGGAGATGAAAATAAAAATAAAATGCTTGGCTTGTTTCATATCATGATGTAGATTGGAATCCTCTCCATGGCCTCGGAGAGAGAGAGGGCTCATACCCACCATAGATGTATAAAGTCAGCTATCATTAAATTTTTCATGTAGTATCCTACATATGCACATCATGGGTCTGTGATCAAGGCAAAGCTTCCATAGCCTTAAATTGATCAAAAAGCAGTAGCAATGCAGCAGCATGCCCCCGAGAAACCAGAACACCACCACTACAAGTGTTGGCCACTGCAAATTAAAAATCTGAGACTCTCACTGTACTAAGCTGCTCATGTCTTTCTGCCTTCTCATGTACTAATACTTCTAAATAAATAAAATATCAAAATGTAATTACAGAGCAGATTCTTGACTTTCCCTCACCTCAAATATACATCCAGCTGCTTTGTTAATATTGCCATTCAGGTACAATTTAAAATCAGCAGAGAAAGTCATTCCAGAACCTGCACCAGGAGGTCACAAACTCCCTTTGAAAGCACTGATACTTCCTTTTGTTCACTCTTATGTATCTGATTACAAATTACTAAATCCTACTGCTATTTGAGAACTTTTAGATTCTAATCAGTACTTTGATGAATGTACGGCACAATAATGCAGATGAGTGATGTCACCCTTTAAGCACACAGCAGCATGCAGGGACAAAAAAACGGAGAAACCATTCAAAAGCTCTGGGACCTTTGTGATCTGGGAGCTTCTTTTGTAATCCATCCCGACTGTAAATTGTTGCCTAACAACTTGACATTGTTAAAGTGTCTAATTAAACCTTAAAAAGCCCCCATGCAAATACAAAATGTTCATCTTAGCTTGTGAAGGGTTGCCTTTATGTTGGTAAAATAGAATGAAAATCTGGGATAAGGAAATGTTACAGAAGTTGACTTGAATAAATAATAAGGAAACATGAGTAAGTACAACAATGTCAGCATTTAAGATCTTTTCTTTAGGATCGAGGTAACTTCCTAATGCTTTGTGCTACAGCATTAGAGACTGTTTATTAAATGGAGGTAAACATCACAGCCTTTTTTCATGTAACAAAAGAAAAGCAATATAGCCAGATGTTAAAAGATGAGGAAAAGATTCTTAAAACATTCTTTTCATAAAATATAATGAAACCAAGTGCTTGAAATAAAAATCATAAAAATAAAAATTATCTGTGTAATTGCAGGTGACGTAGTCCTGATCTGTTCTTTTATTCTGTTTAACATACTTATATTCAGTATTTTCCTTAGGTATGAAAATTCCATAGTACTATTCTTGGTTAAACCAGTGCTGAAGGATGTGAGGGCAGTTCTATGAATTTAGGAAAGGGAAGAAATGCAGAGGTCTGCTTCTGATACCCTCCTGGCAAAGGATGATGCCTGTCCTTTCTGACACAGTCTTTATAATTCTTTGCTTGTGTGGTTATGTGTTATGATGTCAATATTCTTTTAATGTGGATTATAAAGGAGGGACCTTGCCTTATTTTAAAACATACACCAGTAAACTAAGATAATTGGGGAATTTCCTGTAAAAAGAACTTTCCTGCCATCTCATGCTGTGTCTGGGTAGATGTTTGTTATGTGGTGCACCTCTTCAGAGGTGCTGCTGCCTGAAAGCATTCACCTTTTAATAACCTTCCTTTTCTCTGCCAGGGACTTCTGACACTCCCAGCCCTTTAGCCTGGCAAACCTGAAGTACAAGAACGGGACTTTTTTCCTACATTTTAGGTAATCAATGATGTTTCTTGGTTGTAAATGGGATTAAGTGATCTGTTGATTGAAATAGTGTAAAAATACTTGCAAGTCTGCCACCAGAAGTGAACAGATATTTGATTGTATGGGATCTGGTGATAGTTATTCATCCAGTGGTTATTTTCAGCTCAAGGATTATAAACCAGATTCCCTGCTTCACTCTTGGAAATTACGCCTATATCTCTTTATTTTCCTATCCCCTTCTTTATGAATGTATATATACATTTGTACAACTGCAATTGCCTGTACTGTTTTATCTGGGAAGCCCATTGTACAAACCTAAATCTTTTCCCTGCTGAAAGTATGTTTTTCTTGCAGTGTCACTTTGATTATGGCAGGGTCCTGTCTTTTCAACACTTAAGCATGTTGTGTCACCACATGATTAACATTTAAAGCTGCTTTAGCAGTGAAAGTCAGTCTCACTTACATACTTTTCCCCCTTGTTGATCTTAATACGGGAAGTCACTATCCTCTAACTGGACAAATTTGTTTCAAAATGAGCTTAAAATGCACACGGGTCATAGCAAACTGTATCAGCTAATGTAATTTCCCCTCCTTCCTCTTCTTCTATCATCTCTAATACATCTGATACACTTTAAAAGATCCTGGGAATAAGATAAGCTGGAAGAAGTCTCCAGTTATTTCAAAAGGGATTGGGGAATCTTGAAACATTGGAAGGGGTCACCTTGAATCTGTGTAAGTATGAGAAAGGCAGGCATGCCAGCCCAGATGGTCTTTCTTTATAGTTTTTATACTATAAAAAGGGACATTACTGTTGCTTGCATGGAAGGGTTTTTATGATCAAGAGCAGAAGAAAAGGATTTAGAATTGTTAATATACTGCTTGAGTGCTTAGCCGTATATATTTACAGTAATTGCTTCTGGAAAAAAAAAGTCCTTCTCCTGCCAAGTGTAGGAAAAATAAAGGCTGATTGAATTAAGTCTGGGAACCAGTTTGATTAGAAACTGAAACAAATCTCCTAGGATTCTAGAAACCCAGTTCATTTGTGGCATTCCTTCCATACTCTAATAGGCTCTGCTGCTTGATACCGAATGATAAGAACTGCTTTTTTGAAAAAAGCTGTTGTGGATTTGGTAGTTTGGAACTGCTTTTGAGAGCTGAATGTAAACCATAAATATGTGGAAATGCAGGCGAGTCAGATTGTTCCTCCAGATAGGACTGGAACCCATGGTCATTGCTTCAAAAACATTCACAGAACAGAAGAGTAGTAGAATTACACCTTTCACTTTTGGAAAGAAAAGCAAGACCACCATTATTCCAGTGAGACTGTACAGGGTCTGTAATGTGTAATGTGTGCTCTGTGACTTACAGCAGGCACTGGGTGGTACCACAGATCAGCATTTTGGAATTTTCTGTTTTCTGAACTCTACCCTGTGCCATTATGCTGGGATGGTGTTGGTATTGCTTCAGAATCTGATTAAAAGAAAAACATTTCTGTTCAGCACTCATGTTAACATTACTCAGGCCTCCAAATACTTGAAAAATTATGGCCCTGCTTTCTAACTTTTCCATCGCTCATTAAAACTTGCAAGGGATGGTTGGCTCCTAGTGCCTTGCAGAGTTTGGAGCCCTTCACCTTGAGCGTTGTTTCAAGTGAAAACTTGAAAATTGGTTTCTTACAGCATTTTGTGGAGCACAAATTGGGAACTGAGCAACAAAATCCTTTGGTCATGAGGTGAGCTTCATTTCATTCCTGTTGTTTCCAGTCACCACAGTTAAATTAGGTGTGAACTCCTTGGGCCATCCCTAAGGTAACCCACAAGCAGAAGAAGACTTCTGTGTGTCACAATCCCTGAACTAACTCCGTGGTTTACACATTTTTAAACAAAAAATTGAATTTTTTTCTTTATTCCTAATTGTAAAGATGGTATTTTTAAAAAGAAGTTCTGTAGTGACAAATGAATTTCACAGGTAGCTCTGTTTTGCAGGTAACTCTTTGAAAATTACAAAATTAACAATAATTATCATTTTATATAATGCATAATTATCTATTATTTACAGAATGAAGAGGGAATAGTGGAAGTAAAGATCATGTCGTAACCCGCAGTATGAAGTGCTAGAGAAGAGCACTTTTTATTATGTGGCTGCATTTTTCATCATTCAGAAATTGTGGGAAAGTGTTTCTAAAATACAGCATGGGCAGACACTGAATTTGAAAATGAATTTCATGGAGCAGACAACACAACAATGAATTAACACTGACTTAATTTTCAAAATATTTAAACACCTGTTTTTTAGTGTCAACTGATCATAGTAGAGTCTTGTTAAGTGAAATTGTTATTGGATTATTTTTATGCCTTTTGGCCTATTTTATAGTAGGACTGAACAATATAAATTTAGCCCCCATTTTGGGAAAAGGTTTTCACCCACTTTTATGTGCAATGGAATGATATTTGATAATTTTGCAACACTTGCAAAATGCAATCTTTTTCAGAGAAAAGTGTGTAAAAGATTGTGTGCATAAGGCGTGCAGTGGCAGTTTGCATAGACAAGTTTTGTCCAAATAGAAATAAAAACAACCCATATAGTATAAGCTGGAAGTGTAATGCACAGACTCTACTCTATGTGTAGTTGTGAAATTAAATCTTTCTCTAACCTGGCTTTCTTAGAACAAATTCATCCTGTTACACCAGGATGATACACTGAAATGTGTTCTATCTTCTGCCTCAGCAACACAAAACTTTTACATAAAAAAGAGGAAATTGTAAGCTTTTGAATTATAAACATTTCCAAATCATTGAACATAAGCATATATAATTTATTAACTGTATTCAGGACGTAGATGGAATAAAAACTTGATGAATTAACACTTTCAAATGAAGGTAATATGACATTTACCAAAGATTTTTGTGACACAAATCTGGGGAGCAGATGGGAGGGTTGGAGGAGGATGTAGCTGATATTTCAATACATTCTTGCACATTTTCTGTGGTTTCTGTTTGGTTTGGTAGTGTGCCTGGTGGGATCTGCTGAATGGCTCCGCAGTCACTTGGACTCTATGCCCAGAGCATTCCTGGGTGCACTTGATGATTTTATGGCTTAAGACCTGTAGGATACCCCACCTCCCTAAAGGAGCCCAAATAATCTTTAAAGGATTCTGGACCCAAGTTCAGTCTTAGGCTTAGGAAAAAGAAAGGATTCATTTCACCCTGGAGACTGAGGAGGAAGGACGAAGGAAAGACAAGGGAGCAATGGAAAGATAGGCAAGAGAAAGTGAGAGAAAGCATCAGGTCTAGAGGGGAGTATGAATGGAGAAAAAAATTGCAGTCAGGCATTGTTTTCCTTTGCTTTAAATACCCCATAAGCAGAGCAGTCAACAGGCAGACAATTATAGCACCAGGCACTTTAGATTACATTAGGGTGCAGAACAAGCTTTGCTCTCCATGGTTTATGATATCCTCTGAACCCTCTGGAAGGATAAATGATATAACTTGATGTGACTCATACAAGAAAGCAGATAATCAGTGGTGTGCCATAATGTAAGTGAGAAAAAGACAAAATAGTCAAAGAGTGCTTACACTGCGTTACTTTTATCTTCTGATATTGTTTATCACATTGGTATTATCATTATTATTTGCTAATGTTGTCATATCACCTAATGACAAAAATTCCAGGCTTGGAGCCAGAATCCTAGACAAAACATCCTAATGCTTATGGCAGTTTCTTCCTTTGCTGCTTATTAAATTGTTTCTGTGAATGGAAATAACAATAACAGCGAGGAGAAATGTACTCCATGCCGGGACTAATTTCTTGCCACACCAGGACTGATGCACACAGCAGCCTCCTGCAGCTGGAACGATGCTCTGAGATGGAGGGAGCCTGAGTAAGGACCTGAGAAGTATGGCTGGAGCGACCTCTGGAATTGTACTGTTGGTACTGAGATCACAGATGCCTGATTTAATCCTCCAGGCTGCAATGTCTTCCTGCACACTGAAAAATGGAAATGCAGGAAAATAGGTCTGGCAGGGCTGGGAGGTGTTCAGGCTGAGGTTTCAGTAAGGACTTTCTGTGGGGATATCAGTTTCATGGCAAAGTTAAAACCTTCTCATCTGTATCTGCATTTTGCTGCCTTTCCTCTTCCTGTGCTTTTACTTATTAAGTTATGCTAAAGGGTACAGAGCAGATACTTCATGAAAAGAGAGTGCCCTGTTTTTTCCAAAAAATTAATAATAATTTAAAAACCCCTATCATCTGCAGTTTTACGGAGAGCCTTGATTTATGTATCATATTTTTCTAAACCCCTTTTCTTAATCCTTTTGTAGGCAGACTTGACATTTCCCAGAATTAGCTAATGGTATACCAGTAAAAATGTCCCTTGAAAAAGAGAGATATAAGGAACTTTTCTACTGAGGATTGCATTCGATCATATTTTTTTCATTAGATCATGCTTCTGTGGAGTTCCTAGCCTCTCACTGGAAGATCCTGCTGGATCTTGAACTGCAGTGAATGTCCCTTACATTCATTAGGAGCTTATGTTGGAAGCCAAGGGCTTCTGAGGTTTTCAACTGTAATTCAACAACATTATTCTGAGGCAGGAAGGTGAAAATTTATTTACTGAAAGTAAAATATTTGTTCTGGCCAGAATGCCATTTTTTGCCGCTAGTACTGATGCCTTTTAGATGAAATTTTGGTAGTAGCCTAGTAAGTCTGTGGTTACAAACACAGGTGAATTTAATAAAAATTCAGTCTGGTCTCATTCCTTTTGGTGTAAATCCAGAGTATTTTACTGAAATCTATTGCCATCTGACTAAACTTTGTTTCCAGGGGCTGCCAGTGTACACAGCATTTGGTGTCATCAGCCCAGGTATATTTAGATTTTTTTCATAATCATAGAAAGCAAGGAAAAGCAACCAATCTACTTTATAAGCAACCAGGTGACATAAACTCGTGTTACTGATGTGACAATTATCTGGTCTGTAATTATGACCAATAGCAACAATAATGATGATTAAAATAGTGCAAAACTGACCTGCTGAAGGAAGTATTTCTGTCCCTTATGTACAGACAGACTGAATCCAAGAGGTTAAACAGCCTGTCTAGCAATTCCACTGTGAAGTATCACCTCCCTTTTGAGTGTCCCAGAATTTCCAGTTTTGATCTCCTAAATGGAGGCATTGGTAGCAGGAGTCAGAACTTGCTGTGGAGGCTCTGACCATGCTGCACTGACAATGCCAAGCACTCTAATGCAGATGCTTTGAGCTCAGTGGTAGCTGCCTGGATTTAGCAGCTCAGCCTAAGGGTTCTGGTTTACACTTTTGGATCTGGCCTGTGCTTTTCCATGTCAGAAATTATTTAAACAGCTATTAGGCCTGCAACAAATTGCAGTGGAAAGATCAACAGGGCATGGAGAAGCTCTGTTTACAAGGTACCAGCAACCACTTGCACAACAAACCTGTCAATGATTTATAAAGTGTGCAGACACGCTACCACAGAAAGTCTAACACAAAACAATTGGTTACTCATTGCTGCGTGGTTTCAGTGGTCTCCTCATCTTCCTGGATGTGCTGAACAGCAGGAAGGCCCTGCCCATCTCTTTAGCACCTGATGATCCTTGGACAACTTTGCTGCCCTCTCTGTAAATGAATGCCAGCTTTCCTACAAAAAGACAGGGCTGCCTACTGAAGTACAATGCCTGTTTTATTTGAATATTCTCTGGGAAACAGTTTAGAAAGCATCCATGTCACACAATTCCTACCATGTTTGTACCTCAAAGAGCTAGGTCAAGGGTTTTGGATCAAAGCCTAACTGAGGCTGCACACATCATGGGGCCCAGGGAGAGAAGCATGGAATTTCTTGCTTAAAATTGTCTGTTAAATGCAAATGCATCATCCTTTGTGTTGTACAAAATCCAAGCTGAGTGTTCTGCACTTTCTTTAGGCAGCAAACTGTTGAACAGATTCCACTTCATTTCAAGGTCTTTCGATCAGGCTCCTGATGAATTCATTAAGCTATACTTTCATTACAGGTGATGAAAGGTATATAACCTTTCCAGAAAGGAAGTGGTCTGCTCCATAAATAAATCTGGTTTTGTAAATTAAAGATGTGCTAGAATGAAATACTTGGATCCAACAGCGCTGAAACATGAGCAGGCAATTGTAATGGCAGCTTTGGAAGGAGGCTGCTCGCAGTGGAGTAGATGAACCTTGTGAAGTGTTCTGATGGTCTGAATTTTCAGGCTTTGCTGGATCAGGGGAGGAAGCACATTCCTTCCCAGATTTTCTCTCAGTTGAGGCTTGATCATGGTATTGTTGTTAAGTTTGTTGGCAGAGGGAATTGCCCATTGGTGCTCTTTCTGTAGCAGTTGCATGCCAATGGAGAATGTTTTATAGCCATGGCAGTGTTAGAGGATCTCTGTGGTTTTCTTTAATGACTGGACACAGTCCAGTCAAAGATATGTTAGGATCCAAATGTAATCTGTGTTTGTGGAAAACCAAACATCCCAGGTAAGACCTGAGCAAATCCTCCTCAGTGCTAACTGAACAAGGTAGGAACCAGGTCAAGTAAAGATAAATACATATTGGCATCATATGAAAGCTGTAGTGTTTTAAATCTGTGGTTGTTTTACATTGGAGTACGAATACATGATACAACCAACTTAAATTCTACCATAATTCTATTTAAGTTGGGACTTTCCCTCTCCACTCTTTCCCAGCAATTCCATTTTGATCTTGTGGAAAAGATTCTGCCCTGGATGAAGCTCTCAGAAGCACTGCAGAGGTACTGTGGACAAAGGGGCTACAGTCAGTCACTTACCAGACACACTGTACTTTTTTACAGTTTAATGCAGACTCAAAATAAGAGCCACATTTTAAAATTTTAGCATGACAAGTCATGTGCACCCACAAATTATGCTGCTGTCATCAGGGTCTTAAAAAAACATCTTTTTTGAGAAAAAGGTGACTAAACAAAGCACATTACAGGAGAAGGAGAAGCAAATCTACAGAAGGGAATTTAGTGTACTACCTATTAGTACCTTTTAGGATCCCTCTTCTGTGTTTCAAATATTAGATAGCAAGATGAGAAAAAGTGTAATCTTCCTTCAAGAATGTATTTCTTCCTTCAACATTAATATCAGTGTCTTAAAATGCAAGTTTGTCAGTGCATGAATTGTGCTCTTATTGTGCTGCAAGCAAATGCTTTGTGCTATTAAAAGAGTTTTCCTTAATAAAATGCAGAGGCTAGAATGTTAAATCTTTTGAAGTTGCTCCTAAACATGTAATATTTAGCTTGAGAAGCAATAGTGAGGAAATGAACATGATAAGAGCTCATTCAGTAACAGCCCTAAATTGATTATTTCCTTCCTTATGTAAACTTATCAGTCAGCCCTTTGGGCTCACTTCCGAATACCAGCTCAGCACAAGAGTCTTATCACAAGGAAATGGAATGTAAAAGCCCTGACAATTTTGATAAGGCACGTACTTTGGTTATGATCCTATCTCTCCCCTCCTCCCTTTTAAAGAATTCATCTGCACTAAAAGGAGAGATGCCCTCCCTGTAACTTTGGTATAAATAAAAGTTGATGTTGTTATAGTCAGAATTAACCTTGATTATTTGTCCTGCTGGTTTCTCAGAATATTCTCAGGCAAAGAGATTAGAAGATACATTAAAAATTGCAAGCAGCTTTGGAATGGAGTGGCATAGTGGTCTGGATAGATGATACCTGAGTTTTTATAGACTCATATGAGTTTTGGACATAATCTTAGGAGTCTCAGTAGAGTGGATACCATAGGAAACTTAAGACTCTCATTTTTTATTTGCCACTTATTTATTTGCCACCTTTACCACACCCATGATGCCATGGATCTGACACCTACTTGTGATGGCAGAAGCTAGACTGAATAAAGATCCAACAGCTCACAGTGCAAAAGCCAAACATGTGAACTTTAAAAAACCCTACTACACAAGTACCAAACCACACACTCACACACACATAAGGCAAAAGAAAACTGACAAGCAAGCTCTACCCACCAGCCACCACAGACTAAAACCTTATGGTTTTGCCAGCCAAAAACACCAGCAGAACAGCCCCAAATACAAATTTAACTTCTTTCATTTATCCCAGTAAAGCAATAATTTAAAGGGGTATGTAAAAAGTTCTGTGGTTCATTGCTTACCAGGACAGCAAAGCCTGATAAAAGCACTCAAATGACAGAATGTTTTTGTTTGAGATGTGATGACATGCTCCTTAAGCAAATGTTATAGGCAGCAAATCCATGACCCAGTAAAATACACTCCAGATCATCAAAGTAGTCCTACAGCTTGATGAAATCCACTCGTCTCCAGCAAGAATGACCTAAAACTCTTCAGAGGAATTAAAAAAAAAACAAAAACCAACTGTGGAAGAATTCAGAAAGAATGTTTTTTAAGCAAACAGTGACATACCAAAGTTCAGTGTAACTTTTTTAGTGAAACCAAAAACTAAGCTAAACTTACCTTATTTATTTTTTCCACAGAAACTCAAATCTTGAGTCGTTTTATGCAGATTAGGGAAAAGCCATGACTGAGGCTGGACTGACAAACAATGTTGATTGGCTGCTTACCTAAACCTCCTCTCAGGAATACTTATCATCCAAACAACATCTCATCATCGTAAATCAACCGGGGTCTTAATCCTGGCAGTGTTAAAGTGCATGGCAAAGATATCATAGATCTTAATAGGATTGGGATTTCTCCAGAATTTTCATTATGCTTTGCACAAGGAAGCCCTTAGACTATTTCACAAGATATCCTAAGTGCTTTGTATTGAAAAAAATGTTGCAGTGGCAAGTCTATTTGGTGAAACAGTGGCAAAAATAAAACTGAAAAAAAACTCATGGAGCAAATCCAGAATGTTCTTACAGGGACATGAGCGCATAAAGGAAAGGAAGACTTTTTGATGGAAGGGGTGGGATCAGAGTAGATTAATCTATGAACTTGCTTAACTCTGTGCTTTCTATACCATACAAATACCACCACACATACAACAGACTGTACTTACTAGAGAGAAAGTCTTGTTAACATTTCTGGCAAAAAAAAAAAAAAAAGTCATAATTAGCAGGGGTAAGGAAAAAACTATACATTTGCACAGTGAATGCTAGGTAGCAAAATAAAAAAGGTGTAACTGCCTTGCCTGTCATTTATTTCTTTGAGCCTACAGTAGCAAAGTCCTCAGGGAAAGAAATTACAGTAGCAGATATTATCTTATTTTACTGATGTATTTCCTGTCTCAAATTAATAGTGTGTAGGATTTTGATTATAATTGGTATAATTAATCATGAATCTATTTTGTTATACAAGCGAGTAAAGAGCACTTTGCTGCTCCATGAAGCCTGTCTGGTTTTATGGAGTTTAAATTAGGGCTTCAAGTTATTAGTGAGGTGGACAGAAACCACTGTTGAAATTCTCAATCCAGTCATCAAACTCAGAGCTCAGAGCGGATGGAAGAGCTTGGATTTTCCAACCATTTCTGCACAGCTGAGCCTCCTCAAGCTGGGTTCTGCCGTCCTCACTAAATGGAGTACTATACTGTGAGAAGAGGTGCATGGAAAAATGTTGTGGTCTACTTAGAGGTGGCAGAATTGTTTATTTATTTAGGTCAAATAGACTCAAGTACTTTGAGACCTAGGGATCTTATGTAATGCACTGGCAGGGTATGAAGGAGCTGTGTAGAGGAGGAGAGGCACAGATGGAATAATTGCACACTCTCTGAGCAGGTGTCTGATGACATGTCATGGTGACTTGGAGACAGTTGTGTGACCAGAGGCTTTCTAATAAAAATATCTGCAGACTCCCAGTGAAAACAAGCCACAGTTCTCAAAAACACCACATAAAACCAGACCAAAACAGAAAATTAAAAAGATTTTCATATATTTGGCTTAATAGTAACAAAGTTTAGGAAACACATGTTGATCACCTATTACCCAGGCCAGTCTTCAGGCTTCTGTATTACTTTGTAAGAGTTTGGGCTGAATTCAGGTTTCAGGTATTTTAAAAGACAAAGAAGTACATTTTATTGCCTTGAAATTTGCAAGAGCTGTTTAGGGAGCTCAGCTAGTCTGTTTGGATTAAGTAGAAAGGAATAAAGTCAGGTTGGTTTATTAACTAACAATAAATATGTTTCCTTCTTTACTAAAAGGGATTGTGGCCTATTTTGCTTGTGACAGCATGCACAGATGGAGGCATCAGGCTGTGGAAGCAATTCATTATCACATCCTGGCTCCTTCTTCTCAGTATTGTTTAAAACCCAGGGACTGGGAGGAAGGATGATTGTCAGATTAAGTGCAGGTTGTCCTGCTTTCCTGAGAACCAGCCGTTTGCAGGCAGCCTCGGAGCAGTTTAGCCCTTGGCTTTGTTTCCATGGACATGTAATACAGGTGAGACAACTGAGATCTGAATCATTGCCTGTATAAATGGTAAAAATAACCTGCTGCAGACCAGACCTGTGTCCATCTTAGGTGGCATCATGTGATCAGCCAAAAGATACAATCTACAGTGGTATTAAACTGACTTCTGGCATAATAGGGTTTTTCAACGTGGTTTCTTCAGAGACCCCAAGAGTGACATAAGAAAGAACATTGCACACCAATCTGTGAAGCTGCTGTATTTAAAAGATATGTTAAATTCTCCACTGTACAGTAGCTGTACCACAAAGCAGACTCCTTATCTCTTTTGCTGAGTTAATCTTGTGAATCAGCATTACAACACATCCTGAAGAAAGTCCCTCCCCTTCGATTTCCTTTTCTTCTGTAGTGGATCAGTAATTCACAGGACACTCTTTGTTTCTGGAGCCACGTCTTTGTTTTGCCAAGCTTCGTTCCACCCCTGTGTCTAGTAGAGACCTGCTCCAAGATGTGTTCCTCTGGTTGGGAAGCAGCACAGACAGCAGAAATGCTTTTCCTTGCAAAACAGTCTCTGCAAGCATTTTATCTGCTCCCTGCCCTACAGAGGAAAGATTTTGTTGAAAACAAGTAGACCGGTATTCATTCCCCTTGGGAAATTCTTCTTAAAAACCCACATTTGAGGAAATGGCCCATACATCTAAGTACATAAAGAGATTTCTCAGAGATCTTCTCTGTGCTAATTTGAAAGCAAAAACCAGTGAAACTCCAAGTCAGAAATGCATTTTAATAGAAAAAGGTAAAGTACATGCAATAATACAAAAGAAAAACCTCTGACAAAGTCAGAATACAACCTGACACCCTGCTCGTTAGGGTGGTGGTGGTAGTAGTCCAGATGAAGTGATCTTGCTGAAGTGGTGATCCTGTAGAAAAGATCTAGTGATCCTTGTCCTCTGGAAACCAGTGGATAAGCACTGCTGTTCTGTTCGAAATCCCAGATTATATCCAGGTGGGAATGCTTGGCTCCTCCCCCTGGGTGGAGCATCTCACAGTGGGATGATGTCATTTTATCAGTCATGTGGTGGGTCCTTGATTGCCCATTAAACAGAAATGGCTCCCTGAGGGAGTTATCTATGACTCATGGGGCAGGACATTGATGGCCCATGAACAGGAGATAGTCCGGGGGAGGAGACAAGAAAAACACTGCCCCTCCTGGTTTCAACAGCTCATGGAGGTGGTGATGGAATACATACCTTTGGGCACATATTTACATTGTAACCTAGGACATTCTACCACAATCTGTGACACTTCAATGTTACTCATTTGTGCCACCATGGGAATACATTAATAAAGGAGCACGGATTGTTTTGCTTTTAACAGTTCCAAAATACCGACTGAATTCTGTGAGGTACATTTTGCTTAATTATGTCTGATATGAGAGTTTCCATTCCTTCAGGTGCTGGATTCCCTGCTAGTGGTGGAAACTGCACCTTCCTCTTCAGAACCAATAATCTTATTAACTGCAATCTACATTCCGTACATTTATTTTGTGGGGTGCCGTTGACTCCTGAGACTTGCATATCCAGAGATGACTTTGTCCTGATGCAAATACATTGATATTCTCAGGGTCTGCATTGCCCTGTTGTGAATTTCGAGGGGAAAAGAGGAACAGGAAGACAAGGAATATTGGAAATATTTGTTATAAAGTTGGAAACAAGTCTCACCATTGCTCAGATGAATTTTTCATAGATGGAATGGAAACAAATGTTTCAAAATAACTGATTAAGCATCAGGTGTGATTAAGGCTCATAGAGGAATTTGTTCAGTATGAAACTTTTGAAAGACCCAAATTTTTATTGAAGGCAGAAATATGAATGTGTCTAAGATAAAAATACTTATTATTCTTAAAAAAAGTGAGTAGCCCCTGTGTCTTATCCTTATGCACCTGTCCTGGTGCTATATAGATGGTTTCTGCATCAAGTCTGTTCTATACAAAATGAACATGCTTTTCAATTGTCTAAGGCCTTGCTGAGGAATTGATTTGTTAGGGTTACTGCAAATAAAGGAAGATCTCAGTAGTCAGTTACTTCTTTGTCTAAAAGAGGTAATTAAATCTGATGATAGAAGCTGTCAATGTATAAAAATATACAAGTGAATAGGATGTGAGAACAAACGCTGATAAGTGCAGTATACAGCCGGTGCTCTTGACAAGACACAGGACTGAACTGAACAAATGGCTCATAAAACTCCTTTAGCAGGAGGACAGTAAAATCCTTCCTCCAAGGTAATTCAGCTTTTTAGTAAGCATTTATATGGAGACAGGAATCTACCCTGGTGGATGGGTTGCTTGCTTTTGCCAGGCACTGCAGACAGTACTGCAATATAACTTTAGTTTATTATGGCACTTAAACTCTTAAGCTGTGACTTTTTTTTTTTTCCACTTGAAGTAAGGTTTGTCTCTAACCAAAAGGGGACTGCCATTCCTTTCCCATGCTGACTATTGTTTTTGATGGGCAGCCATCTCATGCCTTTTAAAAAAGCAAGAGCTCACTTTGTGCTAAATGGCTGCTAAGGAAAATATAGAGTTAACTACAGAAGTTGAGGAGTAACTCACAACTACAGTAGCTCCACTTAACATACAAGAAAGTTAAAACAGTTATTCCATTCTCTGTTGTATGGATTAGCATTATCCAGATGATAAAAATTAGTGATGTCCACTCCCCTGGGGGCAAGAGCTGCGGTGCGTGTAGGGAGAACCCAGGTCAGGAGCCCTCTCATGAGGATGAGGATCTAAATGATGCCTCAGGTATCAGAGAGCTATGGTGGCTTGCTCCCAGGAGACAGCCACCTCTGTGGGTGTGTGTGGGAGTTGGGAAATCCCAGACCTCTTGGAGTCCAGTTTCCATTCAGGTGGGTGACCATGCTGGACTGGGACAGGGGGCTGTATCAGCAAAAGGCCACCATCCCTCTGTCTGATGTCTTCGTCTGCTTGTGTCCAGCGCTGGTGTCACCACTGCTCGTGGTAAAGGACTGCTCCTGCCAGCTGTGTCCCTACCCATCAAGTCCCCGCCATGGTATGAGGCTCCTGAAAAAAGCCTGGCAGGCCCACTGTGCTGGGCTCACTCATTTATTCCAGTTAAAAGCTTATTCTGGAGAGATGCACAGAAGGTCTCATTCCAGCTTGCAGAAGTGTTTTCAAAGTCACTCTGAGGTTACAGAGTCCTCTGAATCACTGAGGTCACTCAGACATAACCTAAGTGCTTTTGAGAGTCCTTTGAAAATTGCTGCCAGTATTTCCTCTGACCAGGTCATTATCTGCTTGCTGAGAAGCAGGAGGTTTTGTAATACACATTTTCTGTCAAACTGAATGTTTGCAACATGTGAGTCCTCATTTGGGCTGGAAGCTCATCTTTAAATTCATGAGATGGATTAGGAAAAAAATATCCAAGAACACTGACAAATCAACACTTTCAAACCCTGATTTCTGATAGTGTTTGAACCTCATTGAAGCTTTAGATCAATTCTTTATTGATTTTATTCAACTGTTTCTTCAGCTAGAGAATTTGGATGAAATAAGCTTTGCCTGCCCACAGCAATCTTTGTTTTGATTAAGAAGGGATGTGCACTATGTTATAAACAACCTCTGCTACATGAGCTCTCACATACCTGCTGTGTTGAAAAGAAAAGAAAAACATACAAGCAGCCATCACAGGCAAGCAACAGTCCTAAATCAAGGCCAGAGGCTGTGGATCTGGTCCAGGGTCACAGAAATCTGGTGCTGTGCAGATCCTAACCCAAAGCAGGAGCCTGTCAGTGCTGCTCTCCACAGACATGACAATGCCTCAGCAGAGCAGCCCCCTCATTCCCTAGGAAGTCTCAGCAAAAACCTGAACGTTTCAGTTTAGTCCAGGAACACCAAGAACTCGCCGAGTGGAACAAACATCTGTTCCATATGGACACCAACCATGAGCTTTAAGCTGTCTCTGAGACTCTTTCTGGATCTGTTTTTTTCACCTTTCGCTCTATGACAAATCCCAGTAAATATCTATAAGCAGATTGTTTTTATTATCCACAAATCCCACAACACTGAGTATGTTTTCCACTAGATCTCTCTCACTCCAAGAGAGGAAAAAATTACAAACATTGCCATGTATCCAGGTCAGAAACCACAGTTTATGTCATGCCTGTTATTATTCAGGTTGACCGGTCAACCCTGGCATATTCTGACTTTAAACCTATACCTAACCTTAGTGATGGTCCTGTTAAGACCTGATCTTTAAAACTTCAAGACCTTGTGGTCCTTTTGAAGACACTGCTCTGGGGCTTTGAGTCATTTCTGCCTGACTGAACATCATAAAAAATGCTTAAAATTTTATTAACCCACTGATTGTATTTAATACCTGACAAAATAAAACAACAAAGTAAGAGCAGCAGCCAGCAGGTATACCAGGAAAACATAGCAGGCTTGCACAGAATGGCAGCTCTACTTCTTAAGTGGATGGGACAGACAATTATTTACTACATTTGGAAGGCACCTGGCATTCAGTCTCTTGGCCATCAAGACAACTCCAGGAAAAGTGGTGTTTATCAGAGTGCCCTTTTAAGTGGATTTGGCTACAACAGAAATAAACAAAACAGCCTCTGGAAAAGTTTCAGGACTTTCAAACTGGTAAGTGCTCTGGTGTTGCAGAAAGCTCAGGTCATTTATTAGGAGCCAAAGAGTCAGCACAAATGACAATATGCACTTTTGTGTTTTTTGGTATCTTACTTCTAATTTTGTTTGTTTCCTTGTGAAGAAGGGGGATTTCATACAGCTATAATAACCCAATCACTACAAAAGAATCTCCAATCTGCCAGTGTAACAGATCCAATATCTCCTTTCAAATTTTTTTCAAATTCTTTCCTATGCTCTGGTCCTCATAAGGAGCCTCTCCTTTACTGCTCTTCTTTTCTTATGTGACACGAAGGAGACAATTCTGATTTCCTGTGAGTGTGCTAAGCCATTTAAATTTTTACTAACCACTGCAATATGTGCTGCCTGCTTTTCAGGAGTGCTATGTTGGTACATGATCTAAAATGGGTGGATTGCACGCTACAGAGTCCGATGTAATCATCTTACAATCTTGCATCTTGCTCACAAATGTTGCTTATTGGCTGTTTTCTGCAACCAGATGTTGAATTCCTAAGCCACAGAACGGACCTCCCCTTTCTTCTAGCCAAATATCACTTGTTCATTTCAAATGAATAATGTCAAATCATTTCTGAGTTCAGCATGTTACCCAATTCTCCAGGCCCAGAAAGTTCAAGAAATGCAAGATGGAAATCCAAGACTTTGTTTTCAGGTCTGGAAGCTTTGGTTGATATGAATATCAATACTATAAAAAAAAAGAAAAAAATGTCAGCATTTTCACCTTATCATGGTGAGACAATACGAGGCAAAAAGTAGTTTTCATTCTTAGCAATTCCTATTTTTTAATGTAAAATTTATTTGAATCTTCAATTTTACATTTTGAGATAAAAATTTTGCTTCTATTTGGCTCAGAAGGTCAAGCACAATATATAATTCCTTCAATTATGCCATGAGAATCTCCCTGTTCAAACTTGGTCCAGCTAGACCGGGCTGTTCAGGGCTTGTTCAGTCAAGTTTTGAGCATCTCTTCCAACAGATAGGTTAATAACTTTCAGCTTTCAGCAGTTTTGATAGCAGAGCAAAGCTGGCATTGGAGAGGTGAAAGGGAGGATCCTGTAGGGGAAATTCTGCCTTGCCAGAATCCTGATGTGTGTTTTGGGGCCAGCAAGAGAGCGTAAGGATGGGACTGCAAGTCTGGGGAACTACTAGGGAGTAGTAGAACTCCTGGGGTCCAGTCTGGCTCCTAATGGGAAAGGATGAATTAATAAATCTGCATTCAAGTGTTGAGATAACACGGGTGTCACAGAATAAAATGATCTCTAAGCAGATATTTAAAGTTTTCCATGCTAATTCACACACCAGAGAGAAGCAAAATTTCCAAAATCCTGAACTGACTAGGAACTCCATCAAAATAAGTTTTTATTGAAGAGGTTGAGAAAGTATCATGTGTGATGTTTCATTCTGATTTTGATTTCTTTTGTGTTTCCCGCTGTATGAATAATTAAATGAAAATAATTTTGAACAGAGAAAGAGAAAAGGAAACCCTTCTTCTCTTTCCTTTATTTGTAGGTAAATAATAATTTAATTTCAAACTGAAATATAAGATAAAAACATTTATTACTGCAAAATGGATTTCTGTTGATGGATCATATTATTGTTGATGAATATGTGAGCAATTGTGCTTTAGCATCTCCTCCTGAGAGACAATGGAATATGTTTACTAGAGTGAAATATATTAAATACTCAGCCTTGTGAAGCGCATGCTCTGTTATGCCAAAAGCCTCCACAGGGTAGGGAGGCTTCTTAACACTTTCCCTATATTTATTTAAATCCTCTGATGAGTGGACTGCATTCGCACAAATTCATCTGCAATTTTAGCAGCCTAAACTGCTTCTTCTTATTTCTTATTAAAACAAGATGATGAAGAAAAGAAAGATGACTGTAAATGCACAGTGCACTAAAAATACAGCACACATACTTTATTTTACATACAAATGCTTCAGAATTAGTTATCCTTACTGTGAAATACTAGCTTCTGCTTTGATAATTCATAAGATTTTGCATGTTGGCAACCAAAGTTTCCCTACAGTTTTTCTAAATTGTAGGGTTTTTTGCATTAAAGTGCTGAAGATTAGAAAAGTGAGACACAGTGACTTGAATGACATATTGAATTCTTGAATTGCAACTAAGAAGACTGCTCAGAATGGTTATCTAAGGTGTTGCCTGCTTATATATTTAAGCAATAAAACTGGAAGATTCTGTGAGGGCTCTGCTTCAGCAAAGTCCTTGGTCTTACGTTTGACTGTAGATAAGGAAACTTACTGCTTGTAATGTGTGTAATAATACAGTTTACTAAGTCCTAGAAACACATTAAAAAAAATCTCACGAGTCACTTTGAAGTAAAGACCATTCCAAAACACAGCAGTTTGTGGCAAACACATTGCATTGTTGCAACAGAATGTTCCACATTCAAAAGAATGTTGAAAAAAAAAAAAACAAACCAAAAATCCCAGTGGACTGGGATTCAGTGGTTTATGTGAACCTCTTTCAAACAATTCTTGTAACCTCTTCCCACCCATAAAAATGTACACTGCATTACAAAAAGAACCTACAAAGCAAGCAAAAGTTACAAAGTCAAATCCACCTTAAGGGGAAAAGAGAAACAAAATAAAAAATCCAAGCCTGGGTCAAAACGTTGCTTTTCTGTATCACACACTCATTATGGAGGTAGCTTTTACTTAACCTCTTGGTTCTCACATCACTCATGTTAATGGCCAAGTTTCTGATACCGGTGGCATTTATCAACTGATCATCTGTGACTCCATGAGTCACTGTCTCCAGGCTTGACATAAACCACTCAGACTCTGTGTTAGGGTCACCTGGACTTTGTCACTATTTAACAATTGAGAAGGAGCAGTATTTTATTAAAGCACAGGCTTTAAGAACCTCCAGTGATGTAAAGGAGAACAAGAGAAGTTAAGTCAATAGAGCACTGATGTTTTCCTAAGGCTCCAAGGCAGTTGAACAAATGCTGAAGCTCTGTTTTCCCTCTGCACTTTCTTTTCCTTGCTCGTTTGTTCCTTTGCCTACTTGGGTTAAATCAAATGTACCCAGGTACAGGCAGTACTTGTAAAAATAGCTGTTGGTTTATTGCATCCCAATACCAGGATGCACTGATTGTGTAATAGATGAAAAAATATGGGGCTGTTCATCTTCTGCTCTTTCTCTTTTGTAATTCTAGAAATACTGACAAGGTTATTTGATTTTCTGTTTTTAAAGAAAAAGTCTTCTGAATGCAGAGAATGGTTATGTTGGTGCTATTTTGCAAAGTGTAGAAAGGTAAGGTAGGCACAGGATGTAGGAAGGAACTGTTTTATTTACCCTGCTTTTAAATATAGCATTGCATTTGGCCATCAAGTGTGATAACTCTGAGTAGAAGATCTGATTTCTCAGGGGGCAGAACATTCAGTTTAGTCCCACGGCTAGTTTTTACCCATGCCTGAATCTGTGAAGAAATTCTGTGGTAAGAGGGAGAAATGAAAAGGCACTCTCTCTTTCAAGACGCTTTACCTTTCGGTTCCTGTGCAGTTCGAAATCTCTGTCAAACCTGAGCTCTGCAGACGGCTGGTAAAGCTGTAGGGCCCAGTTGCAGCATGGGGCCAAGGCCCTGAGTCAGAACCACTGAAAAATTGTTTTGAAATTAGTCCTGCTCTTGGCAGCTGTCAGAGAATACTAATTTTTGGAGTATACTAATTTTTCCACGACAGCTTCAGCTTCTTCCTCTTCCAAGCCCCAGGAAGTAAAAAATGCATATTTGACAGACTCCTTGAAAATTCCAGTTCCTATATGCCTGACCTAATAAATAAAAGATGTTGATGAAGTTCAGAAATGAATAGTAGGGGAACTTTCAGTCAAGTGCCCAACATATTTTTCTTTAGTATGTGATATCTTTAAGATCAGGCTAGGTCAGGATAATCAGACCACTGGCTCAATGCAGAGACTTTTTCACTGTCAAGACACTGCCTGAAACTTCTGCTGGGAATTTAGTGCTGCTGCAAGTGGGAAGTGCTGGTAAGCCAAAGGACATGCTTATCCACATATCTCTGCTCCTCTCCTTCAGCCCTGCCCCTAAAGAATGTGTCACAGGATCTATTTCTGGATCAATGGCAGAAGTCACAAAACAATCCTTTCAAGTTATTCTGTTGACCAAATGAAGGCTTAGGTCTCCTCTAAAGACTACAGGGCCAATGCAATGTTGAATGCTGTAATTAATTCCACGTGTTTTGAGGCATTAGGGTAGAGTGGAAGGACCAGAAATGTACTAATAAATAAAGGCCATATCCTGTTATTGATCTCTATGTGTAAGTCACTGCTTGAATCAATAGGGATTGCTGAAAAAAATCAATGGCAGGATATGACCCTGAGATAAGCCGGTTTCAAATCATTCTGTCTCTCCACTACAAGAAGACAGGTTACTCTGTGTTATCTAAGCCCTCAAACATCCTCAAGAAGTTTGAGAAGTAGGAAAAAGCCACAGGGAAGGGAACTGCCAGGGAAAGATTTACGTGACAAAATACTCGTGCTTTGTAAGGCCGTGTTTAGTTGCTGCTTTGCAATATCAACCCTCTGGGTGAAACATTTAGATGCTTTCTTGTAATTAGGAGTGAGAATACCTCGGGGAAGAATGAATGGTTACTTTTCCTCTACTGGATACCAAAAAGGCTAGTTTTTGCAACTCATAAGTTATGTTTCTTGGCTCTATTTGCTTGTGTTAGGTAAATGCTGTGTGGCATCTCCTGAAGCACCAGAGCGCAAACAGGAACCCTTCAGGCTAACAAACCAGAATTTTTTTTCTTTCAGAAACCAAAGTGAAGGGGGTGGACATATGGATGCTTGGATACCTCTCTAATACAGCATCAAGATAGAGCTGAAGCTTACACCCAGCCCTGGTGAACTAACTTTATGGTTCTAATAACCATATAGCTTTAAAAATAGCTTTAAGATGGCTGGATGGATACTCCTCTCACTAATTGTTTTCTACAGTGTGAGCATTCCAATTTTGTTTTTTATTTATTTTATTTTTTGGGAGAGAAGTCCTCAAGCAAATGGTTCTGGGAGTGAGAAGAACTTTTTTAATATCTCAAAGTTTTTATGTGTGCATACTCTGATGAACATTGAGGCAATTTGATATGAGGATGTCATATCAGCTATGTCATGTAAAAAGAATACGGAGAAAATGGTAAATTTGAACCTGGAAAAAAAGAACAAACCCAAAAAAACCCCAAACATACCAAAATCATTTACTGAAAGAGTTTCTCTCTTTAGAATAACTCTCTTTACTTGCCCTTGCTTGTCTTCTGTCTTTTTTTGTTTGTTTTTTAACTGCATGCATGCATTTAATGCATGTGAAATGATTCCCTTTGCCACACATGGTATAAACCTGCATTCAGAGCCTTGTGAACTGCTGGTTCCCAACACTGGAAGATGCAACCTAGCCAAAATCCCCTCTAGATGGCTCTGATGCTTTCACTGCATTACCAATCTTTGCCCAGATCCTTGTCTGACTCTTTTCCCTATCTGTTGCTTTGTTCTCACTTACAATTGCAAGTTGGAAAGTTCCTGTTTCTTTTTATCCATGAAGGAGATCTATCTCAGTAATACAAGCTTTTGCATGCTGCCCCATTAGTGTCTCATCTTAATCCATGCCTTGAGGGTCCAAATCCAGAAAAGGTAGAATAATCAAGTCTCCATGCAGATCTTGGACTCTTCTCAAACTGCGCCAAAAAGTGTACCAATTAAAACTGTGCTTTCATGACATTGCAAGCCAGCCTCTTGCAGAGAATATGGATGAAAAAATGAAGTTTTATAATTTAGGTTTCAGAAAAAGAATGATTTCCCCTCCAAAATGATCTGACTCGTTCACTCACAATTTAGTCAGAACCTGGAATGCTACCTTCAGATTATGGAAGCTGGCAAAATTCATAACCTGGCAAAAGGCGAAATATTCACATAATTCTCTCGGCAAGAAACCAAATCAAACTATTCTTTTTAATTGCAGGTGAGTAATAGCACTCATACATTTCATACAAATAACGTCAGCGCTCTCCTGCTTTGTGATTGATGGGATGTTTTAAGTGGAGTGCTTTAACTCAGCACAGCTGGTCTCTTGTTGGATTTCTCTCCTAGCCTAAGAAATTCTTGGGTTTGGATGTATTGGCAGCAACTTTCCCTTCTAAGGCTGAAAAATATTCCTCAAGAGAGTGGATGTTGAATTGTCAGCTCCCTGCTTGGTCTGTATCCCTGCTAGTGAAAACCAGGGATTGCTGTGAGTTTTGTTTGATTGGCTTTTGGCTTTTTTGGCCGATTCATTTGGTCTTCAAGGTCTTGTTCGAGCTCTTGGATTGAGCTACTGGTCTTTCATGACTAATGTGTCTGTAGCCTAAGTGCTTCCTTGCAATGCTTTCAGAAGGAGTTTACCTTTTCCTTGGATCTCTGCCACTTTGATGCTTCCCATGGGTGTCCAAGGAAAGTAAGCTGTTGGGTGCTTGAGAAAGGAGGAGGATTTAAAACCATTTCTATTAAGCTTCCAAAAAAGCAGGATGCGCAGCAAAATTTGGGGTTCTTTGGGGATCTTGCCATGCCACCAGCTATGGAGTTCATTTAAAGTAGGAATATATCCATTTAGGGTGTAAATTCCTAGCATTAGACTTACATGGACTTATTTGCAGTCTCCGAGTAAAATCCACACGATCTTTCAGAACTCTGGAGTACATAATTGTTGCAATGCATATTTTTATTTTATATTTTACAGTTCTATGTTTAATGGTGCGCTCCTATGTTCCCCCCGGATTTTCCATAAAGTTGGTTTGTCTCTAAGTTAAGTCTTCTCCCGAGATGTCCCTCATTATATCCACACCCTTTGTTCCAGCTCATTCCCTGCCTGTCATTCTAACCCTACCCTTTATTCCCAACATTCCCTTCCAGTCTCATCCTGAACCAATCCCTAACCATAACACCTGCTGGGGATTCCCCTCATCTTCCATGCTTGGTTGGTCCATGTGACCTCCCCCTACCTACCCCAATTGGCCCTAGAGTTATAAACAAATCCCCTCATTCCTCCCCCAGAAATTCCCAATTGGTCACCTGTTTGTGCCCTCCCACTGGTTTTTGGTTGTATTTAATCCTGTGCATAGTGATGCTCGGGGTTTCTCCTGCTGGGAACCTCCAAGTTTAATAAACCCACGTTGTTGAAACCCGGCAGCAGGGANTTGGTTGGTCCATGTGACCTCCCCCTACCTACCCCAATTGGCCCTAGAGTTATAAACAAATCCCCTCATTCCTCCCCCAGAAATTCCCAATTGGTCACCTGTTTGTGCCCTCCCACTGGTTTTTGGTTGTATTTAATCCTGTGCATAGTGATGCTCGGGGTTTCTCCTGCTGGGAACCTCCAAGTTTAATAAACCCACGTTGTTGAAACCCGCCAGCTGGGAGCCTCCTCCTTCTCCTTTATCTGATTCCTGACGCTGGTGTGAGACTCTGCACTGTTGAGCAAGCGGCTCAAAAGGTTGTGCCTTCAGTGCTCCCCAAACGGAGGCAGTTCCCCACACCTGGCGCGGCGCCGGTGTGCCTCTGAGCCAGCCCGGGCTCTGGTGGCCGCGTCATTTAATAACAGGAAAACCGTGGCTCTGGTTAAACACCTCCTCAGGGAGGGCCTGGTAAATGTCCAGGGTGGTGATTAGGGAAGGTTAACTTATGATGTGACAAGGAAAGTAGTACTACTTAGATAACACTAATAAATGACAGTGGTGCCAAAAATTGATGGATTGTTCTGAGGTGTTCTCTTAAAAAAATGAAATAAATGAAACAAGCAGTTTTTAGAAGAATATCTTGAAGCTATCTGTGCCCATGTATAACTATTTACTATTCTAGCATATCAAGTTGGATGCCTATATGTGGAAATATATTATAGAAGTAATTATTTAATATGTAAGGAATGATGTGCCTCATGCAGGACAGAACATTATACAAACTTCCAATTTTTGTGGTTGTCATAAGTGAGCACCCACAATGACATTTATATTGTAGCAATAGAAGGCATTTAATGAATGACTGAAAACAAATTTGAAAGATGAGTATAATTTTCTCTTTGCTGTTGTTGTTTTTATGTTCTATACATTTTAGTCCTTCGATTGTGGAGTTAGTAAATTGAATTGTGGGGAATTTTTGCCATAAACAAGGGAAACCCTAAACTTCTCACATTAAAAAAAGGCCTTTTTTCCTTCCCCAGGGATTAGCCATTTGGTTCTTGTTGATTTTCTTATGTTGGAATTTCCAGCATGATTTACTTTCCTGCTGTTATAGCTATATGAATTATGATTCCTGTGTTTTTGGCAAATATGTATTTTGGACTTTATTCATAGTTATGTTGTAAATTCTCAGTCTTGCACAGACTTTGACATACACTCTGCCTGTTATGCAGTGATCTGAAACACAGATTTCAGAGGAAGAGCTCATAATGAAAAAAATTTAAGCAACATTTTACCGTTTGGGATCTAAATAGCCCTGTCTTGTTCAGCGGTTGAATAATTGCTCAATATTCTGGACTTCCTGTGATGGACCCAGCCTGTCTATTCAGAGCCAAGCACTGTGGTGCTCAGATATCCGATCTGTCTCTGGGAAATCCTGGATTGTCTGTGCAGTGCTGTCTGGAAATTGCAGGGCTGTTCTCCCAACTCGAGCAGAGCCCTGCACCCACATGCCCCTACAGAATCCCGCTGGGGAACTAGTCTAGCTGCTCCTTGTCTGGGTGTCGCTGTTTTACCCTCCGCTGTATGGATGCGCTCAAGTGGTGCCTTGTAGGAGATTTGGTGGAGAGGAGTCAGCACACTGAGAAGCACAGACTCCTTGCTGATGCTTGGAGATCCTCTATGTATCTGTAAAAAGCTCTGTTTCCTCAGGTCTGGTCTTGAAGTCTCAAGCAGATGTTTTATTGCACTTTTAGAGACTCTAAGGAAAAAAATCTCTCCACTTCAGCAAGAAGATGAGGCCTCCTGACACCAAATTCTTTTTTTCCAAACATTACAATGTGTGTTCTGTGGCATATAAAGAAAAAACTATTCAGAGTATTATTTAGGGAGATGCTTTTCCCTCTCTCATAATGGACAAACACTTGCCTGTACAGTGCTGTTACAAATCATACATCTATTATGAAATAATGAAAAAAAAGTTAAAACCTGAGTGTTTACATCCAGAGTAAGCTGATGCTCAGAGAGGTGTAGCACACTGCCTGACACCGCGGTGTACAAGAGGTCTTGTCTGACTGCATGGTATGTCCCTGACTCCTGTCTGGAAATAAGGAGCTGACTGCAGACATCATTCCAATGGAGAAGGTCTCCCTGTTACATCAGTGTGGCTATGGCTGCTTTCTTCCTGGTAGTCTCTTATTGCTACTCCTATTCTTTTTTTCTGGTACAGTGGCAAGCATATCAGTGTGTTTACCATTCTAAAGGTGTTTTCAGTATTGCCAGGTGGTGCCTGACTGGACTGTGGGAAAGCAAGACTTTCCATGTGGAAGTTGTACTGAGACAGCTCTCAAGGTTTCGCCTCCTGCCCAAAATGTGCTGCTATTTCTCCCTTTCTTGAACTGTGTTGCCTGTACAGGGAAGTAGTTCAAAACCAGTTGTCTTCTTTTTTGTGCTCTAGGAGGCTATGGTCTAAAATACAAGAAGAAAAAGGAGAACACCATAAAAAATTGAAAATTTTTGCTTTTTAATCAGCTAAAAATGAATGTATTTACCACTAAGATCATACAAAACTTGTTTGTTTTTATCAGCTTCATTTACAGGAGAAATGAGCAGAGCTCCTTTGCACATTTGAAAAGGAAAAAAAAAGAAATCTATGTAAACTTCTCAGGAAAAAGATACCTTGTCATTTTGCTGTATTAGAAGAGAATCACTAAACAAGAGCAAACCACAGAAAAAGGATGTATCAAATTGCGTCAAAAATATATCAAAAGCAAGGTAACGCCCTTGCTTTCCCTTTAATTCATTTAACAAAGAAGGTGTTTGTAGTGTGTAATGCATTTTATTTTCCAGCAGCAGTCAGAGCTGCAGTCACTCTGTGCAGTGAACTGAATCTTATGTGGTTCAGGCAGTTAAAAATACCAAAATGACTTTCTTCCCTCCTGCTCCTCCAGGCTTCTTTGCAGATGGCAGAGGACAATATGCTGGGTCTGCAATCACACTGTCTCAAAATTCCTTGCTAATTGTAAGATAACTTCCTAAAGATTGCAAGCGAAAGGAAGTCAGAGAACAAAGCAATGTCAAGTATGCACATGTCACAACACAATGTGCTGATTCCAAGCCTTTGGAAACATGCTGAAAGACATGTCTGGAAAAAAGAAAAACAACAGTGAAGTGCTTCCACACAGACTTTCAGCATGAAAACAACAGCTGAATGTGCCTGTTCCCACCAGGAAAAAATACCCTGAAATAACAAAAGGTGCTGGAGAGCTAGAAATGAAATCATCAGATGGCGAGAACACTCTTTTGTCTGTTCTTACATAGACTGTACTCCCAGTGCATTGTATAGCAGGGAATCAATCTGGAGTAGTGTTTGAGCGCAAGGTGCCAAGAAGACCAAGAAAAATGGAATGTATAAACAGGTCTTTCTTACAATGAAGGGCTAACAGAACAAAACAGGAGGAAAGCAAACAAAGGGCCACACTTTCAGATAATGTATCTGCAGGAATGCAAACTCTGTACATTCCTGATCACTCCTGTAGGTACTGAAGGTACAAAAGACAGACTCTTGAGGAAAACGGCATACACAGAGTTTC
This sequence comes from Phainopepla nitens, assembly GCA_013400175.1. NCBI lineage: Eukaryota > Metazoa > Chordata > Aves > Passeriformes > Bombycillidae > Phainopepla > Phainopepla nitens. Next base: position 1,034,630 of record VXBQ01010227.1, read on the forward strand.
TTTGTGAAACAGAGCCTGCACACATTCCCTTCATAATCACAGGTAAATCTTTGCATCATTGGTGTACTCTAAAGATGTAAGTGCTTTCAATTAGATCTATCACTGTTGGCTTCCTCAGTCCAATTTTCTGTCAACTTAAGAGCTGAGGCTTGAGGAAATTCCAGGGGAGAATTATGGGATTCCAGTGAAAGATGACACACACATCGAAAATGAAACACTGCATACATCTGACTAAAGATGCTACCACATATCACCTCCACAGGCAGATGGACATCCTACCTAAATTCAAATGAAGCAGGACTCAGGAATGAATAATAATGTGCCTAGGCATTTTTCTTTTAAAGCTGACAGAGGGGAAAAAAACCAAAACTATCCCAAGTTCTTGCTGGGATGAACACCGGGATGAAAACCAAGTTGCCTACTATCCCATATCGGCTCAGGAATAACGTCTCCATCTCCAGATTCTCAACTGACATTATAAAACTGTTCCTTTTTGTTAAGTGCTGAGCCCCAAAGAGCACTCAGGACAAGTGCACCTGAGAGGCTTGTTTTGCGTTTGATGCTTCTGGTTGTGTTCCCAGAGATATGTGCCATAAAATGACCTCACAGTTTGCTCATGCTTTCTACAATGTGCAAGAAAAAGCCAACCTTACCTTAAGCTAGTGATTTAAGTAGATTTTTTTTTTGTTCAAATCTAGCATAAATGTTTCTGCCAGAAATAGAAAAAATGGTTTTGTGATTACAAAGGCTAAATATGAAATAAGTTGAGAAAATATTTCTTTCCTCTGGCTGCAAACTGTAGTATCTGTCTCAAACTTATTTGTCTGCTAAATATTCTTTGTCAGTGTAATTTTGGGGGTTCAAGTCTTTCTTGCTGATTCTAATTGGGACTCCAACTGTATGAAGCCCCATTTAAATTTGGTGTTCAGCTGTCTTTCCTAGACTGCCATGCAATTATTAGATTTTTTCTTCACTCTTGGACTGTTTGACTCTCAGTCCCAGAACAGCAAGTTCATGGAAAATGTGGCTTATTTGGAATAAACACTTTTTTAAAAAAAAATTATTATTATTTGTGTAAACAAGAGCCTGACCAAATGGAGCCTTCTATTTTATACTCAGAAGAAACCCTCTGCTGTAATAAATCACTGTTATAGATACCCTTTGAGGCTGTAACACAGCCAAATGAGGGAGTGAGATACTCTCTTACTGCTGTGCATGGCCACATAAAATTTGGGAGCTGGCAGGAGCAGTCAGGCAACAAGGCACATGATATTGTTAGGCAGTGAAGGGAAAGAGAAACATCTTAAAAAGAGCTTTTGGGTTGCAATTTTGTTGTTCCTGTCAGAGGTTTTGAAATAACACAAAGGAAGAGCTTGTTGTCCGGAGAACAATATTCTAGCAAATTGCTTTTCCAGGACCAAGGGAATAGTGTCTTCATCATAATTCCTCCTTTCAGACCACTGAATAAATGAATTGAAAACTAACTTTAGGTTAAAAAAAAAAGGAAAGGAAAGGAAATATGAAGGTTAAATCCAAGCACTATTATATTGTCCAAAAGCACTGAAGAGATTGTAGCAGGTGGTCCCACCACCTGTGCCTGTCTACTTCCATTCCAAGTAATCTCCTTATCGAATGCAGAAAGAAGCAGACACCCAGGAGGGTCCCATAGGAAGAGCAGCAGCTGAAAAATAGAGTGACTAACCAGGGTGATAGGAACCTGCAGTGCAGGGGATACATAACTTGGGGAAGCTGAAACAGTGAGAACCACAAGAGATAGATCCTTGTCCTATTGCATATCTACAGCAATACTGCTGGCTCCAGCCCTTCACATTTATGTGCTGGTGATAAGGATGGGAGATGAGTGATCCTGCAGTTCCAAGCTAGAAGCTGCCATGTCCTAATGACTTGCAGAGAAAAAGGCCAATCACACAATGCTTTTATAATGGCACCTATTTTCTTTATCCTTCCTCAATTGCTGCAGGAAATGCTTTAATTTAATAGAGTAAGCGGATGCATTGCCTGGGTTCCGGTTGGCACGCTAACAGCGTAATGATCCCAGCCCTCGGCATTGCAGGCAGGGCTGTGGTTTGCTTCTCAGTGGGCTGCACTTACAATGGCTTTTTATGACTGTCAAGCTTCCACTAAAAGAAAACAAAGTGCTGGCTGAAAAAGCAATTGCAATAAAGACTGTTCCTGTCATGTATCTGAATATTCCCTTTCACTCGTTCTTTTCTATACATGAAATTTCTTAGGTAAATATTGCTGGGGGGAAAATGTACCTCAAAGGAGCCCGCTGCTGCCAGTGTATATCATCACATTTAAGTGGGATCTTTTGAAGTGAAGGTGTTCTCCAAGTTGAGGACTTCTCTGTCATGCTGCCTGCTGGGCACAATGCACACCCTGGACCTGATGGCTCTACCTTTTCCCAAGTAGTTCCCTAGCAGAGCAAAGTTCTTGCTCTTTGGATGGAGCCAGCATTTCCTTCTCAGCAGGTCTGCTCTCTGTGGTGACACAGCTAAATGGCTTCTCAGGTGGGACCACTCTTGGCACCACATTGCACCTTCCACTCTGCACCCAGAAGTGGTCCCTGGGCTCCCTGTAGCTCCTGCATCTGGGCCCAAAGGCTTCCAGGGCTTCCTGCTTGCACCAGGCACTGTGGAATACTTTGTGATAACCTCTAATGGCATCCAGCCCTCACTGCTTCTCTTCCATCTGTGCTTCATGGACACAACATTTCCCTGTCCTGTAAGGATCACTTTGGTAACAGCCCTGACACTGGATCTGCTGTTCTAGGAAGTCCAGCTGTTGCTCCCAGACTTTTCTTAAATCCCTTCTCAATTTTAGCAGGACAAGAGGATATGGGCAAAAGTGAGGCCGGCTGAAACCCATCAGAAGGGTTGAGTGGCTCCCTGGGTAAGGGTGACAGACCGCAGCATGCACATTTTCCATAGTGATAGTTGTCCATGAAAATGAACACTGCAGGAGAGCTAATCCCAAAACATCCAGCACAGCTCCTGCAAGCTTTAGTGGTTTGTCCTGATGTAACATTGCTTGTTATTGTTTTTTCGGAGAAGGGAGCTTCACTTTGGATTTTACACTGTAGTCTCAAAGTGAAGTCTGGTTCCCCTTGATAGCTATTTGGCTCATTCATTTTGAGTGATGCTTTTGAGATCCTTCAGTGGAATATTCTGAGTTAAAATAATAACACTGCAGCTTTCTTTCATGAAACAGTAATGCTTCTTTCATTTCTCGCATGATGTTGTCAAGACAACAGTGTCCTAATTGTACCTATACTGTTTGCCACAGTGTTTTGGAGCACACAATGTTTTGGAGCAGCTTGTGTTATAGAAATATTTCCAAACCTGAGCAGCCTTTCTTTTTTCCTTCTTATTTTTTTCTCCAAGTGTTTAAAAATCTGTAAGGAAATACTCATTCCTGGCTAGACATTTAAGATCTGGATTCAAGAGGCTTTTTTTTTTTTTTTTTTTTTTGTTCATATGACTCTTAGAATACACAGGTTTTGTGCTAGCTTTTAATTCAAAAATGTCATATATACTGAAGAAGGTCTAAGATTCTAGAAGTTTAAAAGTCAGGGAGTGAAAAGTGATGACTTTCTGCAGCTATGATGACTCAAAAATATATGACATTTTCTGTTATTCTGTGGGGTGATGACTTTATACCATCATTTACTTAAACAATGTGGCAAATTTTATAGTAACTTCATTAATCAATTTGGCACTTTTACAGTCTCAGCTTGCGTTACACTTAACATGCTTTTTCAATATTTGATTTCCCCGACTAATTCCATAAAGCAAAGAAAGGAGAGATCAAAATAACAAGAACTACATTGACTCAAATTCAGCTCAAAATTTATGCTGGATTCTGTTGTATGCTTTTAGTGGGGAAGCAAAAAATTTGCTCTCCCCTCTTGTGAAATGATTGTGTCAGAACAGGACAGGCCCTGAGGCACTTGGCATGATGAACTGGTGGTAGTGTGGTGACAATTCCTTCAGACCTTCTCCTTCCCAGGAGCGTGCAGTCCTGTCAGTCAGAAGGTTTTGGTAGGAAGGTTCCTGTCCATACGAATCTTAGGAATTTGGAGCAGGCCTTCAAAACTGCTTAGGAAGAAACAATTTATCTCCCTCTCATTTTAGAGGACTGTGATAACAAAAACAAAGCATGTCAAGAGATGCAGATCTGGGCAGCAATAATCTTTATTTCAGTGTGCTCATTTTGATATTGATCACAGTACTGACCAGTAAACAAGGGAGGATGAACCAATTTTATATATAGTTTCTGCTGACTCCACTACAAGGCCACAGCTATTCTTCCTGTTCCAGGATGAGCATCCTTTCACAGATGACTCCTGATATTCTTCTTTCTTCAACTCAGGTAAAGAGAAAACTGTTGCGTGGCAATAAAGTCTTGGTAATTTGGCTAGAATTAATTTGCACCTATGTATAAAAGCCATGTGAAGATATCAACTGACAGAAATTCTGTGCTAAGGTTGCAAAGCCCAGAATTTAAATGTCAGGAAATATTTTATACACGGCTACCAACAGAACCTTAATTCAGATGCTTTTTTTGTTAAGATATAGTCTTTTTGTGCATAATCACATACTATTTTTTCCACAGGACCTCTGTTTCACTCAGGGCACAGGACCTACAAGAGGGCCAAGTAGAGGTTATGCAGGCACACATAAATCTGCCGCTTCCTAATTTAGCTGTCCTTGACTTTGCAACCTACATAATTTTGCTTTCAGAGATACATATTATTTTCTTTTCTTAAACCGTGATAGAGTCACTTTACATAAATGGTTTCTTTTGGTGGGAAACTGTTGGATGTCAGCTTCCTAAAGGAGACATAGTTAAGAAATGGATAATTCAGTAAACACAGCCTCTGTGCATTTTTAAACATGCATAGACTAACACTTCATTTGCTCTCAGCTTGGAGTGTCTCATGGTGTTTCAAGTGCTAAAAGATTTACTATGGTTTATGACTTAAATATTTCTAACTCAATTTGTCGTTTAGCACCAACCCCCCCTGTCCTGCAGCACACTGAAAGGCTAAAGGGCACCAAAGCATTCTCCTGCTTAACTGCCTGTGGATTGGGGCAGCTCTCATGACCTTTCTATTGCTCTTGGGATCTTTTATGAAATTAATAATTAAAATGCAGGGCCTCAGGTCTCTCTGTGATGTAACACTTGAGGTTTTCAGTGCAAAACTAGATTCCCTCAGTCACAATAATTTTTATACATCAAACAGTTTTGCTTGAAAAGAATTATACAGTCCCTCAGCATAATTTTGATTTTTCAATCCTCCTTGCTACCAATTTGCTCTTCTGCAAAGTATTGAGTGCATTTCCATTAAATTTCATTCAGATTTCATTTAAATTTCATTTAAATTTCATTTCAAAGTACATCTTAGTCTTTATGGCTGGATGTTCCTTTTTAAAACATGCGGGTTCTGGTGGCAGGTATGACCTGGGGTGCAAATACATAGCTTTATCTGCTAGGAGTAAGCTGTTTAGCTGTGCTTATGGTTCCATCATTAAAATGCTGGGACACTACTGTAAAAAAATGGACTGAAGCTACAGATAGAATGAGCAGGAAATAGAAACACAGATCAGAGGAATGAAGTGTCATATCCAGTTCTCTGAACCTCGTAAATGGAAAATACCCAACCTTGACTTGCATTGACTTTTTAGAGCAACTTTACAGTTATCAGAAAGAGCCCTTCAGTCCAAGAAGATTGTGTTTGATAGGTGGCCAAGCCAGTGGGTTCGTAATCTGTAAAAATAATTTGCTACAGTCTACTGGAACAATAATTATTGAATAGCAAATGCATTTTAAGGCCTTTTAGTGGCAGCTCCACAACTGATCCTATAGAGACTGTTTTGAATCCAGGTTTTCATGCCTTCAGAAAATGCAGGCTTTAAGTGAGAATTCAGCTGTGGAACGTTGAAAGCCTTCAATGCAGATACGTGCCTGGACTCTGTAATAGATGAAAAATCTGAGGCAACACTGAAAGAATCCATTTTTCCCTTTCATATTTCTCCCCATCTGAGTTTACTAGATTACTCAACAAATATGAGTTAATATTCTAGCTTGCAGAGAGTTCTCCTTATGTTTGGAAGAACTGTGGATTTCATAACAGTTTTATGAGTTTAGAGTTGTTTTTTGGAAATGTGTTTTTAAACAGAGGATGTGTTTTATCTTCTCTAGAACATATTTTCTTGATTTAACTGGTGTGAGTTCATTTTTTTTTTTAATAATTTGAGCAGTCTGGGTCCAGGGCCCAAATTGTGTTGACCTTAAATATAATCCTGGTGGAGTGAATGTTGAAATAGCAAAGAGAAGTTTAGTTTTGTGTTGAAGAGCAGGGTCAGTGAGAAATATTTCAGCTGTTAGGCTATCCTGATTTAGAAGGCAAATGAAAGGCTTCTGTGCATCGCATTGACGTGTTGTGACTGAATGAGTGCAGATGCATCATGATCTGGAGTCTGCTAAACTTGTGCTTAGAGGACTATGAATATATAAGGAAGAGTCTGTTCCAGGGAGAAGTCAAACCCTGGTTCTGGAAAGATCCCAGCAAATCACAAAAAAAAAAAAAAAAAGTTATGCAACATTTATTGGTAGGATGTGGAACAAAACAGATGATTTACCAGTTTATTTGGAGTGTGGGAGCACCAGGGACATTAGTGGTTTTCACCAGTGTCAGGTCAGGAACTGGGCCCAGGAGCTGCCATAAAGGTTCAGGGAAAGGTGTTATGTGCATAAAATTAATAATCTTTGTGGAAGATGCCTTTTATATTGTGTTGAATATTTGAATTTTCTGTTGGGCTGCTCCTTGTGCAGGGCACATAACAGGGAAGCACTGGACCAAGACCAAGGAAGAAGGACTATAGTAACTGACAATATCTAAGATCTTATGCTCCTGCAGGATTGGAGATCCTTTCAGGAAAGCTGGGTTCCTGGGGAAAGTAGAATCTCAAATCAATTACTACCAGTCAGAGCCTAAGAAATAAAATTTCCAGTCCATAGGGGCAAAATAGGTAGAACACACAACAGATCTGTGCTTCAGGCAGCCATACCCAGCCTAGTGGTATTTGGTATTTCTGCATTGTCCGGACATTAACCAGGCACAAAGCATGGATTTGTGCTTGGGATAGTTAGCCTACCCCAGCTTAAGCGTTTGGTGTGAAAAACCAGTAGAACAACTGTTTTTTAATTGGGTGGAGTAGGAAAGGAAGGCTGTGTGTTCCTCATCTGAAGTTTAATATCTGAAATTACTTCTAGTATCTGAAAAATTAATTGAATAACATTTTGGTAGCATTAGTCACCCATTTACACAGTTATTGACAAGGACTCAGCACAAATAACATTTCGTTTTTCAAGCTGCTTTCTTGCTTGAAATAAAAATTGGATGTAGAGAAAATGCAGAAATTTTTGAAAGAGATCTAAAAACAATGGGGTTCTCTTGACCAAAAAAAAAAAAAAAAGTAAAGAATGGAATTTGCTCAGTTCCTTTAGAAACACAGCCTCTGCCTTCAGAGCATTCTCAACATTCTATATTTTTCCCAACGACTAGCAAAACTAGGAGAAAGGCTTTCCCAAGGGAAATCTGCTTGAGCCTGCTGCAGTGTCTGTGAGGAGTATGGGTGCTGGTGGAGAGTGATACAGGGAGGAACTGTGCTGTCAACAACAGGAAGCTGGTGAAAAATGAGTGGTGCCCCTGGGGAGGTGAATGCAGAGCAGATGTCTCTAATTGTGAGTCACACTGTGACAACTGACAAGAGAAATTCTGCACTCTTGACACTTTAAAGATACCAAAAATACCAGAGAGCACATTCCATGGCTTCTTGAAGACTTCCATATCGAGGTGGCTGGGGGGGGAGAGCTCCATCTCCTCCTGTTTCCATCACTAAACAGCCCATAAAATTTACTGTTGATAAGCTTCCAAGGAGCCAAGCATTCTAATACTTAGATAAGTCACTAATGTTAATAAAACCATCGAAGAAATAAGAAGGAAGAGGTGCAAAGGGGATTCATGTGCAGGGCAGCACCAATTGCTTTAGATACTGATCCTTTCAATTAAGGGCAGTTCTGGATAAGAAAGGGGAAAGTAACATCCTTGTTTATAAGCACTGTTGGATTTTGAAATCTCTTTTTTTTTTTTTTTTTTTTCATCTGGAATGACTGCAAGCATTTTCTTGATGTATTCCAATTATTGTCCGGATACAGGGTTGCAGATTTATACTGTGCTTCCTTAGTGGAGTTACAAAAAGTCAAGACCAGCAACCATTCATAGCTGGTTGCCAATTTTTTATTTTGGGATGGATGCCTGGCTTGGGTGGGTCTGCAGATGTCAACAGTGCTACTCCAGAAATGTGTTTTAGTTGCTTTATTTGCTCTCTTGATGTAACTGCTTTACTAACAGTAGTTTAATACCATGCTTGAGTAGTCTGTCCCTTGAGCATGGCCAGATTGTTTTGTGTGCACCAAATAGCCTTAATCAGCTCCTTAGCTTGGAAATCTGTGACTGTTGTTATCTGGCTGAGGCATTGGTCCCATGCAAAAATTTTCCCCTGAGTATTTGGGGAGGTGTGTGTGTGTGAATGTCATAGTGTTGGAAATATTTTTGTAAGTGTCTCCTTCTGACTGGATTCAGATATCTAATATTTTGGCAATCTCCACTGTTTTTCAGGTTGTTGATATTTGTGGAAGCTGCTAACAATGGAAAAGTGCATCTGGTCACTTGGGAAGGCACAACACTGCACAACTGTTCCTCCTACAGCTGCTGGGGTGCTGCTCCAGGATGCAGTTCCAAAGTTGGTGTTGGATAAGTGGTCCTGCAGGGACGAGGTGGGTTTGCTCAGGCAGGTCACAGAGGTCAGAGCCTCTCAGTTCACTTCAGTGTTTCTGGGTTGGAGTTATCTTTACAACTTTCTTTTATTATTATTTTGTTTTATATTATACCAGTTAAGCCTCTATGTTTCTTGCAGTAGCTGTGGTAGTCAAGTTGTGTCACATTGCATGATCTGGAGATCCCACTGGTCTTCCCCTCTGCACTGCTGTGTTACACTCCTGGGGTTACGCCGGTGGGTCCTCCTTTGGTCCAGTTCTCATGTGGCACTGACACAGCTTGAGATGAGAATAATTTAAATTATTGGGCATTTTGGAACAAGACTTTCCCTTTGTAACTGTGTAAGCTGTGCCAGACTGACATTTGATCAATTTGCTAGCAGATGTTTTATTAGAGGTCAGCTCCTGTTGCCATTTTAAAGATGCTGTTACTCTGTGAAAAGACCAGGATTTACACTGATTGGAATTATTCTACTGAAATATTTTTGTTGTCACAGTTGAGAATTTGTAAGTTGTCTAAACCCATGTATACTAGGTTGCATTTTCTAAGAAAATGAACCTTTTTCTATATCCAGCTCACAAATACCTACGGAGATACACACATACGAGCCTTCCGAGACATGCAAATCCGTGCCATCCTTCTGTGGTATCACTGCTGCCAGACAACTGCAATGCAAAGCCAGGGAGCAGGTCTCAGGAAACCCCCCTACTTTCATGTTTGGTGAGAATTTCAAAGTTTGTCACTTGTGGTGTTATTTTTTCCTGCTGATACTAGGAAGAGGAGCAAGTGCTGTATGGTATTGTGTTCTCGAATCCTTGGCAGGGATTTTGAGACCACAAGTCTTCTCTGCTTCTTAAAGGCTTTCCCTGGGAGCAGTTGTAGGACACGGCGGAATTTCTTTCTTCTTTGTATCTGTGTTGGCTAAAGCAGGACAGAGGAGCTTGAAAAGGCTCACCCTCCTCAAGGAACGCTATCTGATTCTTAAGCATTCCTAGAGGTTAAGGCTGGTGACTATCAAGAAAGCAAATACTTCACGCAAGGGTAAGTCCTCTAATTGTGTTTGTGTTGAATAACTGCCAGATCCCCATGTCAGGATGTCTGCAGTCACGGCTCTGATCTCACCATTCCTTCCTCGGCTGTTGCACAATTGTGTTGCATGTTTGTGGTACGAGAGAAAGTTGGAGAGCTGGGCTATGAAACCATCTCAGGGAAGGAAGCCATGTTTTATTTTAGTTGCTTGGTTTGGATAAAAGCCTGTAGGAGATGGAATAACATAAAAAAACCCCATAATGCAGCCCATTCATGGAAAACAAACCTGGTTTTCTCTACAGATATGTGAAATATGAGGTTTGATAGCCAGGCTGGAAAAGGAAATGTCAATAAAAATGTGTTTGCTAGAGTAGTGGAAATCCTCATGTACATATGTGTGAAGTTATTACTTATTCTACCTGGACTCTAACCTGTGATTGCAAGGTCTGTTGGGGTCAGGCTTGTAAATCCAATAGGAGGACTTTTGTAAAAACTGGCTATGAATCTGCTCCTCTGATGGATCACTTCAAGGATCTGTTGTGGCAGAGAAGTGAGAAAAAACAGTGACAAATAACAGGTTATGAGAGAGGAAAGAAACCCAAAGATACTGCAATGAGCTTAGCAGGGGAGAGGGAAGGGAAGAACATCATAATTCCTTCCAGCCACAGCAGAAGAGTTTTGGGGACTCTCAGAACAAGCAACGATTGAAAGCCACTCAGGTTACACAAATATTCAATCCTGAAAGAAGACAGCAGTTGCCTTAGCCACAGAAATGTTGATTGAAAGTAATATCCTGGTTGGTCTCAGTACCATAAATCTTTCCTAGATGATAAAGCTGTGCATTGCTGCTGTTTGGTTAAAACAAAGCAAATGTCACAGAGGTCTAATTTTAATACAGAAAAATAGTAGGAGGTTGAGTTAATCTATGACCATCATGTCGTCTCACATAATAAAATCTAGTGAGCTGGTAGCAGTGCTCCAGGAGGATGTCAGTTCCACTTCCTAAACCAGGAAGGGGAGAATTATCCAGAGCAATAAAGAGCTTGTACAAATAATACGAGGGAAATCAGAAGTTAATCTGAATACCAGCTCACTCAATCTAATCAGTATGAATAGCTCCCTGCCAACTCCTCCGTTACCTGAAACAGGGGTCAAATGATAAACATCAGCCAGTCCTCTCATTAAAAAAACACAGCTAACAACCCCCCTTCATCTCTGAATCTCAAATTCCATCATTCCTGATAAGCACTAACCAGTTCCTCATCTCTCATTTGCAGTTCATATCCTGAGGTACACAGATTTGCTGTTAGAGATAAGGATATGAGAAAGCAAAGCCATATTAATACACATGTTGCAACCTGCGAGCCTCTCCGGGGCTGCCGTGCCTGGCGCTGGAAACAGGGGTGGTCAGTGAGTCTGCACTGGGATTTGGGATCTGGCCACACTCCGGTTGTTTGGCAGCCTTAGCCCAGATGAACACAGTCAAGGAAAGCAGTATGAGCCACCTGGGTGGGGAAACAGATGATTGGCAAAAGAGGGAGCAAGCCAGGAAGAATGGGAGCGAGAAGGACCCGCTCTGTGTCTGGGAGCTGAAAGTGGGAAGAAGGACAGGGAACTGTAACCACAAATTTATGAAAGATGTCACCCAGCTGCCATCACACCATGTAAACTACTTTTGGATTCTCATCCCATGCTCACCACTGTTAGATATTTGTCAAAGCTAAAGGCAAACCAACATTTTCTGCCTTTGCCTTTCAGCATGGGTGAGGTTTCAGTGTCCTAAAAAACAGGTAACACTGATCAACGTTGGCATTCAGATGGCAGCCAGTAAAAGGTGGTTCCTGAATCATTGTTCTGGGGTTTGAGTCAAACATTCCTCTTCAGCCATTTATCCAATGTTTTTCTTAATTTTTGGAAAGGTACAGAACCTGGTTTTTTTTGCTTTTCTTGGTAGCTGAGAGAAATAAGGATTGAGTCAGCTGCACCACAATGAAGAATTCTTCTTTACAACAGGTTAGAGGCTTCCCAGAGAAAATCGCTCTTTTCCGTTCTGCAGACTTTGGTTCTTCATGTGTTTTAGATTTGCAGATAAACTAGTCAAAACTAATCAAAAGCAAAACAGAACACAACCAATATAAAATCCCCCAACAGACTTTTTAAAGGTCACTGACTCAACTATATTTAGTTTTAATATTTTTTTAATTTCAGAGTGTGGGAAATAAACAGGGGTTATTTCCACCAGCCAACCAGGGGTTCCTTAGCCTGTTTTTTTGACTTCAGATTTAGCTGAAGTCAAATATTCTGACCTGTAATAATCTGAGAACAATATGTCTTGTTTACACTCAAATTGCTCTTCGCTGTCACTTTACTGGTTAAGGGAAAAAATAAAGCCTGTTTCAGTAACTAAGGTCTTGGAGAGAAGCTTCCTGTAGCAGCTTATATATGCTTATATTTATGGAAAGTCTACCCTCAAATCAAAAATTAGTCAAAATTATTTCAGTGATATGTTTTCCTTTTGAAAAATTTCACTTTTGTCAAAGTGAGTAATGTAGATAAACCTATAAAATGGATTAATTTAGATCATTATTTGTGGAAAATAGATGTACTCTTTCACATTATGTTTCTCTGTGAATTATCACCCATTTGTTTTTCCAAGCACATGCCCTCCCTTCCACTATTTACTTTTAATTTCAAAGAGGGGAAATAATGGGTTGAGGGGTTTTGGATTATTAGTTCATTTGAAATGCCTAGGCAGTAGTGAAATAAAATATCCTATGCATCCTTTAAAAGCCAGACACTTGCTATTGAAAGAGAAGTAATTCTTCCGCCCCCAGCCCTGTTCCACCCCAAAAAAGAAGAGAAAGAAGAAGAAAACAGGTGCTGTTAATGGGCCAGACTAAAGTATCATGGTAGAGTTTTCAAAGCCACAGATGAATTTAGCTGCACCACTTCCGAGGAAAATAAATGAGTGTTGTTTACTTGGGTTTTCTGCAGTTTGAAATTATCCTCTCCAATGTAGGCTTTGGGGGAGAGTCCACTTGAAATAATTGTAGACATTTGGAATTGACATGTCAGCACCACCTCCTATGACAGGGACGAATGCCACTCATTCATACACGGATTTTCCACAGACAACCAGAACACCAGAGAATATTGCCAAGCATTACCAGTGAAAAGCAGGAATGGCCTTGCCTTAGGGGTTCCACTCTTTATTTTGTTACTTTTTTCAAATTGCCTCCGAGGGGGAAACAAGGTCTGGGCATTGTTCTCAGGCAGGAAACTTTATGCCTTTTTTTCCTTTGGTTTTAGCAGAACCTTTCCTCCTATCTACACTCCCTGTTGCACTTGTTTATCTAAGTATGTCCTGGAAAAGTATGACTTTATGAAAATGTAACATGTGTCTTGGTTCTATGAAATTCATAAATTATTAATTTAGAAGTCTTTCAATCCCACATACCCCTATTCCAAATATATACATGCACTGAGACACGTATGTTGAATCTGTTAAGAAACAACTTTCAGGAGCTTTGGAATTATACAAAAATTAGACAAAACTGCATTTAATACACTATCTGCTTTATTAATGGGTAGCTTGCTCATCTCTGGGCCTACATCACACATTGTGCTGATCCAAACACACACTTAATTAATTTAAATGGATTTTATCTGTGATCTTATTTTAAAACCTTAGTCCTTTGCAAGGTCTACCATTTTGTAAAGTCACTTTGAAAACACAGTGAAAACTGTTTATTGAAGTGGTAATGGCTTATCCTAATCTCCATAAGGGAGCTCTTTTCTTTCATGCAGTCTAACTTCAGTTGGCCATCAACTTGTTTCATATTCAGCATTTAAAAATTGTTTTGGCAGAATGGCTGAGTGGTCAAAAATGCAAATTACCTTTCTTGGATTTTTTTTTCTTATTGTTATTTTTCATGAAATACCTTTCATGTTTTCTTCCTTACATTGACCCTCTGCAGGTAAGTTCAAAGCAAGAACCATGTTATTTCTTTTGTTCCAATGACTCACTTCAGTTAGGAACAAACTCTATTGTGTTAGTTGTTCCTTCTAAGATAATATCATATGCTGCATTCCAACATAACAGTAGCTTTTAATGCAAAATCATAAAAAAAATAAGAATGATTGAAAATAACCCATAGGTAATGGAGTGAGCTACTGTAGAATCATCTTCAGGTCTGGATTCATCTGTTTTTCTACAGATTGGGAAATTTTTTTTTTTTGGCATTTTTTTTAAGACAGTTTTTAATGCTTGAACAAATCCCTTTTTCTTCCCTTCGGTAATGTGGTTAACTGCCTGGAATGTGAGCCACTGAAAATTCTTCTCCACAGAAGAATCTCCATTAAGCTTTCAAACAGAGTTACTTCATCCTCACAGCTGCATGGATAGAAGGCTTTCTAGTGCCTAAATACTTACTGTATATGTCATCCTTAAATTTTTTTTTTTTTCTTTGACAGAGCTTTGGGAGCAGGTGCTAGCCTTTTGCTTCCTTTCTGCTTCCTCTGTGGGGAACGAGCTGGAAAGAGCCAACTAATTAGAAAATTCTACAGGGAAATTAATTCTGCAAACAGCTGAGGAATGGCATGTCAGTATAATGCTCACTTTGTCTGTCAGCAGAGTGCTGGTTGGCTTCACTAGTGGTAACTCTCCCAGATGTTAAATGTGTTGTCATGAGACCAGAACTGCATCACATATTGCCCGTTTACTGAAAGTCGTGGTGCTCTGAAAGAGTAAATACATTAAAACCAACCTCTGGGACGTGCTGTGTTGTGTCACAAGGCAGCAGCATGGGGTTTTTTACATCTTCTTGAAGTGCAGCAATGAACCAAATCATTTTTAGCCAGCTTAGTTCCGAATGTTGCCTTTGCTTTCATGTAGGGCTGGGGGCATGGAGAAGGAGGGTGTGAGAAGCCTCACTAAACCACTCCCTGTGAAGGCCTGGGTTGTCAAAGCATGCTGTACACTTCGAAAAATATGTGCAGCTCTGTGACATGTCTGAGCAAACCCCTCCCTTACTCAGTTGGCTGCACACGTGCACATGAGGAGAGTCAGATCCACATCCACAGGCTTCCCTCTTTGGGGGCACTGGCGACAGAAAAATGCAGGCACAGGGTCCTTGGGAGGAGCCTGTTCTGAGATGTTCATGGAAACAGCACTTAGTGAGGATGATGACAGACTACTCATGTCTCAGAGATGTCACCAGTACCTGCTTTGGTCACCTTAGTATTTATTTGTGGACTAAACCCCAGCCACTTGCATTACCTTATGTGACTTGCCTGACTCTCAGCTCGGTTCTTGTGACAGACCTCTGTGACCTTCAAGCCCAGTGCTCCTCCCAGCCACATTCCTCATCTATTCCTTCCAAATTTCCCTCCAGCTAACCCTCAGGAGTGAAATTCTCATGCACATTGCTCCCAGATTGACATGGCATCCCTCGCTTCTGAGATGCCAGGAGACGGCCCTGGCCTCTGTTTTAGCATTCAGCTATGCACAAGTGGCCCTCACACTCCAGATGTCTGGGAATTTGCCCTGGATTTAACATTGGAAGAGTGACTTGTGAGTTCCCATGGAGTAATACAAAACTGCTTTCTTATCTTTTTGGTCTCAACGTGATGTTGAAGCTCGGAGTGCTCTGAAAACCTCTTTGTAGTGGTTCATTTTTCAGATTTCTTACTCTGCCTCAGTGTCTCTTGTATTCTTGAGCTTTTATACTCTGTCATAAATATCTAAATGCTTTTCCTTCCTCCATCTCTTAAGAACTAATTTGTCTTATCTAAGAACATAAAAAACAGGACATTCATGCAATTCCCATGGAGATATGTTGTTTTTCTGCAGCTGAAGCCTTTCCAAAGCATTTTTCTTTGTCTTATATTTGACTGACTGTAGCAGAACTAGATTATTTTCTTTCTTTTTCTTTAAATTTCCATTGTGCTGTACTTCACAAATGCAGTATAGTAATCATTCTGTATTCTATCTCAATCAAAAATCTCATAATTCCTTCTTTTCTTATCAGTCTGTTCTCTCCAGCATAATTACATTTCTTGATACGTTGCACTGTGTTGAGTTTGAGGACTGGTTTTAATGGTAAAATATCCATATCCTATTACCAGTCCTGTGTTAACATGTAGATGTTGTTTGCTAATTATTTGCTTATAAACTTTATTAAAATAGAACCTTGAAATTTTGGCCATGCTTATGTTGATGTGTGATCATCTTCCAGCATGAAGCACTAACTAAAAGGCTTTGACTTCGAAGGAGCCATTTTCACAGATGAACATCATGCTTGCAGAAGAAAATAATGGCATTCCATCTTTGTCTTTAATAAAAATCAAGCCAGTTTCTATATTTTCTAGATTTACTTCACCTGTTAGTAATTACAGTTTTCCTAATGAGATTTAATTGCTTAAGAAACCATTGAAATTAAATCCCAGCTAAATATTAACATCTTCCCCCTATCTAATTCATAATTTGAATACATTCTTTGCACATTTAAATTGCTTTCTATAGATGCATACATTAACAAATTGGAAGGACTAAAAAGCATCTATCTCCAAAAGAGAGGTGCATGGACTTTTGGATGTGAGCAACTAAATCTCTTTGCTCTAGATGGCTCCTAATGTCACACATAGAAGATATATTCTGCAGTCACATTTTCTGAATTAATTGACTTTTTAATTTTGAGGTGTTAAATGCATTGCTGCCTGGCAATTTTCCAAAGTGAATTGTGATATAATGATGCCTACATTATGGAAGTTTGTCAAGTGGTCCGTGCTTAACACGGGGACCTGTTTGCAATTCAAACAAGAACCAAATGAAATTATTAAATATTATTATCACATATTCTTCCCAGAATTACATTTTTTATTAGGGTGTGCTTAATAATTGCAGGAACATTGGCAGCTGAAATTTCTAAAGAGATTTTCAAATGGGAAATAAAATGTGCTATTTATTGTAGGTCAAGATAAATTGCCTTTATATTCTACCTAGATAAAAGTTCTTAGTGATTTAATTTTCTGTTTATTGTCATCCAGATGTTCAAAATACTGACCCAGCTGGTGTGAAAATTTCATTTTTTCCGTCTTATGATAATGAATTGAATAATAAAAAAAATCATAAAACATCTCCATATTGCATCCGTGGAGATTCACTAGGATGATTTGCACTAAATGGATTTTTACATGGAATGGATTTATTTTCTTTAGTTCAACAAGAGTCAAGACTACATCTATACGTGTTTAGGAGCCAAAAATTGTAAGTAAAGGAGAAAATTCATCTGTGTGTGGAAGTTCCTGAATAATTGCACTGTTGGTTTAATGATATAGCTGACGTTATGAGTGCTCCTGGAGAGTACAGCAGAGCTGGAGCAGCATGGGTAAGGACGTTTTCCTTCCAAGTAATGTGAAATGCTTTGTTTTGTCCTTGTGTGTTCAAGAGGATTGCATTTCCATTTTAACTTCAAGAGATCTCTGCTTTTAAAAATTGAAATTCTCTTTCAAAAAAGTAATGCTGGTTTAAGAAATTAAAACCTTTATTTATTTACTTATTTCCACTTCAAAGCAAAGTTGTTCGCTCACCCATTTTGGGAACAAAGCTACTCACTGAAGCTGATCAGAGTTTGCAAAGAGTTTTAGTAAGTCCAGGATTTCGTTTCTCAGTCAGTTTTGTATTCATCAAGAAATTTCATTCATCTCTAGCTGTAATGTTTTTGGTTTGCAAGTTTTTTTGGGTTTTTTTCATATGTGTTTACCACCCATATTGCAAGAGTTAATAAATAAACCCAAATTGATTTATGACTTATTTTGCTTGGACAAGTTTATGAATAGAAATGTTGTATAGGATTTAATTAAATTCTTTCTTTCCTCCAAGGATACCACTATCCAAAACAAATTGAGAATTTTGTTCAGAAATTGTGCTCACATTTGTAGTATTATGGATACTCTTGAGACAAACTAACATCTGGGGGAGATATTCATAAGAACAATTTCCAAAGTTCAGAATGGAAACTTTTAAACTTTCACGCTGTCCTTCAGTTTTAAAATATACCTGGCTTAATACTGCATTTCAGTGTGTACATAAATTCTGTATTTTGCATAACAGATGCACATCAGCAAATTGTAAACCTTTTCTTGATGCATTTTGGCAGCAGCTGCAGGTAACACCCCTTGTTGAATTTCTAGGTTCACCGAGGTCAACATTCATCAAGCGTTTTGTCTACTACACTGTAAAGATTTTCCTCTATCTGCTCTGGAAATGAAAGTGTTGTTACTTTCTCTGAAATCCCACCAGTTTGTTATTTGTAGGCCTGACATGGAGAGGAAGGAGGGATAAGGAGACGGTGGGACTGAGTCAATATTTTATTGTAGTGACTCTCTGGTGTTACTCCAGCCAGCCAGTTTTGCCCATGGCAGACGCTCAGAAATGAAAGGCTGCACCTTTTTTGCTGCTGGTTAATGTGATGTAGCACAGATGAGGAAATAGGGAGATATTTACACCAACTTTTTTTCTCTGACCAAAGAATCTGACAGTTTTAAGCTGTGCCACCTCTCCCAAAGGCCAGGTTGTGTGTGGGGTGGACCTGTGTCCATCCTCTTTATCAACAATATCCAGAAATACAAGAACCTAACTGTGCTGAGGATTCACCTAAGGATGTCATTTAAACATCTGTATTTCATGGCCAGAAAACCATTCTGTTAAACTCATCTGAGGGCCTGCTGCCTCCATAAGAGGAGCATGTGTGGGTGGCTAAGGGTACCAGGTCATGTCCCTCATGGCTGAAAGAAAAAAAAGTAATAACATATAAATAAAAAAACCAGAGATTTCCAGAAAATACCTTGATTTTTTTGCCATAAGTCAATAAATAATTTTTTTACACACACAGATACATTAGGTCAGTACTGGCTGCTTCTGGAATCCCACCCTTAACACCAGCCTTCCTAAGTGCCAACCTGCTTACATTCTTTCCAATGCTGGAAAAAATCTCTGAAATCTCAGCCCCTCAGCCCCAAAACAGAAGAAAACAGGTTAGTCTGTGTTTTTTTATTTGAGAGTTTGAGGATTTTTTTGGTAGGCCATCTAGAAAAAAAATATCAAGTTGAAATTAGATGAACATAAAATTATTTTTCACACATGTGGCAAATAGTAGTGTTTTTTAAGAAGTCTGCTCATGAACCCTGTTGTGTAAGCAGCCACTTGCTCAGTTTGAGCGAAAGAGTTTCTTGCCAGAAAGCAGGAAGAAAAGTTGGGCATTCATCCTTTCCACTCATTTTTTCTTTGCCTGTGATTCCCAAAGTGTTTGGAGGAAATGGCAATGTTGTTATACTTTTACAACCAAAGCACAGGAGATTAAAGTGAAGATATGAAAACACAAATGCTTGAAAAGTTACATTCCTGGAAAAGAGAGACACAGAGGAGCTGACAGAGAAAGCTGATGCTCAGGAGTACACCAAGAACCTTCAGAGGGTTGGTATTTATGGAAAACAAAGCACATTTTTAGGAGTCTAAATTACACACTAAGCAACGGCCCTGAACTTTTATTACATTCTCGGAAAAGAGCAGGAAAAAGAACATAAAATACTCTAAGTTTTCTACACTAAATATTAGACTGGATATTATATCCTGTCTTTAATGTTGCAGAAAAAATCCGAATGGTCTGAATTCCTATAATTTTTTAAAAACTAGAAACACAATCTGGGGAGAAGTTTTTATGCTGGGCTGCTTTTTTGCTGGGTTGTTTCTGAGGAATTAAAAAGAGCTGAAAGTCTCATATTTTGTATTGCATAATCAATGGTTCAATGACTGTCCCAATACCCATCATTCTGTTCCATTTATAAGATTATGCCATACACGGTCAGGTGGCATTTGTCCAGAAGCTGATATGTC
Organism: Phainopepla nitens; assembly: GCA_013400175.1. NCBI lineage: Eukaryota > Metazoa > Chordata > Aves > Passeriformes > Bombycillidae > Phainopepla > Phainopepla nitens. The sequence continues at coordinate 1,054,420 of VXBQ01010227.1, forward strand.
CTTTCATTGCTGAAAACTTTGGTTTGGAATGGAATGGAGTCAAGTACAGGAAGGAAATTATTATGGAAATTGTAAGAATTTGAGACCTCAGCTGTCTTCAGACACAACAAAACATTTCCTCCTGTTATCGGCAGGTATGTAATTACTGATGGGACAGAAGTGCCAAGAAATATTTCAAGAAGGTATTTGGCTCCTGCCATCAGAGTGCTTGTCAGATATAAGCAGAGCATCACGCTGGCATATTTGTTCTTATATGAAGAGAAGTAAAAGGGGTAAATACTTAGAGCTTGGGCTTTTACTGCCTGTTTCAAGGGACCCTACTGAATGTCTTTGCACCCTCAAAAGATCCTTTATTAAAAGAAAGATAAGCTCCAAAGGACGCTGTTAAACTATTTTTTTTTTCATTTAAATGGCTAAAATTGTGATGGATACACCTGATTTCATGATCAGGGTCTAGGAATTTTAAGATCAGCTCAAGTTCCAGAAAAATTCAAGCTATTCACTCATTAAAATAATTATCAAGTGCATAATGTGAAAGGCAATTAGAAGTACAGATGTGATGCTGATGCACAGTATTTTCCAAGTTATTTGTAGATATTTAAGTGTGACACTGATTGTGTTTAACCTTCGCACAATAATAGTGTTTCTTTCAGCTGGAAATTATGTAGTCAAGCATGAAACATTTGCATATCTAAAATGTATTCTAGACTTTAAGCCACTTCAAATACAGCCACTTCAAATAAAATTTTGAATTTTTTCCTATATAGCAAGTAATTTCTGTTCTCTTAAAATAATATATTGTACATAAGAATATCAAATAACAACGGTATACTTTTGCTAGAGTGACAGAACAAATGTGCATAAGTAAAAATGTAGAATATTTACTGCACAGAAAGAAGAAAATGTGTTGGGCATGGATAATAGTTATTTAACTATATTTTCAGTGGAAACCACCTCTTTCCTGAATAGACCTGGTTGTTATTTGTACCTGCTTCCTCATAACTTAGGATGACCTTAAAGAATGTTGAGCAAAAGCCAATTTTAATTAACTACAATTTGATCAGTTAATATTTGAGGAGATCAGCTCTATATGGAAGTAGTGCAGGGCTAAATCTGCAGAGAGTATGTTTCTGGCTAGCACCACCCTTCACTTAAAGGCATCTTGCCAGCTAGCAGGGGTTTTTGCTCCAAGATTAGGCACATTTCTTCCTTAATGAATGGAGGGGAAGACCTAAATCAGCTCAGAGTAATGTCACTGGGGAGAAGCAGGCTGAACTCTTCCAGGGAAAACCAGCAAGATGTCAGCTGTATCGCTGAGAGTGAGGCATTTAATTCTGTTTAGGTTTCTCTGCTGTGAATTAAACATCTCTAGACTGGCTAAAGGAAATCTCAGGCCAATATTCAAAGCATTCACCTGAGTGTGGACCTGAAAAGTGCTGGTACCTGAGAAACTGCTAGGATTTCTGTTGCAATCCAGTAAATCAGGGCAATAAGTATTCAAACACAGCCACATATGTATGGAGACAGAATATCCAGCCAGAGACCTATAAATATAATATTTCTTCATGTATACCATGAGGTAAACTGTCTCAGTATAACAACAGCAAATACTTCTGCCATTTCAGAACTTATTTTGTTACTTTATCCAGTTTAAAATTTTTAAGACATGATCATGGAACCATGACTTTCCAGCCCTACTGACAAAGCCTGGAAGTCACTGAGTAGGTCATGCAGATCTGTGTTTCCCTGAGGGCACAAACTGCTCAGTAAATCTGCTTGGTCTTCTTACTTATGCATTGAACTTAAAAAGTTGAAACAAAACAAGAAACCAAACCCCTAAAAATAAGTAGCAGTCCTGTTTAGAGGATGCTTGAAGGAGTTATTCCAACTTGTTCTTTCTCCCAGTTGCCTTCTATGGGAGGAAATATGTATGGAGGAAACAAACTGAAAAAGATCACAAAGATACTGCCACACCGATTTCCTGGTGTTATTCTATAGAGGAAGAGGCAAAAATTCTTTACTCAAATTCCTTTTCTCCATGTAAACAGGAGGAAAAAATATTGTCTTTTGTCAACATTTTGTTTCACTCATTTGTTGTTATTTTCAAAACTGTTCTATGAAGATACAGTTTTTTAATCATGACTGGTGTGTTCAGTAACAAAAATGATCCTTTGCGTATGCATTTGTAACATGCTGAAATGTATTGTTTGCTAAGCAGCCTGATCTATAATTCAGAGAGTATTTGTGTGCTTTGGAAGATAATTTGGCAAAGTCTGTGAAAGAAAATAATTTAGTTATTTGGCTGCTTTAAGGATGAAATTGATTTAAGATGAATTAGAACTTCTAGAGAAGTGATATGAAAAGAACCTAACAGTCAAAGTTCTTGGCTTTGGAAGAGGTAATTAGCCAGTACTGGAAGAGCCTTGATGAACATGCAGTCAGATATCCATTAGTGGATCTGGAGGGGCAATTTGAGAAGGTGTTCACCCTGGTGAATGCTTGTAGCCCGTTTCAGTGATAAAATAGATAAATTTAAAATACTGCTTTAAATTATTCAGGGGCAGACTTCATTTTGAGTCCCTCTCTCCTCCCTCTTGTTGCTCCACAGCCATAAAAACATAGAGATGTTGCAACCCAAGTACACAAGTGAAGGCAAAGCTCTATCTGAGAGTGCCTTGGGTTCCAGAAGGTTCTGGTTCACAGCATGAACTTAGAGACTGGCTGTTGAGAACACACTGGCTGGTAAGTAAAGGTACAGTTCACAAGCATTTGTTACGAGTAATTTCTGGAATAGTGAGGAATCTGTGCAATTTTATTTTCACCTCAACAAAAAGTTGGATGTTGCTAAACTGTTTAATGTATGTAATGTGATACTCTATGATTAAAAACAATGCATTAGTGAGCTGAGTGACAGAAAGAGTGTGTCTAAAAAAGATCCTTAAGGATAGGCCAAGATTGTTTGCATTTATTTTAATGACATCCAAATGGTATTCTAACTAAAAATGTTAATAATTACAATGAGCAATAAAACTCTAGAAAGAGTTACATTTACTGGCAGGCTTTATTCTGCTGCAGTATTCTGTTTGACATAGTTCCATAACCTATTCCCTTCAATAAATGTCAATTACTTTATTTTATTTTTTAAAATTTCTTCAATGTCTTAGCTGTGAGGAGAGACATAGCATGGAAATTATCAGGGATATATCATGTTTTGCATTCACATGCTCATGGTTTTCCTTAGAGTGACTGAAAGGTCAGAGAAGATGCTGCAGAACTTTCAAGCAACAATAACTATGGAAGTTGTTCCAGAAGATAGGACTGGTCTTCTGTTTATCGGGTGCTAGAGGCACTTTTGTGGGCATGTGATTTGTAAGCATTATGAAATGATGGAATCATAATGGCCTTATCCATCTCCTACCAAGAAATAAGCAGCACAAGTAAACTTAATCCCCAGTGCAGTCCTACCAGTATTTGCAGTATTTTTCAGAAGGGCTGTTTCAGAAAATATAAACTCATTAAAGAATAGCCAGAAACCCAACTGCTCAGCAATCACAGATTTCTCAGTTGTGTGTTGAAGGCACAGCAACACAAATTACCCTTGAAATGAGTATGTTTATTTCAAGTCATACTCTTTTCCGAGCAGTATTTTTAGACAACTTCATATTAGTAGTACAAGAGCTTGTTCCAGACAAGGACTTAACTTGGGTTTATATTAACATATAATTTGTAAAAGTTTGTAATAAACATCCTTCGCTGAGACTGGTGGAAACTGTAGGAAGGAAAGCACCACCACTAACTTTGGCTACTTGCTTTAATTCAGACCTCATTGTGTGATGTTTGTTATGAGAGCTCCAAAACTGCACAGAAATGATGAATTGTCATGTCACTAAGACCAGAGTTTCCAAAGCAGCTTCGTCTTTTGGGATTTTGACTTCCAATATAAATATTCACCAGAGGCCTGGTGTTGGATCGGGAAGTGTGCTAGCAGGCTTTCATTCAGATAGCAAGAAATATGCAATGCATGATTCAAGACCTTAAGCCTAAGCTGGCATCCTCTAATGCACTCCCTGAAGCTGATGAAATTTTAGGATGTACAGGAAGTGCCAGCTGAAGCCTTACAAGTAAACACTTAGTGAATATTTATGTAAATACTGTAAACAGAAAAGGAAAGTGCTAGTATACACAGGCTTCTGGTCAGTCTGGAACTGCTACTTGTCCCAGGCCAGTTTTTATATCCTTCAGAATAACAGGACCATCATTATTTTTCCAATGCTGAGAGAGTTTCCCCTCTGTTAGTCACATAGAGTAAAAGCTGGTCTGTAATCTCAGTTCAGCTGCATTTGGAAACTAGTCTTGTTTGTAAAGATGGAAGGAAACCAGGCAGGAACCTATTTCTCTGCAGAGGCATTCAGTTTTTCCATGGTCACTTGTTTCTGCACACTGACCAGCTTCTCTGCACTGGGTAAAGTTTTGGGCTCCTTCAAAATACCAGTTCATCATTGATACAATCCAGGATGCATCAATGACTTTGAAAGGGTGTTCTAGAAACTGCTGCGATATTGCACTCTGTGTGAGTCCTGTTCTATTATTTAAATCATGTTGTTGTTCTGATCAAAATTGCTTGTGACGTTGTTTGAGATACCGAGCAAGCTCATAATGGGAAAATGCATTTCTCCAAAGTGCCAGCACTTCAAATAATTTAAAGCTATTCTTCCTGTTCTACCCTAAGGAAGTTTATTCTATTACTTATCTGTCCAGGCAGCTACTGTTCTAAGGTATTGGACTATCTTGAATTAAAAGGGAAAAAAATTTGCTGGAATAAATTAAATAAGTATTTCTATAAAATAAATGGTGGCAATTTAATAATCAGTGAGAAGCCTTGTGTTTATAGATTTTTCATAACATGGCACAGGAATAACAAAAATAGAAGATTGTTTATTCAGCATATAAAAGCCAGTTTTAGAGGAATAACAGATGGTGAGTGCCAGAGCCAGAAGAGAGTGAATATTTTTTGAAAGCTATGTGATCATGCAATTGAATGGATTAAATAGGAGAATTCACAAAAATTCAGGTGAGTTAAGTTCTGTTCTCATTGACAGTGGATAAACAAAGACATTTCTGCTTCCCTACATCTACACACATTTATTAATGTTGGAATTAACACCATCACAACCATGCATGCAACAAGCCTCAAACTTCAACATGACTTAAAATGATCAGTTCCACATAACAAAGTGTTTATGTGGCGAAACCAAATGGCAGAAATCATTCCAAAGAGCTCAAAATGATGTGTATTACCTTGCTGAGATTTGTTTCATAAGCATGCCCAAACCAGTACAACAGAAGTGTGCCAGGATGTCAGGAAGAAGAGTGGGAAGAGGAGTGGGAAGAAGAGGGAATGACTGACCTTTTCACTTTTACAGAGCTTGACAAAGCTGGAAATAGTTCCACCTTCTCCAAGTCATAGTATCTCAGAAGATAATATTCTCTTAAAGAAGCAAAGGAATTTTAAAAGCCTTTAGGAACAGCACCAGGGATCGTGTGTGTCCATTTTTGCCTACTGAACTGCTGTTCCTTTGAGGAGTTTCAGCACCCTGGATGCTGGGTACTGCTTTGTTTAAAATCATCTCCACAAAGCTTTTTTGCAATCAAATAATTTACTTTCGTACATGTTTTCTAGCTGAGGGAGGCTGTGTCAGGAGCAATGCCAGCCAGCCCCTGCCTGGAATATGGAGGCCACACTTCTGGTGCTTGCTCTTTGATTTGCTTCCTATGGCTACCTAGATACAGAAACAGAACTAGCTGTGACCAGTATTTCCGTTTAAGGTCTGGAGCAGATAACTTGATAAAATTGGGGTAATTTAAGTGACTAAGAAGCATCTGCAGTGTCTTTTCCAGATATAACAGTAGTTAGGATCTCCATTTTCCCAGAGAGACAATACATACCTGTTAAATCTGCTCATACCTTCTGCCACACCACTGGAGATAAAGCAGACACTTGACTGGCTTTTTGAGGTCACACCGTTTCCTCTTTTATGGAGAGTTCTCTTTCTGTGTTAAGCTCATATGGAAATGGGGCAGCTTTCATGTGGTTTTGGAAGTATGTGACCAGCCATGCAGTCTCTAAGAAACAGCCAGTTTTCCTTAATTTTTTTTGAATTGATGTAGGTCTTTATTGGGTTGAATATCTTCCTCTTCACAAGCACCTTTCTGCCAGAGAAACAGAAGACAACTTTCTCCTGCCTTCCTGGAAAGTCCTTTATGGAATAGACTCCTGCAGCTCACAGGACTCACAGCAGTAACTCAGTCAAGTGCACATATTCCACTCTGACCCCTGTGTTCCTCACACTGATCTGACAATCTCTTAGGGGAATCTGAGGAGCCTGGATGGCTCAAAATATTATTGATGGGCTGCTGAAGGTCTGCCTACAGTTTTTGTAGAGTCATGAGGGAATTGACTGTGCACTCTCTATTAATCATCATGTGGCTGAATCTCTCAGCTGACACTGAAGGCTTCAGCCCTCCATTTAGCAATGTAGTCCAAGGCAGGCTGGTAGCAACTGAAAAGTAAGACCGGGTGGCTGCTATATCCAGTGGTAGTTTGTGAAAATGGCTTCAGTGGTCTCAGTCCAAATTTTACTGACATAATCTTAGTATCTCCAAAAAATTAATATCAAATAACTCCTAGTCAAAAGTTCAGGAACAGCCTTCTTGTCTTGTTTTAAAGACAAGAAGGGTGAACTTGTCTCTTCCCAAGAAGTATTCCCTGTACATCAGCAATGAAATGCAAGGGGGTACATTGATGTCAGCACCACCCAGGCTGTCAGTAAAGAACTTCTGTCCTCAGAAATACCAAATCAAGTTCATATGAATTTCCCACTCTTCCAAACGCACTTTCTCCCCAGGCAGAAGAGATCACAAAACTGAAGAGCATTCCCTCCTTCTCACATCTCTGCAGTCTGTAAGCACTGTGCCTGTCACAGCATTCCCAAGAGGTTTCCTTCATCATCCTGTCTCATCTCTGCGAGCAGCTGCTTCCGTTTTGCGTAAGAGTTCTTGGAGTTCTTGCTTTGCTTATTGAAGCTAAAGCACTGAAAAGCTGATAAACAGCTAAATTCTGTTGGGAAGATGAAATCCCACTGCAGATGGAGAGGTTTGCTTAGCCTATAAAGTAATTCTGGAACAGCTATTGCATTGGCAAAATTCTAAAATGTAACCAAGTTTGATTGTTCTTGGCTCCTCCTAATTTGTTTTCTTTAGGGTTGTAGCTGCTCCTCACTCTGGAGCTGTTTGTCCCATTACTGTTCACAGGAGTTAAACATATGCAGATATATAAGAGGGACTTGACCATCTATGCTCAGTGTTCCAAGGTCAGCTGAAGTCTGGACCTTTTACTTTCTCTATGCTCCACCAAGTGAGAACAAAACTTATGCAAGACTTCCTCAGGGAGCACTGGGCCTGAGGTTTTTTTACAGTGCACAAGGCTAAAATTCAAATATGAAGCACAGCTGTTTGGACAGGAATCTTGGACCTCTTTGTTTTGAACTACAGCGACCCACTCAGCCTCACCAACACATGAAACCCTGAAATTCCTGCACAGCTAATGACTGGGATGTGAAATTGCCTGACAGGCAGTGACCAGTTTAGGATCCTCTGGGATTTGCAGGTGGAAGATTCTTTCCCTTTTTTCCCCCCTCACTCACATTGCTCACACACATCATTCCATCCATGTGCAGGTTTGAATCGCTGTCCACCATCCAAACTGCTCACCCAGGGATCTCGTTGCAGATGGTGACATTCCCCCCTTCTGCTGAGGAAAGGTATTTTTGAGCCCCTAGTAACAGGTAAAATAAAAAGGGAAGCAGTATGGCATAAACTAGTCAGTCAGTTTAATTAGAGACAGAGCTCCTCTTTTAAGTACTTTCTATATCCCCTGGGTAGTGCATGTATTTTGAAGTATATAATATATAATGAAGTACTACTTAAAACTTCTCTTTGATCTAGCTGCAATTCCAAAATATTTAGTATATCAGCAATGAGTAACTTTGCAGAATCAAGACAGGATATGCTGCATTAATAACCTAATGTTAAATAAGTTGTTAAAAGGACTGGCAATGGCTGTGGTGGCTTGGGTGAGGTGGAGGCTGCTGGGCTGATTGGGCTTTTCTTGGAGTCAATGATAGATCCTCTTACAACCCCTTACATTTAGAATCCAATTCTAAATCATCCAATCTTCCAATTCAATATCATCTTCTTTGCAGAAAATATATATATTTTCTGTATTAATGCCTGATCACGACCAGATAAGGGGTATCTTTTTCTGTTCTGAGTGTCTGAGCTTTCACATTCATTTTGCTGTTGCAAAGTATGTGAAATGCTATGGAAAGACAGTGGAAAAAACCTGCAATTTTTAATGTATTGATATAATGAACATCTTTGTACATCCAAGGTAACAGAAATTCCAGCATTCATGCTTACTATAAAATACAGCAAGGAAAGACTAAATAAATCCTGATTTTTTAATACAGAAATAATTTTGACTGCATTTTTGGCTGGGTATGACATGGAAACTGGTGATTGTTTATGCTTTGCTCCTTTTTGGTTTTTTTTGGTCTGCATTAAAATCCCACATGAGAAACAAATTTTTTGTGTAGGAACAAACTATTACATTTTTGGGGACTGGGTTCTAATGAGTTGAGTAGTACGTCTGTTTCCTTCCAGCCAGGAAAACGCAAGGAGTATAAAATCCACGTGGACAGGACATGATGCTTGAACCAGCCTGGGCCAATCAGCCACGTTATGTTGATTAAAGGAAACCTATAAGAAATTACGTAAAAATCCAAACACCAGATAGTGAGAGCAGCAAGCTGGCTGCAGTACTGTGGGGTTTTGTCACAGCTCTGGCCTCCCCACACCTCGCTGAATGTTAACCTGTATTTAATATTCATCAAGGTGTGGGGAGGCAGGCAGGCCTTGAGAGGGATGGAGCAGCATCTGGAATCCCTACGGATAACTGCAGGAATGTTTATTCTTCTTTGTTTATTATTCTGAGTGTGTGCTCTCTCCCTCTTCCTCTCTTTGTCTCCCTTTGTGTAATAAAGCTCCTCTAGGCATATGAAGTAAGTCATCTGGAATTGTGCAACTCCTTTTGCCAGGAAGCTGGAAAAGCCCCTCTCCTGAGCAGAGAGAAAAGTACGGACTCGTTGCAACCACTGAGAAATTACAGAAATACAGGATTTGTCTTTGGGTTGCATTTACATAGCAAAAAGTGACAAATAATTGTGCTTCTCACTGTTAAAAAAAAAACTCATTTCATTCTGTCCAAGGTATTATGTTTATTTAAAGCTAAAAAAATAATTGGCATATTTTAAAATAACATGAAGCCTGCGAATTTCATTAAAAGGCCTTAGTGTCAAAGTTGCTTTGGGTGCCAATGGGTGCAGAGAAAGAAGAGGAAATAAACAGAGAGGAGCATCTTTTACAGCCACATGGCTAGTGAAATTTTGTATTTATTCTTTGGGGAAAGGGCAGAGTAGCTGCAGAGCTGCTGGTTGGATAGGAGCCGGCAGTGTTTTTATTGGCAGGAGAGCCTGAGTGGCTGAAAGGTGGCCATTAACACCCTGACACGAAGTGCTGACAGGGCGATTATAAGATTAACACCCCGTGTTATATTAACAGTGTCAAAACCTCCCCTCACCTGTCAGGGAGGAATAATGGCACGAAGGAAAACATTATAGATAAATGGAGATTTTAACCTGAAAATACCACACAGCTACTCTTTCAAATTGGTGTAAATATCTCAGTGACCTACGAAAGAAAGCCCAAGAAAATGAAGGAATATATTTCAAATCAATTTTAAACTGTAATTTCAAAAGGTGCTTGGCCACTTATCTTGCCATTTTTATTCCACAATTGCCCCCCTTCCAGTGAACGTGCATATATTTTGATTATATTTCATATGGTATGCAATGATTCTGTATGTCCTATATGTTTGTCTGTAAGGTCCATAGCTAAAAAGCATAACCCATATTCTTTATATATAATTCTGTTTCTAAACAGGATCAAGGCAGAGTCAAGGCATCCAAAAGGCCAGAAAGTGCTAATGTGTTGCATAGGAAAAGTTCAGCTGTTTTAAATCAGATTTTGAGGGTTTTCAGAAAGTTGCAATGCCAACAGATCATGAGAGTTTAAAGGTTGTTGAAACCCCTTAACTATGTGGATGTAGTTCACTTTTGACTTGTCACAAATTACTAAAGCGCCAGCTGAAAAGTTCAAATGTCTCAGAAGCAGATCCAACAGAAACATTTAATAACTAAACAAGGATAAAGGATGGATTCATGAGCACTGTTTGGTTTGGGGGCTGTTGGAAGACAATGCAAAAAGCTCACAAACATTTTCAGAGCTTCTCTTATGCTCTGCAGAAAGAGGAGTATTTATTATAGCAACTGATGAGAATTGCCAAAGGTAGGGAGTTTCCAATAAACAGGATTCTAGTTTTAGGAACAACCTGTTAAAGTATTTGTATGTGTAATTTTATTACAGCATCTGCTTTGGCTGACACAAAGGTCTCCAGGGCAATTCTGAACTTTCAAGTCATCTATAGAATCGAGTGTTTTCATCTACATATCTTTCATACTTCAAAAATGGAAAATATGACATAATTCAGAGAAGATTATGTTTAATCATGTTTTATTGATGATATTCAGGCAGTTTTCCATGCTGACAAGAGCCTCAGCATATTTTCTGAAATGTCAGAAATGCCTTTGGAGACTTTTGGCATTTCAGCAAATTTCTTTTTCAAAACGAGGAAGAGTCAAGACACACTATCAAGACAGTACGGTATTCAGCATTCTAATTTATACCAAGATCAAGTGGCCACTAAAAAGACATTCAGACAATGAGATCTTGCATACAATACAGTTTTCAGGGATTTTAATTAATATATGAAGGCTTTGTTTACCAAGTGAATGACACAGACTTGAGCTATAAAACACTCAACTCCGCTGTCTCAGCTGCTCAGCAAAGGTGTAGTTCACTGTGCTTTGTTTTACTTTTCTTAGCAGGCTTAAGGCACTTTGTGGGAGCCCTGTGTTGCATTTATCTACCTCTGGAAGCACGCAGAACTCTTGTTTCATCGGAAGGGGAGGATTGTGCAGCTCTTCTGTCCTCTTTGTTGAGTGAGAGAGACAAGCTCTCTGCGTGCTGCTTCTGCCAGGGAACACTGAGGGGATTTTGTGCTTGGTGGTGCTAAGTTCAGTGGTTGGTGCACGCCACAGATTTGCTGTCTCTGAGCTCTGAATGGGAGCAGAGCAACAGGCTGGATACGCTAATCCTGATCCCTTCCTTTCTGCACATCTTGGGTGTGACAAGGAGAGGTGACAGGTCACACTCTGCCCCAGCCCGAGACCTCCTTTCGGAGTGGCAAATCAAGACACACCTTGGCAAAGTTGAGGTGGCAGTCAATACCAAAAAAAAATCCACCACACAATGAAAGCCACCAAATTGTTAATAAACTATGAAATCATGTGTAGACATGGAAGTGGGAGGGGAACTACCTAAGACCTTATTTACAAAGGAGCAAAGACATAAAGGATGACCTTCTGTGACCACTGACGGGATAACTTCATCAGGATATATTTGTGCCAGAACATGACTCCCACATGTCAATCCTGCTGAAGTGTTGGGAAATTTACTGTACCCATTTGTAAGAGTTTTTGAATGAACAAGGTGGGTTATTTTTGATTTGGTTTGTGTTTTCAGGTTGGTTTTTTTTTTTTTTAATCTGATGCCTTTACTCACTGAGAAGAAAATGAATATACATTCTTGAGATAAGATTCATGGTCCTGCCACCACTATACAGACCAGTCAAAGAAAAAACTCATTTTAAAATGACCTATGTAACCATGTGTTGTTTTAGTGTTGTGTGAAAAGCAGTAAATCATCTTAGTGCCTTCTTTTTTAAATAAAAGCCACGTATTGTACTTTTGCCTTAGACAAATTGCTGAGTGACTTAAACTCCACCTACATTAAGCCCAAAATTCCTCCTTCTCCAGAAACAGCATGTGTGTATTGTCAGTGCACAGAAGTCACATCTTCTGTAATCCCTGCATTATCTGTGATGGGATGTGTGCATTCTCAGATAAAATATGTGCTTATTGTCCATGTTCTGGTTTTCCCAGAAAGGTAGCATGTTACATATTGTCCAAGGAAAGGATACAATTAATGCTGATTTAAATTTTAGCAAGTAAAATGCAAAACTTTGTCCTATAAATGTTGGCCTGGCACAAGGGCACCTATGAGCATCAGGAGGACAGTGGGACAGTGGGACAGTGGGAGGAGGTGGAACAGAGCCCACAGACAAACATCATTTTAACATGGACAACTGCTGTCTACCTCTGTGTCTTTTCATCTGCAGAGCTTTGCCTTCCTAAACAGATGGCTGGGGAAGGATGAATTTTTAAGGCATTTATAACACAGTGTAAACGAGCTACTACTTTTCCATCTCTTTCAAAAATACTTCAGTGCACTAAATGTTTAGAGACCCTTTTTTAAAAATATAATAGCTTGAGATGGATCAATTTTTTTCCCCCTCTTTACTTTCCAGGCTATTTTAATCACATAAACAAATCACTCCTGCTGCCTTTTTTAGACTGAAAAAAACCCCAAATTCTTGTATATATATCAGTGACACCATGGTGAAATTGCAATAGCAACACCAAGCAAGAGAATTCCTGCTTAGAGTATTGCAGCTTGGAAATGGGTCAAGTCTGGACAGGGTATTGAGGGATGACTACTGCCAGCAGCTGACTTTTCCCATATAACCCTCACAGATCCAAACTGGGAAGTTTACATCACCAACATCCCCCAAGGATTGTGGATGGAATTCAAGCCTTGCCCTTGGAGGCACTGCTCTACTGACACCCACCACAGCATGATACACGTCCCAGAAACTTTCCTGTTCCCCTTCCAACATCTCTGTATTTGGATAGTGGACAAAATAATTCCATACTTGAGGAAAGGAAGCAAAGTAAAGTGTGCAGGGCAGCTCAGTTGGCTCTGTTGCCATTGTTGCAGTTTGTTTATTGTGATCTGTCAGGATTTACAGGTGTCTAGAACAAAACATGTTCCGGTTTTGAAAGGTTGCTTAATGAAAGAAACAAGTTTCAACTTTATTGTGTGCCTTTGTGCAACCAGAGGTTCTGTTTATTTAGAAAGCTAACATTTACACAGATTATGCACTCGCCGTGATTCTGTGCCAAAAAACACGTGACGGAAATGGGCCTTTCCATCACTCTCTCAAGTGTTGGCCTGTGATTGTTTTAACAGGAACTGGATCTTTTGAGCAATAGCCTCTGCTAGAGTAAGGAGGAAAGCATGCACCTTGTGCAATGATTTGCAAATGATGCCTTGGGCAAAAGGGTGGTTTGAATCACTCGACTGTCCTGACTACCCCAAATGCTGTTTGATTAAAATAACTACCAGTGAGGGTGGGAAAGGTGATCAAGCAAAGCTGGATGATGGGGAGGGAAGGTCACCCGTTCAAGGAAGTAAAATTTTTATGCAATGAGACACTTTTGATTGATTAAGCCCTCCAAAAACTGTTCAGACTATTAAAAACAGTAAAATAAGAATAATTAGAGATGGCAAATTGAACTTGAAAAGTCACAGGGTAATGGCTCAAGCTGTAAATTTGTATGTGCTCCTCATTATCCTGCTCTTGAAAATGTTTGAAATGTTTCCTAAACGAGCAGGATCTTAAGAAAGAATTGATTACCTTCTGTTTGTATGTGAGTCCATATTTAAAGCTCTTTAAAAAAATCCACTTACAGGAAAAAAATGGAAAATTGTAATGCTCAGGAAAATTTATCTGGCCACAAGCTTTGTAATGACACATTGGAGGAGTGAATATCCAGCCTCACAAATGCCCTGTTTATCAGCCAGTGGGTAGAAATGAAAACAAGGCGTGTGGCTAGAGAGTGCTGGAAAACTCTTGATTTTTCTCAGTGGAATACCTTTCCTGGGAGACAATGGCTTTCCTATGGAACCATTCTCCAAATAAGGATGTATGAAAAAATAAACATTTTTCTGCTTTCCAATATTTTTCCAGCTGAGAAACAGTGACAGAACTTAAGGATATGATTTTTTCTCCCCCATTCACATTCTCACACTTTTAAAATGTTTTCTAACTGGCAAAACAGCCACTGTTACTTCGTGCTCTTTCCTGCCTTTCAAAAGAAAGTAGGTTTAAAGGACAGGAAAGTCCTGTTTGGAAACAGTGCTTCTATTTCTCTGTTCTGAACTATTTCTGGAGACAAGAGTAGAATTATTTTTCTTTTCATAACTATGAAATGAAAAATTCACCACTTTGGAAAACATTCTCCTCTGAACCATCTTCCCTGAAGTGCTTATTTAACTTGCAGTTATTTTTCACTCACCTTTATGTGGCAATCTTTAGTTTGGCCAAGTCTATCTTACAGAGAGCGTCTCCCAACAGATTTTTCAGTGTTTGCCTTTAAATAGACGTCTGTGGGCTGATTTGCATCAGCAAACTGTTCATTAAAAAGGATTAAGCATGGTTAAGCACTGTGGCCCCATCAAAGAAAGTGAGCCTAAACACAAGGCACCTTCCCTCTATTGAAGGTGCCAACCCAAGCACTCTAATTTGGGGGCTTTTTGTCTCCCATACATCAGGAAACCTAAGACTTTTCATAATACAGCACAAATTACCACTTCAGCAATTGAGTAAATAATCACTGTTGACTTCTCTACTGCAGATTTACCTCAGAGTTGTGTGTTGGTGGCATGAACTGTGCTGTGACTTGGGGGGCAGGAGGGCCAGGTGCAGCCGGTTGGCTCTTCCCCCCTTAGCCATCCCTGTCTTCCCCCCGCCGTGTCCACTCATAGCAAGATTTAAGTGGTTAAATTGCTTTGTTCATCCCTTTATCAATGGCTGTACATGCTGTAGACCCAACTGCCTTGCACAGGCCTTGGGGCCACTGGTGGAGGTAGATGGGTCTCACCCCTGCTAGGGAAGGTCTCATAGTGTGGGGAAGAGCCCAGATCCAAATGAGGGGGAGAAAAGCATGACCTGGAAAGGCATCAGGGATTCCTTTCCTTTCATCTCCTGTGCTTTTATTTCCAGCAAGGAGGAGGAAATTGAAAATTTCTTTGAGCAGGCTTTCCCCATTTCAGAGACAGAGGAAGAAGATGCTGAGTAACAGCAGGATCCAGAGGTGGGGAAACATGCTCTGTGTCTTTGCAGAACCTGCACAATTGCCCCAAAGTGAGGAAAATACTGCAGTTCAGTGTTTATTGCTGAGCTGCCCCATTTCATCAGGTCACCCTTTTCGGCTCTGATACGTAAGTGCTGGAATTACCTGGCATGCTGCTGCAAATGAAGATTTCTCTTGAAAAAAGACGACAGAAGAGTCCAAACTGTAACTATATTTCCTACAGTCCTACAAAGTTTACTGAAGTTGTTGTAGGGTTTAGCAGACTGTCATCCTGTAATTACATGTTGTGTCACAAGACTTATATTCAAGCTGGAGAATGGAAAACTTAATAAATAGCTGAAATGTATAACACTCTCTTTATTCAGAAAAATCTGCCTGGAAAGCTCATAAGAAAAGGCTTTCCTGTGAGATTTTCTATACTTCCTACTAGAAGAGAGGCTGGAAACCTGAGAAGAGTCATTCTGTTCCAGCTGAAGTGGGTAGATGCCAGAGGTTTAGGAGGCTGGGGGAGAGGCGAGGGGAAGAAAAGGGAGTTACACATTTTCTTCAGAAATTTGGGTTCATCTTGAGTTTTTTTTGGAAAAAGCTAGTACTCACTTTTGTTTTGTCCGAACTAATTTCTTCCCTTCTATTTTGTTTAAATCACCTGGCTGAAGTACAGCCTGAGCCTGGCTTGCCTGAGAAGACACATTGGATTAATAGGTCTGTTCACAAAGCCCAAGTTGAATCCTGTTTGTAAATCCCTGCAAGACCTAATGTGCTCCATGCACTTCTTGCCAGGCACATGGAACCTCTTCCATGCTGTACAAAGGACCAGCTCAGCCCACATTACTGGAGATGAGCTTGTGCCTGGCTTGACCCAAATCCAGAGCTGAGCTGTGCTTCAGGATGGTCTTCGGTCCAGGAACATCAGTCAATACGAGCGTGTTTTGATGTGAGACACTCCATTTTCCCAAAGAACAGGCTTCATTTCCCTCTGTCAGTGCTGTTTAAGACATCTGCAGTTCAATTTTCAAGGTGCTGAGATAGCCTTCATAACTGATAACCCCTTCACAGCTTAGAAACATGACCTGAAATTGGCGGGTTCTGGAATGGGATATCACCTGAAAAGCAGAAATTGGGGCATAAAAAGCAAAGCACCTGGCAAATTCTTTACCATATTTTCACCCCTGAAGAGGAAAACGCACATGCATAGAAAGGAGGGACCAGAGGGACTAACCACAGCCCCCTCAGAAGTACATGATGCTTCAAATGCCAGCCTGACAGATGAAAGGCACACCTGTCTCCACCCCAAAAAGTGGCATCAGCAAGATGGCAGCAAAACTATCATTTATAAGAAAAATCCATCGGATTTTAGTTTGGCTTCATCCTATAAATGATGAAAAGTAGTGACAAGTGCTGTAATTTTTAGGTGCCTGTATTGAAATAAGGCAGAATTAAGATTTTTTTTCAATCCCTCAAATGCTTTCTGTCTTGAAACCAGTTCCTGCCACAGACAAGGCTTTTCCAGGAGAGTAGCTCTGTCCTATACTGTGCTACCAAGAACAAACACTACATGAGCATAAGTGCCAAAAGAGAAAAAAAAATATCTCCCTTTCATTTTTTTCTTTCCTTGCAAGGCCCAACATGCTGTCTTTGGACAGATTTCAATCCTGCTTTAATTCATTAAAAAAGTGAAACAAAATCACCATTTACATCCTTGACAGCTGGCAGGTTTTATGTGTTCTTACTGCTCCTGCCAAGTCCAAAAAAGAAAAAAAAAAGTTTTCATTCAGCTCTATCATGGATCTTTGGAGTGCTGGAAGTGTGAGAGATGTCAAAATGTACTCACAACAATGACATACAGTACCTGAAGGCAGGAACGTATAATGCTAATGTACTGGTGTAAAGGAAGTTACAATTTTCCTTTTCACTTAAAAAACAAACCAAATGAAACCAACAAAAAGCTCCATGACAACGTCAGAAAACATACCCTCCTTGAAAGAAGGAGCATTTTGCTTTCCTCAAAGCCCTCTGACATGTTCCAAGGGCTTTCTGTTCACCAGACTGCATTCCAGTCTACACTAGGAGGAAAGGAAAGGAAAGGAAAGGAAAGGAAAGGAAAGGAAAGGAAAGGAAAGGAAAGGAAAGGAAAGGAAAGGAAAGGAAAAAAAGAAAAGAAAAGAAAAGAAAAGAAAAAAGAAAAGGAAAGGAAAGAAAAGAAAAGAAAAGAAAAGAAAAGAAAAGAAAAGAAAAGAAAAGAAAAGAAAAGAAAAGAAAAGAAAAGAAAAGAAAAGAAAAGAAGAAAAGAAAAGAAAAGAAAAGAAAAAAAAAGAAAAGAAAAAAATGAGAAAAAAAGAAAAGGCAAATATCTGTTGCCTTATTAGCATTTCTTGATTCCTGTTGCTCCTGTGAGGTGAGAATAGTCCTGCAGTTCGAGTGCTGGGATGTGCTGCCAAAGTGCTATGGGCAAATCTTGTTGCTGCAGACCTTGGAAACTCAGTTCTTCCCTACTGGTATCAGGTCCATGGAATGTTGGAGTTCACAGCCCTACATGGTGATATTTGCCACAAGCAGGGGAAATGGAAATGGAAATATTATGGTGATTACAAGGCAGTGATAACAGTGCCCTGCAGCTGCTTTGGTAGAAATGAGCAGAAATGCCACTTGGATTTTGATAGGAGCAAAGATAAACTACGAATTGGCCCTGCTGGTGTTGCTTTTCCTTGCCTGGCTGCCCACTCCAAGGAATGCAAATGTGAGTTAAATCCATCTAAACACAAGTGTAAGAGGCGAAACTTCCCTCTACCCTGCACAGCTGTTTATATCAGAGAGAAGCCCTTTTGGAAAAAGAGAGGAGAAGCACCCCATGGTATAATTAAAAGCCATGAGCACACCCCTGCAATCATTTCCAGAGGCTTTTGGGAGGGAGCTGCCTCAGCCTTGAGAACTGAATCCTCACTCAGGAAGGACACATGCCAGATCATTATTCTTGGCTTTAAGGTAGAAAATACCTTATGGGCATAAGATGCTCTTTACTGCCTGCAGTACATTTCAAAGAACAGCTATCTTGTCAATCACACACTCTTTGTATTGCTTGACTAGGTCATTTTAATTTTGCTGTGGTTAGCTATTTTGGAATCGGTGTTATTCTTATGATCAGCTATCCCTTATCTATGGTGGTGAGAATAGCTTGGGGTTGCGACTTAAAGACCACAAGTATGACTAGTCTTGGCTCTGAACCTTGGAGACCCACAGGCACAGTCTTTTCTTACAGAATGCAATCATTGTGGCATGCACACAGCCCTGAGCTATTTCACTTATTAAGCACTTATTCACTGTTTAAAATGGCAAAGCTGCTCTTGGAAAAATCAACTTGCTGCTTTCTGCCTGCACAAGATCCCTTTTGATACACATAACGTTTTAGAAAATCTAAGCCCGGGGCTGTTGTCTACCTCTGAGATACAGTTACAGCAGGGTAATGAGGAGACTCTCACTTACACTGCTGTGCTCATCTTCATCCACACTGCTGTGGATGCAACAGGCAGAAATGATTTGTTCTCCACCAAAGTTACTTCAAAAAAACCCACAGCAGTGGAAACGTGGCTTTGTGTGCATATCTGGTGTCTGAGAGATCCAGAAAAACTCCAGCTGAGGGGGCAGGAATCGTGTGGTCTTGTTTACCAGACCTGGTTCTGGTAAGTTTCTGGAATGCTTCCCTGTGAGGATGGTGAGGCACTGGCGCAAGTTTCCCACAGAAGGTGTGGATGTGCCATCCCTGGAAGTGTTCAAAATGCATTTAGATGAGGCTTTGATCAACCTGGTCCAGGGGAAGGTGTCCCTGCCCATGGCAGGGGTGTGGAATGACATGATCGTTCCAAGTTCCTTTCCAGGCCAACCAAATCTGTGGTTCTCCGATTATCAGTGCTGCTTCTCAGAAATCCTGTGCTGTTGCAACCCGAGCCACTGGAGAGGCAATGTGTGGATGTTGTCTTGGCTGATCACAACAGAGTTTCCTCTTTCATCCACAGCTTCTCTGGGCAATCTTTTCCATGTATAACCATAGTCATGCACTTCCTACTCCAAATCTGGCTTTCAGCTCCCCTTCCTGAGCAGGTTTCAGTGCATGGCATGCTGGCTGTGCTTCCCATGGGGAGCAGTGCCTCCCACCAGGCTCTGATCTGTGGCTGGACATGGGCAAAGTGCCGGCAGCTCTGGGAGCCTTCGAGGTAAAATGCACTTTCTGAAAGTAAGATTACTCTTATTACTGAGCTGATGTGGAACTGTTTATTTTATTTCGTATTTTTTAGAATAATTTAATTATCATATTAGTTGTGTTCATAGCTTATATTCTAAGGGCACAATTGTATGAGTGAATGAAAGATTGCCTCCCACCAATTTCATTGTACAAACAGCCTGGAGCTCTCTCTGCCTTAAATATATATCCAGAAGTGGGCTGAATGTGTGTGGGAAGTGGAGAAAAACTTTGGAAGCAAATGGAGCTTTAACCCAAGGTATCTTTTGAAGACTTTTATTAATTTTCTAAAATAGCTAATGATTCTTTGAAGACTGGGGGAAAAAACAGTAGTTCTGTACTCTGCTCAATGCTGATCAAATAGTTCCCCAGTGGTTTGCAATCAATAAGATTTTTTTTTGGCCCTATTAAGGTAAATATAAAAATAAAATCACAAAATTCTGCTATTCCACATCTGGGAAAGTTCTGCTTTTCCACATGAAATATATGACAGGCCTGGAATACTGTGATTGCCAAAAAGACATATCTCCACACCATATAAACAGTGCAGTTGAAAAAATTATTACTTCATGAAATTTATAGCCAGCAGGGTTGTAGAAAATTTATATACAGAGATATAGAGAAATCAGTAAACAGAATTGCTATCTAACATGTTTTTTGGAGGTTTTTTTACATATATAGAGATATTCCCAGTTATTCTCCCTTTGGATCATGGAGTTAAAAATGCAATGGCACAAGAATTCAGAAATATTTCTAGAAACGAAAAAAGCAACCTCCAGAAGATGCAACCCACTGCAGAACACCTCAATATGTCAAAAATTATATTCTTCCTTTTCCACCTCCCAAAGAAGAAACCACAATGTTTTCTCTGAGAAATTATTTTGGTCACAATTCAATGACACATTTTTCACAACTGCATTTTCCAGGTGAAATATTCTTCTCTCAAGAGGCTTGGTCGATCCTCCCCCTTTTCCCTCATCTGCTGGTAAATCACACTGGAAAAGCATCTCCACTCTGCTGGAAAAACCTCTCACCACCTTGTATTCTAGGTCAGAGAGCCCTGAATGGCATCAGACTGGTCAGCTAGCTCCAGCTCTGTATTCCCAGCCAGATGTTCCACATGGCCCAGGGGCTGTCCCCACAACAGCTGGGGACCTGCACGGAAGCTGCTGGGCGTCTCCCAGCGACCCCAGCTGCAGGAGCATTGCTGTTTGCTGAGGCCCTGGAATGTTCCTCACCCAGCTGTGCTCCGCTGGACGCTTCCCACTGGACTGGAAGAGGACTGCTGACAGCACGGTGACACTAACCTCGGCCAGCTGACAACGAAAAGTTGTCTCCACACACCCTAGATTGGACTCATTGTCCTTCCTTTGACCTTCAGCTCCTTCCTCTGGCTCTGAGTAATGAGTGTAAGCAGTCCCAGCTATTCCAACAGATCTTTTGCCTATTTTTCTTCAAGCAGAGAGGATATTCCTCCTTCATTGCTCATAGTCAGATTTGTCTTCTAAAGAAGACTGGTGGGGAGTTGGTGAGCCTGAGCTCATGCCCTGGGAAGGGTTCGTGGAAGACTCAATACCTCTCAGGTAACTTGGAATAACAACCTCCTCACAGCTGGAGGATTCCTTTTCCAGTATCTGAACAAAACACACCTGCTGAAGAGCAGGATGCTACACTGTATCCACAAACTGGACATGCCTGGGGCTTGTCCCCTTGTATAACACAAAAGAAAAGGCAGAAAAATTCTTTACTGAACACCGAATTCCCCAGGAGAATACGGCTGAACTTGTCTGCAAGCAAGCCACTGCTGTTTGCATACTCTGCCTCAGATTCACCCTCTCCAGTCCATCTGTGAGTATTGTACTTCACACAGTAACAGGCATATCAAACATTACACAATTTGGGAACATGGGATGCATTTTCTTCCAGAATTTCTTAAGTATGTCACTGGCATGTTTTCCCATTCAATTGCAAGTCAAGACTGGCTACAGAAGAGAGTCATTGAGGGGGTAGGCCACAGTTGCCACCCTATTATCAATGTTATCATCATTATTATTAATATATGGCAGCAAAGGTCCCCTCCATAAGTCTACATAGGAAAAGTCTGAAAGCCAGAAGCCTCTATAATAGACAGAAATTAAGAAATTCTTAAATACTTGTGGGCCAGAGAGATAATCAATTCTTTTCCCTGAATGGGGCATTGTTTCTATCTGAAAAACAAAAATGATCAAGATGAAATCTGAAGAAATTTAAGACGCAGAACTAAAATGCCAATGAGTGTCTACTGACTGAAAAGGTTTTTGTCAATGTGGGGCCAAAGTTACCCACTACCACGTACAATCAGACAATCAGAGTGTCAAATAAAATCAGAGAATCTTGATTAGGCTTTTAAAATGCTCATTGTTCATTACATAGTGATTTTTTAGCTCTGTTGCTCTGAACATCTCCCTATCCTAAAGACTGCTGTGTCTGACAACTCAGAGTGGTGGTTACAAGGGAAGGATTTCTCTCTTTGTCACCTTCCCACTGTGGAAAATGTCTACAAATGAATGCAAAGAGCAAGGCAGCAGCTTGCAAAAAAATGCAAAGTCAAGCTTAGCTGTGGCCCACCTCTGCAGCAATCTTGTTTACACATCAGCACCTCAGGAACAATCCCTACTTCATTCACATTCCTCAACAGCAGCTTTATTATATGGTGCACCACATCCTCACATTAATTAGCACCTCACCGGCAGGCTGAGGATCATTTTTCAAAAGGATTGCAATTAACAAAATAAAACAAATCTCTTTTTAGTTCAAGCAGCATCACTTCTCTCCCTCTCTTCAAAGTGAGGGGGTAAAATTATTGCTTTCCTCTGCAAACCAGAAATGGAAATATTTCCCAACGCAGGGCGGTTTTCTCTTGCCTACCACCTTTTGCCTGAATATTTGAAAGGACTTGGCAAAAGGGAAGGGTGGGGAAGGATATTGATTTTCTTTGATTTTTCTTCAGTTTATCTGGGGAGTTGGAGGCAAAGAGGTGGTAAGTAACTCGCCTCAGGTTACAGGATGACTCATGAGCAGAGTCTGTGGGCTCTTGGATTATTCACTCCAGCAGATAATCCAACAAACGCAACGATTTCACTGCAACTCAAAATTTGGTACCATGTCTTCGACAGCTAGGGAGCCAGACAGCTCTTAATGACAGTGAACACAATGTAATCTGTTGAACTACACTGTGTTCCTTTAGATGCTTTGCAATGTGATCTTCTCTCTGTGAGGAAAACCCTTAATAGGTGGGGTTTAAAGATTCCTTTCCCTGCTTTTAAAACAAATTCTGTGGGGAAAAAAAAAAGTCTTGACTTAAAGTTTTGTGTATAAAACCAGCTTAGATTTATCATTAAAATCTGTGGCTGAAAAAAGTGTCAATAAAACAAAAAAAATATTTGCTGTCAGTGGTAATCCAGCTCCCTCAGGGGCAGCCAGAGGATGCCATGGCCTCCAGTCATGATTTTCTGGTTGGATTTGCCCTTCTGTGGATGTGAATGTCTTTTCCTCCCCAGGGCTGTTTTCAGGCTCCAGAAGCCAGGGCTGCCTGAGGCAACTCCCAGGAAGCCCCATGATGGATTTGCTGGTGGTGTTTGATTTTGCTGGTGGGTCATTCAGTGGCTGTCATGCCCAAAATGCCAGAGAAAGCCAGCTTAGAAAAAGCACAGTATTGCTTCTGGAATGGAAATTTCTCTTTGGGGAAAAACTGTTCATTAAAAAAAAAAAAAAAAAAAAGGAGCCCTATTCCTCCCTCTCCAGGTGTCTCCATAGGGCCTGTCCCTTCATTGTGGGGCAGCCAACAAGGCAGTTCAATGATTTATCCTCACAAGCCTGGTAAAGTCCCTAAGAGAGGCTTCCAAAATCACCCCAACTAATCTCAGAAAGGAAAAGCTCATTTTCTACATTCACTTTAGCCCTGCTTTGGATGAAACATGGCAAAGCCATAAGAAATGCTGTACTGTGGCAGTGCCTTTGTGACACCAGCAATATCTGTGTTTTGTAATGAACTTCTAGGGCCTCCATGTGGTAAAGGGTGCTGTTGGCAAGCACATGTTCCTTCCCCATTAAATACTCCTGTGCTGAGAGGAGCTGTCAGTGCTGGCAGGTTTTTCACACTAAGGGAAGAAGAATAAGGCCACATCACTCTTGAAGATGGCAGGACTTACCCAAAAATGTCCTGATGTTTTGGGATTCAGATTGTGTGGAGTAGCTGGGCATTAATGAAGCCTCTCACAAAAACATCTCTGCTACACTTATGGACCTAAAAACAACAACAACAACAACAAAAAGTAATAAAAAAGGATCTGGGAAAACCATCACAAAGGGACTAAGAGCTATATTGGAGGTATCTCCCCTGCAGGCATTATTCCTCTGAATAGGGCAGAGTTTAGGGCAAGTCAAAAGAAAGCTGCTGATCTGGAAATAATGGTGAAGGCCAGAAAGACCCTGCACTGTGCACAGCCCACCAGCTGTGTGCTGCCTTCAGCCAGCACCACAAAAGGAAACAAACACAGATCAGCTGCAAAATTATTATTATTACAGCTCCCTTGAATCATCACTATTATTGTTATTATTATTGCTGTTGTTATTATGCTCAGGCCATTGAAGACTGAGGTTTAGTGTCAGAGAGGTTTCAGTGGTTTCAGGGGTGCTCTTGGAAAGGATATGTTCAAGCTGCCACAAACCTCTCACTGTTGTCCTATTTTCCAAGCAGTTCCATAACCTCTGATAAAGCACTCGAACAATTTTTTGCCATCACATGTCAAAAAAATAATCCTGAGAAGATTCCTCCAGGCTGAACACAAGGGCACACCTTAGGGCAGTTGTGGCCACAGTGAAAAATGTGTATTTCCCTGGCAGCACTGCTTGCCTCTGGCATATATTTGAAAATAAATGGAATGATGTGTCCCTGTTTGCTTCTCGCACTGACAATGGCCAGAACTTGGGTTACAAGTACATCAAGTCCCTGCTAAGAACACCAAAGAGTGAAAGTGTGTGAGTTCCAAGCGAATGTGGATTTTCCAACAAACGTGGTACTATTCCCATGATATTTCTCCAGGATCATGTTCTGCTTTCAACAAAATCATTTGATTCTCTCAATGGGTGCTAGAGATGGAAAATATATATTTCATATATGTTAATATATATGTTCATGTAGGGTACATCTTTTTTTTGATGGAAAACCAGGCTATAGCTCTTCCCAGCAACTACTGGATTTTTACATTTTTCTTTTTCCTTTCAAAGAAACCTAATGAACATCAGTCTCAAGAAGAAGAAGAAAAATTTTTCTTTTCCACATTGATTGGTATTTAAGTTCTTGTTATATTGGGAAAGATATCAATGCACTTGTGTTGAATCAACATGTTGAACATCAATAATGAGCAAACCTAGTAATTCCTGTCAAACCTAATATGTTAATGAGGATAAAATTACATATACTCCTGGTCTATACCAGTATATTTCTAGTTATAGAAGACAAGCCTTAACATCCAGTGATACTCCATGCACTGCACCCATCTCACTAAATCCAGTGTTTCTCTGAAATGCCTAATTTAATTTAAAGTCATAGAGCCACACCATAGCCAACAGATGAAACAAGAATGTAACAGACAGTCCTAAACCAGTTGTATTTTTCTGAACATTTCCACCTCTTTACATTAACTGTAATTTCATTGATTACAATGCAGTTTTTTCCCCCTTTGTGCTGCTGAGAGAGCTTCACTCACAGTCACTGTTTCCTTTACATCATTAATTATTCAGCCTGCTCACCTGCTCATGTGCGGTTCTCATGTGAGTGTGAGAAAGCAGCATGAAGAAACCATGGAAAATATGAATGCAAAACCACAAAGGAACTGCAGGCATCACCAGGGCCAGGTGCAGGCTCTGAAGCTGGATGTTTCCAAGCCATCTTAGGATCAACTCATGGTTAACATTGTCATTGTTGGGTTACCAGGCTTGTTATGTTCTGAGCTCTGGGCATTACTTTTTTTAAGGTACATCCTATGAGATTCAAGTTCCACCTACCAAAGATATTCAGAAGAGAACACTTGGCTGTGAAATTCCATTGGGAACCAGAGTGTTGCTTATTAATAAATAGGATAGATAGATANTGAAGGTGTCCAGCCCAAAGCTGCCAGGATGAGGACCACGCCAGCTGCTCCCGGGGCAGCTGGGCTCTGGGACAGGCTTCCATGCCCTGTTTGAACTCAGAGGGGAATCTGTGCCCAACCACCCGGAGCAGCTGCNGACTTTTAAAGATATCATAGCAAAACAAGCCAGCATATGTCTAGCAAGAAAGAAATCACAATTCATGTCTGCTCATAAACCCAAGTTTGCTATATCAAAGATGGATGGTATTATTTTCCAGCTCTCAATAGATGTGCCATAATTTACAAATAAACAAAATATCATGCATATAAAATACTTCAAAAATTAGTAAAATAGATAGATAGATAGATAGATAGATAGATAGATAGATAGATAGATAGATAGATAGATAGATAGATAGATAGATAGATAGATGATAGATAGATATTTTAAATGAGATCTTCATTTCTTTAGGCAGAATCATGGGAATGGCATTGTTCACTGTAGTTATTGGTACACAGTTACCCTCACCGTGTCCTCATTAAGATGCAAGAAAACTAGACAATTTATAGGTTTAATTCTTTCCGCCTCCCTTTCTGTGATGTTTATTCTCTTCAGAGCTTGCTGCCCATCCCCCTCCCCTGGCTGACCTTCCTCACAAGGAACATTCTGTTTCCTACCAGCCCTTTTCTCCCCATCCCATCCCATCCCATNGGCCACAGCTGTTTGATCAGGTCACGGTCTCCTTCTCTCAGAGCCACTGGCAACCAGTATGGAAAACCACTGGTGGAGAGATCAGATTTCCTTTCCCATTCCTTTTCCACCAACAGGGAACTCTGCCCTGTTGATTTGAGGGCACAGTGGACATCAAGGTTGCTTGGTGGCTGCTGAGAGGCTAGCAAGGCACACATTCCCAAACTCCATATATTCTCATTTTCCATTTATTTTCCCCTCCCAGTGACGCCTGCAGAAGGAAGAGCAGGTGAGCAGCGCTGCAAAGTGCTGGTCATGCTATTGCTCCTTCAATCACATCATGAATTATAAAAGCAGATCACTTGGATTGAGTGTGAGGTACCAGAAAACTTTTGGATGTCCCTGGTGTATGATCTCATGCAGACAGCCACCTGTTATGGGCTGCAGCAGTCATAAGCTGGTCCTGGATAAAGAATTGTCTTCTCTGTTGCCAGGACAGCAGATCTATCTGTATCAAAAATCTATTTACTCTGCAGAAATTGCCATTAAAATTTTAGCTTGGTGATATTTTCCATTAGGAATTTCTGAGCTTTGCATGCTCCCATGTGCTTGTAGAGCTATGTACCTACATGTGCAAACACTGCAGGAAGAAAATGTGAACACTGAGATATAAATGCAACTGTTCAGGTCCAGTGGAGATCATAAAAAGAGTGAATTATTGTTAAAGAAAACCCAATCAACAACTAATAAACAGCAAGGAAGTTTTAAAGTCTGTTGTAAACTTGTCTATGATTGCAGTTAAATTTTTTCCATAGGTAACAAAAATTTTTTGAAACATCTTAGGCTTTTGTCTTTGCTACACTTCTAACAAAATGATTAACAGATTCTGTAGGAGATCAGTGCTTTAATTTTAATTTTTTATTGATAATTTAAGAAAATAAATATTGATGCTTTAAACTTTTTTTTCCTCTCCCTTTCTCCCCCCTTGTTTTTTTGCCATCACCTGCAACAGACAATCTAGTATCTATGTATGTGTGTCATACAGTGAGAGAAAGGGAGAGGAAGGAGCAATGGGCTCCATTTTAGTGTCCAAAATCAGGAGCCTTTTATTGCATTCCATCCCAAATCTATCAGAAAACCCCCTCCTCAGACACGGGTCCTGTGCAAGCTTCCAGATAGATATTCCATTTTGTGTTGATTTTGGATGTGGAGCCAATATCAGCCTGATCATGGAAACTGAGTTCCAGCTTTAAATCTGGAGAGGCAGCTGGTTTCTCCTGAATGCTTTTAAACGCTTTCAGCCCTTTGGATGAGGAATGCCTGTTTTACCATCAGTCACTCAGAGTGAGAGACCTGGCTCTGAAAGGCCTGCTAAATCTTACAGCTTCGTCTCGATCACACTTTGCATTGCATTAAGTACCTAAAGAAAAGGTATTTATACAAACAAATCATGTGCCAAGCAGTTTTTTCTTTAATTCAAAAAAAATATGAGAGGTTTACATACGTAAAAAGCACATCTCCACGTGCAACACCCTTCCTGGTGCATTTTCAGGCAAAATAACAAGCTAGATGCCAAGACTACAAGTTGTCCAACAGCAAATCCAGCTGTCATTAATGCGGGTATCCATCCTCCAGTGGAAACAGCCTCCATCAACAGCAGACAGCTGTGGCTTTTAATATAATTCAGCGGCGGAT
Organism: Phainopepla nitens; assembly: GCA_013400175.1. NCBI lineage: Eukaryota > Metazoa > Chordata > Aves > Passeriformes > Bombycillidae > Phainopepla > Phainopepla nitens. The sequence continues at coordinate 1,082,386 of VXBQ01010227.1, forward strand.
AATACAAAGCAGTACTTTCACAGCCGAAGTGCGGATGAAAAATGACACAGCCCAGGAACATGACAAGTAACAGGCCTGCGGGGTGAAGTTCTGACTGGCTTTAACTGGAAAGCTTGTTTTCTCTCGAGCATGCGTTTGCCAGCTTCAAATGGCACTTACTATTTTTGGTAAAGTTGTTGCAAGCCCTCACACATGCTTCATCCAGCACCAGTTCAATGGTATATGATAATCATTTGGTATTAAATACTGGCAACAAAGCCAGAAGGTTTTCTTCATGCATCCTCCTACCACTGCCAAGGCAATCAAATTAATTCTGTTAACAGCCTGCCAAGTCAACTAGCCCACTAAACTGTCCTGCCTTGAGAGCGAAATCGAGCCCTTCCCATCAAACCGTGCCGTTCCCCTGCAGAGGGTGACGGCTGGAGCCCTGCCAGCGGGAACCGCTGCTATCATCGTGCGATGCCATGCGATGGCTCTAATGAGCTGACATTTCCTGTTGCTAAACTGCCACGTCTGGAAGCCAAAGCAAATAGTGCTCAGCCCCGGCAGAAACCAGACGATGGTTTCTGACTTTTCCCTCTGCCTTCTGTTTTCTCGCTTGCGATGTTTCTCCATCCGAAGCTGCCTAGATAAAGAGGGATAAAGTAAAAAACTGCTTCTGCAGCATATGGAAAGTATCAGGCTGCTCTGCAGAAACCAAGCTGTCTCATGTTGCTTCCCCAGTCCTCACAGACCACTCTGCACCAGAGCCATTCCCTGTTAATCACAACAAGGAGCTGCTGTGAGCGAGAACCACGGGCACAGGTTGCCCACACTGGCCTGCCTCTGCTGCTTTGCCCTGAACCCACATCTGAGCTCAGATTTCTTCCATGTTTTCCTCTCTCTTCTGGTTGCTTATTTCAGCACCAGCAGTGGCAGATGGGAGATTTCACACACCCTTTCTAGGATCTCCAGGAAATCAGTGCAGAGCACTGAAGTTGCTATCATTATTACATCTCCTGAGTCTCTCATAATCACCATTTGGCACAGTGAAATCTTAATGCTTCTCTTCAGAATGATTTTTCACCTAAAGATTTTCGCCTAAGGGAACACTCTTTGGTGAGGGTCAAATCACCAGTGTGTGTGGAAACCACTGTGGTTTTAAGGCCAGCAGTGCTCACTGACACATCTGAAGCAGAGGCACAAGAGGTACAACCAAGGAGTATTAATGGGAAGAAAAATTACAGGCTCAGGCTAAAAAACCAGGCAGAAATCCTCTGGGGAATCTTAACACATGCTCCTCAGCATGAAAAGGAGCTATTGGATAAGCCAAGTTGAACAAGCATGAAAGAGATGCTTTGCTAGGAAGAGGGTGGAAATTATGAAAAATGACAGAGAGAATTTTTTTTTCACCCTCTGACAGAAGGCCACAAGGTTCAAGGCAGCATCATTTTTCTGTGTCACTTTCTAGGCTAGGATAGAGATGGGATTTTATCTACCTGCACCAAGCTGCTTTCTAAAGACTATGCACTAAATAGGGGCCTGTTTTGCTGTCAGCATAGTTTTCTTCCTAGCCTTTAATTTTGCCCTCTAAATGGTACACGAATTTCATAGATCTCGAGCTGTACTTGAAGCCTTTTCCCTAAGTCACGGCACTGGTAGTCTTGGCTGTCCTCCATCAACTTAACTATTAAGTCTCAAAAGTCTGTTATAGATTTTATAGACTTGGGGGAAGCACGTTTTGCTTGTGTGCAGGCACTCATCTGCTCAGTTCGGTTTGCTCGTTTCTGTAGTGGCACATTTCATGTTTGTGGCATCAATAAATAACAAAAAAACTATTCCACTGATCCCTTTGGATTATGCTGAAGAAAAGGGAATGAAAATTATCCATAGAAAAATGTTTATTTTGGCAGCAACCTGTCTCAGGAAGCAGTGACACTAAAATATCAGCAGCACTGGGAAGAACTAAGCGTGTCTTTACAATTCCAATTTTATCTGCCATGGATTAAAGCAAGTCATAGAATCACAGAATCATTTAGGTTGGAAAAGAGATCATCAAGCCCAGCCTTGGATGTAGAAATCAGTGCACTGTGGTTCCATATGATCCCTACATATACCACATAGTTCTTAGAATTCTGAAAGCATCCACTTCATCCCTTCCCACAATAACATACCAAAGATTTTCAAAGAGACTTAAAGCATAGGGAAAATTAATAAAGAAAATAGGTACTGACATGGATAAAAATAACCTTTCCTCTGAAAGCACAGAGAAAAGCCACTGATGGCACAAAAATTGCTCTCCTCCCCACCCCAACCACCTCCCTTTGCTGGGGGTTTCCATGAGCAAGACCTGGCTATCTAAGCTGCAAGTCTTCATGATTACACAGAACCAAAACAGGGTTCTCTGCCTTTGCCTTTAATTAATGTTGCAGTTCTGAAATTAACAATTGGGAAAAGCTGCTGCTTACCCAAGGTACTGAACTATTTTGTGAAATGGGCTATTGTATGCAAAATGGATGCAATGAGCTGTGTAGCTTAAAAAGAACTATATATATTGCTCAGGTGATCAAAAGGTCTATAATATATAATCATCACTTCTCAAGCTTTTCTTCAAAACCTAGGTGGAGGAAAGAAACAAAAAGGCAGTGTAAAGTTTAAATTTGTAAGACTGAGTTACATAAGCAAGGAAATAAAGCCTGAAAACCTCCCTTGCTCCATACCAAGAAAAAATCTGGTCCCAGTTAGAGCAACGTTGGGTTTTCAATACAGTGGAACTTCTTCCAGAGTTCTTAAAGTGCACAAATATAAGTCATTTCCAATTTAAAGACCTTCTTGGGCATGTGTATAGTATCTCATTTTCTACCTGCATAGGTCAGAAAATCTTGTCATATCTGTTTAAAAATAAACTATCATATTCCCATAACAGCAAAATCTCAAGGCTTTGTTCTGAGATGTCAGTCTTAGATATTTTACTCTTTTGAGGAAACTCTGCTCTTTGGTTTCTAACACTGGCATGTGCAGTGCTAGACAGCACATCAGGTGGGTTTCAATGTGTTAAGTGGCAAAGGACATTCAGCTTTGGTGTAGAAATGGGTTTTGGTATCACCTGAAAACTAAAAAACAATATTTGAAATATAAGGGAATTATTTGCAATTCTTATGTTTTCAAATAGATGTTTTTGACTTTATGTCAGTTAAACCCCACCTAGGACCTGGTCTACTCTCTTTCAACCAGGAGCAAAATACAGGAAATAAAATTCAAGTGTTTTTCCATTTGTATTTGCGTAATATTTGCTTTGGGCGAAAAGCACATGAGTTGTGCTGACCTGGTGCTGGAAGGGTGAGCACTTTGGAAAGGACAAGGAAAGGGAGGTTCCATCCCGAGATGATGGTATCCATCAATTAATGGTATTCATTAACTGACTAATAGAATGCTGTGTCATTTCTAAATGGGCTCAATGTCAAACTCCTGCTTCCCTCCAACTCTGACAGCATCAACAGTGTGCTGTTGAAAGTGTGGCTCGAGGTCTCACTCTGACAGCTCTGAAAGGGTATTTTGGAAGGATTTATTGGTTTTGAATAGCTTATTTCACTAACCCATAAAGAAACACTTTCCTTCAACACAAGCACAAGTGGTTATTTTCTATACTTAAGAAGGCCAAGGTAAAGAAAACCCAACTGTGTATTTTTAAATATTTTATCTTTACACAAGCCTGGGTTATGTCGAGCCCAAAGCCATATACATACTTCACAGAGAAGATAATAATATCTGACAAAATCTCAAGAACTGTCTAACTCACATGCCAAAACTTTCAAGAAGGAGTATAAAATTAGAAAAAAACAGTCCCAACAGAGATGTTATTAAAGATAGGATCTTCACCACCTGATGAGAAGCTGCATCATCTGCTCATGATGAGATGGAGAAGCAACAGAAGTCAACAAATTCTCTGCATTTCCTACAGTGCCACAGTAATTAAATGCCCAATTTTTTTGTTGTTTTAAGTCTGTGCTAAAAATGGTCCTTCAGCATATACAGAACTAATCTCTTTATCCTATAGACTTCCTAACCTACAGGGTGAGAGTATGAGAGAGCTGTAGGAGTGAAGGAATTCAGACTTTTCCCAAAGATCTTGTTAAGTTCTTAGCTGCCCCTGTTCTGTGGCCACTCTTCACTTTCAGGATTTTCTGCAATATCCTTCCTCATGTTTTTGAAAATTAAGGAAAGAACAGTGTTATGATATGTGAAGAAAAGCAATCAAGTAAAATACCATCCATACAAACCTGAGAAAAATCTGAAAAGCAAACAATGTCTCCATCAGAGAATTGTCACAACACAAGGCTGTAATAATTATTATAATATTATATTATTTTCCTTAGCAACAGCCTATGATTTGTTTAGGCTATGTAAGTTTCAAAGAGGCTGACATTTCAACAATTCAGGGAATAACGCAGTTGGATTCTTGTTAAACTACAAGTAAAATTTAATCCCATTTCATAAATGACCCCTGATTAAGCTTGTCCAGTCTCTCAGATGTCAGAGACTGCTACCCTGATAAAAGAGCTGAGCTGACTGAGAAAAATAACTGGAGAGGACCAAAAGAACAACCATAATAATTCATCCTGCCATTTCAGTCTGAAAAGCAGGAGACTGTTCCTGTTTTTAACAGACTTGAAGAAAGTGACTTTCTCAGGGTCACCCAACAGTACACGGTCTGGAGTCCCAGCTGCCAGGATCCTACCAAATCCTCTCCCCATAATGTCACAGAGGAAATGCCTCATTCAGTGCTGTCCATACCTTTGAGTTTCTAGAGCCATTCATCTCTTAAAATGTCATATTTGGGAAGCTTATCTAGGTATCTTTGACTTTTGGTGACAATTTCCATTGCAGGGATCTTTGTGATTTCTTAACAGCCACTAGCCTGAGTCAGTGTAGAAAATAAAGGAATGGGTTCCTTTGGAAGGCTCTGAAAGCAAGCGTAGATAAGTCTTTGCTGTGGTAGCAGTAGCATCATATCCTGCTGCCCCACTTTCCATCTGGAATGACACCAAAGAGAGCTGAGATGTCACCCTGGTGACTACAATAAGAACCAATGGCTTTTCCCTGTTCAGGAGCATTCTGATCTGTTTTGCATTCAAAGCCTTTGCTGGAAGGAGTTATGGCTTTCTGAATATTATTCTTAGTCACACATTTATTAGATAGGAAATATTGTCACTGAGCACTTCTTAGAAACATTATAGACCCCTTTAACACTTTTATATGTTTAGCCAGTCTTATTCTCTGCCTTCATGATTCCCACTGTCCCTTTCCCTCTCCAGAATGAAAGGAAACAATTATTTAACCCAAGAGACATGCTGAGGGCATCAACAGCTGCGGTTTTGCTGCTCCACACTCTGACTCAGGGTCTTCTCCAAATCCCCAGAGGAAGTCAACACAACTGTTTCATTGCTTCAAAAGGGGTTTGGATCAGGCTTTTTTTTGTGATGCTGGGGAAGTCATTTTGCCCCCTGTGCTCAGCACACACTCTTCTGAAACAGGCAACCTGTGTTTGAACTGGCCTGGGAGCTGCCATGGAACTAACCACAAGTTGTCATGGTGATAGAGAGGGAAATAGTTAATGGTCCAGCCATTACTAATAGAGGTTGGAAAGAAATAACTTCTGTTTATATTTCATTGTTGTTTAAAGCGCTGAGAACTAAAAAAGGAAATATCTGATGATTGAGGCTGTGTTTGTATTGATTTTCTTCCCATTCACGTTTTCCTTAGCACAAAGAAATACTTCCACAGCCCAGAAATGCGGTATTAAGGGGAAGGTGTCAGAGGACAGAAGAAAAGTCTCTTTTGCAGGAGAGCAGTTTAGCAATTTTCAAGACTTGAGCATGAGAAAGGAGTAATTTGGCTGCTCCAAACACGCCTGGCACTGATGGGAGCTGGATGTGTTTGCCAGACCCTTGGGGAGATGCTCAGAGTCCCGGAGAGGGGATAAAGCAATGCCCAGGGCAGAGAATTCGGTGTCTGCCTCACTCCGAGGTGCTTGGCTTCGCTGCTGGGGGATTCCTGGTTCCTCCCCATCCTGCTCCCCACGCATCCCTGCATGCTGGCCCAAGTCCTCGGGCTCCAGTGATTTATCTGTTCCTTCACGGAGACCTCTCCAGGACCAACCCCGAGCCATGGGCCAGCTCCGGAAGAGGCAGTCGAGCCTCCCCAGCCTTTCCAGCCGCTGTGCCGGAGTGTGGAGTGAGTGCCCAGCCCTGCTTTTGCAAGGTTTTACGGTTCACACTTCCATCTACCTCCCTCCCCCTTTCCCTCTCTTCCCCTCTGTCTTTTTCTGTCGGATGCTTCAAGGAAAAGAAAATTTATGGAAGCGGTTCCAAGAGCTGTTTTCCCTGCTTTGGTGCTAGTCGGTGCATGCTCCAGGCTGGCTCAGCCCTCCCTTCCCTCTGCCCGGTTCCACAACTCCTTCACCTCTCACAAAAGATGGATCATGTTACCCTTCGCTTGTTGCCTCCCGGGCCCCAGCCCCCGGAGCTGGTGAGTGCATCCTTAAACGTGCCAGGTACATGCTGCTCCCTGCACCTCCTCTGTAGGATAAAATTCCCTTTCCACATTCCCACCCTGGGAAAAATGTGAATTTCAAGTGTTTTCTGAGACGAAGAAGTAAGTGATGTTATCTTTCTGCACAGGGATGAGTGGTAGGAAATACAGGATCTTATCCTCTCTCGTTTAATCAGCAAATTGCTTAATAAACGTGAATTAATAAATCAGAGCAGTGACACATGCTTGGTTTAGAGGCTGCCTGAGTGACACCGTGCTTGTCCTCTGTCCCCAGGGCCAGCTTCAGGCATGCTCCAGCAGGGAAGGCAGGATCCCTGCTCCCTCCAGCCTCTTCTCCTGCCTCATGTGCCAAAAAAGCAGCTCAAATAATGTGGATGGCAAAATTAATTCTGCCAGGACTTCTGAATCCACAGAGCTCACCCAAGCTCAAGATGCAACGAGCAGTTCTGCCCTTCCTCTGCCCTCCTTCTGTTGCCCCTTCTGCTTCTGCATATTAGCCTCTCTCATTTTCTCCCTGAATCTCATTCCAAGGCTTTTTGACTGCCGTATTGCTCTGTCAGTGCTAAAATTTCAAAGAATAAAACTTAAAAACCCTGATTCAAGCTTAAAACTTGGTTTCGTGCTCCTGCTTTTCTAAACCTTGGTGGCCATTTTTCTCTAGAGCTGGATCCTGATCTCAAGAGCAAGTTTAAGAATTTGGGATTTCTCACTGTCTCCCTTCTGCTGGTTCAAACCCAGAGCAAGCAGGGGTTTCAGGGACTGAATTTTTCTCGTGCATATTTCTGCATTCAGACTAAGATCTTGTGTGACAGGGATCAGTGGCTGTCTGGAGGTGAAGTGGTAACTTCAAAATGAACTGACAGCTCTGATAGGCCCTGAGTCTGGGGGCATCTGTGGTGCCCTTTCCAGGACTGCCAGGCTGTGAGACAGCAGCACTATAAAAACAAGCCTGTTTTCAAAGGTTTGTCTCTTGGCCTTCCCTCCACAATGATGTCTCACCTACAATACAGCCAGTGACTCATCCTTCAATTATTGCTGCTGTCATTCCGGTCCAAATTGCTAGGAGGAAGGGAAGTACTGACAGAGACACTTTGGGCGATTAAAATACCCATGTCTGCGATGCTTTATAACAGCTTTGCTATAAGGAACCTGCTTTCTCCGTGATTACTTTGTTATGAATTCACTTGTGCAACACATTCTTGGAACAGCATGGTTTGTTTCTGGAACCAGGAATCAGTGACAGGAGATTCATTATAGGCAGGGAATATTTTTGTTAAAGAAAAGCTGTCAGGTCAAGTCAGGCTTTTATACTGCTGTTTGTAAAACAAGGTGTTTACATACCTGTAAAGCTGCCACTTTTTTTTTTTTTCTCTTTTGATGGAAGTCACCTTTAGATATGTAGGTGGAAACAGTTCTTTGGTACTGAAAGCAGAGTGAGAGCAGGAAAGGCCAAGCAGCCACTCTTCCTTGCCCTTTCCTCTCCTTACAAGGTTCCAGGCCCCTGAGGGGCTGTCCTCAAATCCAGGGATGTGCAATGTGCACCCTCAGCTGTCAAATGCACCCGGCTCTGCCTGTGTTGTGACAAAGGGAGGGTGCAGCCTGCTGCCTGCACCCTCCCTCCTGCCAATCCCTACATCTGTCCCCAGGGCCATGGGAGAAACCACTCTTTGCCGCAAGGTTAATTATTAAGATACTCTAGCTGATAAATGAAAGCGCTAAGAACTCGTCCTGCTGCATATCCCTCCTCTCTGCAGGCAGCTACTCAACTCTTTTATTTTGGATTATGATCTCTGAAGGAACAGATAGTTTGGCAATCGTGGTCAAACTGTTTAGACAATTCAGTCAATGGAAAACCCTGAGGGAAAACGACAGCTACAACAAAAACATGAAGACAGAGGGATGTGAGAGCAAACCCTGTTTGATAAACTGTGTCTTCAGACAAAACCCCTCCTCTCTTGCCCATGGTGAACACGCCAGGACTGTTTCTTTCTCAGCTTCAGTTTGCGTCCCAAAGATGAAGGAAAGAATGTAAACTAGACAAACAACAAATTAATCTAGAAATTAGATGCTCATCTCAGAAATAGGAAAATTGTAAACTGGGCAGGATCTCTGTGTTTCTGTTTTTCTATTTCTCTGGGGCTAGTGGAGCTGGCACTGGATGTTTTAATTCTGGAGTGAACACTTCTGTCCCCTAATTTATCCTGCCATTTGCCCACACCCAGGAAAACAAAATTTGCATTCAGATAAACACAGACTCATTTCCAAGCCTACACAGGCTATTTAATTAAGAGTTTCCAAGTGGAAACCACTCATTATTTCCCCAAATTAAGGGCTGCTCCATAGGAACCCTCCCTTCTCCTCTGAGATAAACAGAAACCAGGAGGCGAGGGGCCAGGTCATATCCTGAACTCCCACCCCTGCACGACCATCAACCACCAGGCTGTGCAAACACAGACCTGTGTCTCTGGAGGGGAAAATCAAACCAGAGGGCTGGAAATACTCGTCCCCTCTGCAGCCAAAACCTGGAGTGAAGCCAGGCTCCACTGGTCTGACTGCTGCGGGGAGGAAGGAGCTATAAGCCAGCAATTAGCAATTCTGCTCCTAACAGGAAAGATTGCTGGGAAGCATAAATAGGGTGGCTCTTTATTGGGGAGTAAGTGCAGGAAGTCGTGTTGATGATGATGGTTGGGGTTTTTTTCAGAAAGCTGCCTTGCCTACAGAAGGATGGGGCTTGTCGGAATCGTGGCATCTGGGCGAGGAAAAGCTTCGTGCACAGAGGTTTGGGCACAGCTTTAGGGATTTGCACCCCTGATATTGTCACTTCCAGTCCCAAACCATTCTATGATACATAAATGTGCATTAATGAGCTCCACAGCTTAAGAGGTAACATAAAACACTTTGGTAGACACTGAGTTTTAAGTTTATATTGTGGTGTGCAAGGGGGGAGTCTCAGATGTTCAGAGTGATTGCTTTTTATTTTTTCTTCTTGTTTTAGCAGCACTCTAATGTTATCACTTACACACAGATCTCTGCAGTTTTTGAAGGGACAGGTACTTTTCCAAGCAGCATGAAAAATAAAATCATGAATGATGCAGAGCTTAGTCATGAGAAACACAGAATTGACAAAAAGAAAGCTCGGGGAAGGGGATTAGTTTGTTTGTGCAAATGACTGAGCAAGAAAATACACCTCTAGACAGACTCTTGACACCACTTAATGATCCAGAGGCCTCAGATGAAGAGAATATAAGGCCTGGAAAGTAACCAGATTTCTAGTTCTTACAAATGAAGGATGTTAACTTATTAATAGCACTAAAAATGAATGACACTAGGCTGGAGGACTATGACAAAAGCATTCCTCTTGGACCATCACTTCGTGCATTTCATCGCACGTATACATTTGAAATCAATCTCTTAAACATGTCAGCCCCGTACCCAATGGAACTCACAGCCCTGTGTAGCTTGTCCAGTCCATCTAACCACTGGATTAAAGGGAAAAACAGACCTGCTGTGGGGTGCAGGAATTATTGGTGATGACACAAATCAAGCTGGGAGCAAAGTGACAGCATGACAAAAAGAGGAAATTCTCTCTGACAGGCCCTTTACTTTCTTTAATGACATATCATTCCTGGTCCAGATTATGTAGGGACCTCCAGTGCTACTTGACAGTACCTGGAGGAGACAACCTTAAAATTTTGCCAGTTTTGCCTTAGATAAATAGATAGAGTTTCTTAAGTGCTCCTTGAACTTCCTCCTACTTACTTTTGAGAGTGCTCCTAATCTAAGGCAGTGATATTAAGCTCTCCAGCGACTGGCAAGTTTTAAAGGATCATTGTATGTTTTCCTGCTCAAGTGATAAATCTGGAGGTCAGTTCCTGGCATGGCCAATGGGAGCGTGGATTTGTGCTGCAGAAGACAGGTTTACAGTATTAAAACCCGAGAGAAGTAATTACATGAGCCACTTTGGATGAAATCATAATTAAGCCTTATTGGGGTTTGAAAGTTTGAATTTACAATATGTTTTACTCGCTGTTTTTCATTTTCATGAACCTCTGGCAGTTTCTGCTTCCAGCTGGGACAAGAAGAAAAGTAGCTTAAATGCACGATGAATTAAATAGTGAGAAACCCATATCCTTTCACGAGGGCAGTCCAGGAGAAATCTTGGTCTTTAGACACACAGAGCTCTGTTATATTCCTCAGGCAGAAGTGTACTAAGTAAAAATAAGGATCTGTGATACTTTGGGGGTTCATTCAAAGTAAAACCCTTTCCCATGAAAAGGAAAGAAAACGTCTGAAGTTCAGTTGCGTTTTCCCTGAGGAGCCCTTGTCTTGAGGCAGGGCACAGCAGGAAATACAAAATTCCCCTTCTGGGCAAGAATTAGAGAAAAAAAGACCATGTTACCTCAGAAGTGAAGTCTAATGCACTGGTCTGCACCAGTAACGATGCATGCGCCAGTATTGTGTTCTGCAGTTTTTATCCAGTGTGCAAGCAGGAGTAGCAAGCTGGATGCAACAGGAAGAACCCCTGACTTCAGTGCTGGCAGGAAAACTGATCCTGCCCGCTCTCACCTTTTTGCCTTTTTTCACCTGGCTGAGGTGGTAGAAGCTCCAAAGTTGGGTTTGCAAACAGTATGACTATGCGCTTGTTTGGTATTTTGGTCAATCTTTTAAAAAGAACATAAATATCAAAGAATGCATAATACTGTAGTGGCAACACCCATTACCTCCAGCACTGGCAAGTATTATAATATATATAAACATCTTTGTAATACAAAAATTCCATTAATTTAGATAATAAAGATTAATAGACTAACCTAAAACCATATAGGCCTGAAGAGAGCTTGAATGTTTTTTTCCATTAGGTCCTAAGGAAAAAAAAAGAAATAATCAAACCCAACTTTTGGTTTCAAATCACTTCAATAGAGATTTGCTTTTTGGGTCATTTTAAGCATGGAGATTGGCTTGTAGCTGCCTTTGCGCTTCTTGTGTAGAATTCATGAAATTATCATGTTATCTCCAGAGGTTATTGAGACAGAATAAAAAGAGTAGAATTTCTGGGAAGAGAAACGAAGCGAAGTAGTGGAGATGGAAGATATAAGTGGATGGATACCAGGGACTCAGCCTTCAAAGTGAGGGGTGTCATGACCTCCTTTTTCTCCCACGATGCATGCACAGCTCATCCATGATATTTCCCAAACTGATGTTTGATACAACACTTGTTGACAGGCTGTGAACTTCTGCTGGGATTGGAGCTGGGCATGGATCTCACCAACTTCCAGAACCAAGATTGAAAAGCCAGATTTTAAGACCTAGACCCCTGCAATACAGAAAGGGTGTGGAATTAGGCTTCCACTTCAAGTGTCTCAGTAATTGAAGCAATGTCCAGCCCTTCTGGTTTGGGTTATCTGGAAGCAGTCCAGCATGCTGGATTATCCAGAGAGATAGTGAGTTATATGTGTTAATCGGGAATTTAAGTAATACAATTTACAAATGGCAAACACACACTCCTCTGGTTTCCCAGCTAAATTCCAGGAATGCACATGCTTGGAATTTCACAAAGCAATCATAAGGCCCCCAGCACACTCCTTGTATTCCTTCTTAGGGAAATAGAATACCAAAGATGTCTACAACTCCCTTTCCAAAACTGATTTTACTGCTTTGGCCTAATTTTGTAGACAACATCATCATGTCACGTTGCAAAACCATTCTTTCATCACAGTCTTTGCATTTTATCTGTCTTTCTCATTCTTGCTCACCTTACAAATAGCAGAACACAAGCAAAGATTGAAAACAACCAGCCGAGTTGCTTTATCCATCAGCCAGATGGATATCTGGATCAGCCTGGGTGACAAAGCCACATTAATACCATTTCTCTAATAAAATCTCAAACCATCAGCTTCAGGCTGAATTCAATCCTAAACCTTATAACCCCACAGAGTCAAGGCAGCATTGGCTGCTTTCTCTTGGAAACAACCCCCTGGGCATTGCTGGAGACACAGCACCTAAATTAGGCTGTCTCTCAGCTGGGTATTTGCATGGAGAGGGGTGGAAATAGTCTTCCTGCAAGGATAATCAAAGGCACAGACTTCTCAAACTGGACACCCTTCCTTATTCTTCTGCTACCAAAACCAAGTTTATAGGCGTTTTATCTAGGAGTGTATCAGCTATCTTTGCTTGTAACATTAGAAACTGCTATTAAACAGAGCAGGAAGGAGGCAAGTGGAAACAGGGAGAAGGTGGTAGCTCTGACTGACATCTTTTACTGGCATGGGACCCAGGATCAGTTTATGGAGCTTTTCTAATGGTGGCCCAAACTCAGTCAATATTGGCTCCACGATGTCTTGCCAGGAGTGCTATAATTCTCCTCTGCAGCCTCTTGGGTGGGACACAGGGACACGAGAGCTTCACAGGAGGTCACACTCCTGCCTCAGCAAATGTGCATAAGCATCTCCTTATAGGATTCTTATAGGATTTGCATGGGCATAAGCCTCCCCTGAAACCTGGGTTCTCCCCCTGGAGGTGAAGGAGTGGGTTTGATGTGGGGCAGAAGGGTTTGTTTCTCTTTGGGATGATCAGTATGTGCATACTACCACTGGTGAGGAACTCTTGTAGTGTCTCCAAATACTCCATCCTGGAGTTACAGGATGGATGCTTCATTCTGGAGCATCTAACCTACTAAAATGATTCATCTAAATCTGAGGCTGGGGCTACTTTCCATTCCAAGCAGCAGCGGTGAGTGGTTCTTGCTCTCTCCCCATGACCATATTGTTTGTGTTTTCTGCAACCTTCAGGCAATAGAAGGAATATAATAATCTGTCTGTTATCTCCCTGCCAAGCTGTCAGCCCAGCCAGTCCAAGAGCCTCAGAGGTTTTCTCAAACAACTTCCAAGCCATATATATGAGATACATTTTACTTTATAAAGCAAAACCAGATAATTTCTCAGTCTAAAGCCACCCGTGAAGTGTCAGTCTACAGGAATCAATTCACAGATGTTTTAATCAACTTGTAAGTTACACTGGGTATATGGGAATAGTTAAATTTATAGAGCTTGGAGTCTGGCCCGTTAAACTCTGTCTATACTGTTTTAACACTTCTGGAAGCCTACATTTAAATTTGCCTCGGGTCATGAATGAAATGAGTACTCCTACTTCCAGTAAAATGCCAAGCACAGATCCATGAATCTGTACTGAAGGCAGAAGCTTCCTTGTGCTGTCTGCAGGGATGGTGGCGCTCTGCAACGACTGGGATGTGGAGGGCAGGGGGGATGCACAGGGATGTGCCACGCCGAGCCCACCACTCTGGCTGGAGCTGCTGGTTTTTCTCCTGGTGCAGAAGAGCAAACTTTGCCAACCCTACACGAGCAGAAACGTGCCCAGAGATGAGATCCATCTGTTTGCTGAAGTGATCCTGGCTACCAACAGCCAATCTAGACATTTTGGAAGCATCTGCAGGCTTGCTCTTATCGATGGAGGAGGGGTTTTGAGTGCGTTTTCTCTCGGAACAGGTTTGCTGATAGCATCAGCATCTGCTCAGCAGCGGCATTAGCAGCCCCGCCTATGCAGGTACCGAGGAAACCAGAGACAGGGCTTTTGCCAGTCAGGACAGGAATGTTTATTTAAATGTAAGGAGAGAACCAGATCTGCAGCTGCTGGATCTGCAACGAGTCCCAGAGGGGCAAAAACTGGCTTGGAAAAAAAGCACTGCAGCCTGTGAAAAGGAAAAGGAAAAAAAAAAAAAAAACAACAAAAAACCCAAAACCCCAACCCAAAACCTTTGCAGGAATATGCACTGCCCATGTTGAAAAGGCATTTTTGGTTCCCAGAATAGCTGGCTACAGCCCACATGGCTCTGTTCGCCCAGTGACAGGCAGCCTTACATGCTGAATACCAACTGGAGAATGTGCAAAAACAATTACTTCAATTATCTCGTTCCCTTGGCAACGGCATAACACACGCTCATGTTTTAATGAGTCACTGCCACTGAGGAACCGTGCAGGGCAGGAGCCCTCTCCCAGAGCCCTGCAGCTCCCTGGGGAGCCCAAGGGGCATCCGAGGGCATCCAGCAGCACCTGCCATTCCCACTGCAATTTTTCCCCCCAATAACTGAGAAAAAACACAATTTACTGTCTTTAATATGAGAGTATTGGCTTGGAGGCAAGCACCACTGCAACACCAAAAGCCTAATGTGAACTAGTGCAAAATAAAGCAATTATATAGTTTCAACTTCTCAAGTGCACAGACTGTGTATAAAATTGCCATTAATGAGTTAATTCTGGCTGAGGTGCCAGTGGTGTGAAGCTGGAGTAGTCACTAACTGCTTTTGGGCACACTCAGGGACATCAGATGATGACTGTTCTCAAAACACTGAGCTGCAGAGCCTACGTAAAATAAGTCGTGCACGTTGACAAAAACACGTAAAATATATAACTTTTATAGCTCATTCTATAATATATACATCTATATATATATCTATGCTTCTAGCAAAAGTATTCTAAATAGATGGGCTGATTTTTCTTGACTTATCTCAGTTCCATAGCAACTGCAAATTGCTAGAAAAGAGCAAGAAAAGAGATAAAAGCTCCTGGGAAAGTTTGTATTAAGATGACAAGTAAGGAAAATATTTCATGTATTCAGTGAAGGGAATGAGTAATGGGAAACATAAAAAAATATATGAAACAAGGCTGGTGAGAATGGAATAATAATGAATCCGGGGCTCTTATTCATCTCTTTGTGCAAATAGACAAGAAGATAACCTGAAAATAAAAGAAAAATGCACACATATGATTTTTTGGTGCATAATCCCTTCCTACATGCAACCCTTGCACTTAGTGCTGCAGCACTATGTCAGATCATGGTGTTTTAGAAACACCATGTAGTTACTACACTTTTTGAATAAAAAGTCTACCCAGGAAACAAACTCTATTGCACAAGTTGAGCATATAGGAAAGGTCAGAAAGGATCTTCACTTCAGGCCAAGTAAATCCCTTTCCAGAGCCTTTTTAAGTGAAATAATTATTTTAAACTCAATAAATCTCACTTTTGTTGCAATGAAAGAAAAGCAATTGAGAAAAAAGAGCTTGCGAATATTTTGCTTCTGGAAATTTGGGTCTTTTTTGTTTTTCTGTGTGCCTCTCCTATCACAGGTATGATCATGCCTAGAAGTTGGTATTTTTCCCACTGATGTGGGTTAAAGGCTATTTTGTGGAAAAAAGACACCAAAACATTTGTATTGGATACTCAGAAGTGACAAATTCAGCCTGATATGCAAACACTGTGTGCTGTCCCATGATGCTGAAAATAGAAGAGATCAGGGAGCACACAGAGGTGTCCAAGAGATAGAAACTTTCAAAACCAACTGCAACGAGGCAGCGGCTACACGGCACAAAAATAACATTTTCCCCCTGTAATCATAACAAATTGTTTTTAATCACAAGCAGATGTGATTCATAATCAGTTTTCTAAAGTCAGTCTAATGAAAGCCCCAGCAACTCCCAGCTGAAGAATTACTTTAGAGGGCAAGGGAATACCTATAGGTCAGTTTACATACCTTGGCAGCAACATGCAAGCCAGTGGGGACATCCAGAAGGAAATAAGGTCACAAATTGGCAGGGCAGCAGCTGCACTTACCAGTTTAAACAAGATTCAGTTGTTGAAAATCTACATCTTAAAGGCCAAATCAGCAACTCATAGACTGAACTATGAATCTTCAACTCAAATGTTATTTCCATCTGAACATATGGATATGGAACCTGGATGCTCCCCAGAGGCACACGGGCAGGCAGCTTAAAGATTTGGAAACAAACTAGAGTGAATATATGAAGTGGAATGGATTTGTAACAAATGTCAGGAGCTGTGGAGGAGGTCGGTAACTTTGTACCCCTGGCAAAAGAAAAGGAGGCATTTGGGACACATGGCAAGGATGAAAGCTCACATCTGCCCCATCAGAGGTGGCCCAGGGTACCCAGTGGGCTTCTCTCTGCTAAAATTCTGAAAGGCACAGGATTTCTCCCAGACCAGAGCTGCCACCACCTAGAACCCTGACTGCCTTTGGAGTGCCAAACGCCTTCTCCAAACTGACATCAGAAAACTGAGGTGGTGAGTTTTGTTTCCCATGGAAAAGGGCCGCCATTCGTGTCCAGTGGCCTATGGCCGGGAGTGGGCTTCTGCCTGCTAAAATTATTCTGAATGGCGCAGGATTTCTGTCATACCAAAGGGGCCACCACCTAGAACCCGGTCTGTATTTGGAGTTCCAAATGCCTCTTCCAAACTGACATCAGGAAACTGAGGTGGTGAGTTTTGCTTCTCATGGAAAAGGGCCATCGTTTGTGTCCAGGAACTGAAGGCAGCACTCCTGGGACTCCAGAAGCAGCTTCCCACCGAGCTCCAAGTCCTTCCTGGGGCTCTCCCTGCAGCCAGACACATCCAGCCTCACTGGATTTGGGATGCCCACAACACGGGCAACCCTACTGCCTGCCAGATGGGATGGATGTGTGGGATCTTGGTGGATTTAAGCTGTCACTATAAATCAGAGCTAGTTAAAAGGCTGCTTTGCAGGTGGTACAAACAATCTCTGTTTGGAAATCCTTTCCTAAACCGTCTTCTTGTGATCAGGGGGAAATATTTCACTTGTTTTCTAATCTCAGTTATGAGGGTGTTTCAGATGCCGTGAGCACTCCACCATATAGGACAGGATGCTTAAACAGCAGGAAGGAGCTCATTTTCAAAGGAAAGAAAGTGATGAATTACTGGAACAGTGCTGGCCACTTCAGTAGAAGCACCAGTCATTTAATAAAAATATTGACATTTATGGGAATCCACAGACAGAGTTGGGCATAGTTGTGGTCTCCGCTACTGTATCACTTTTCATAATGTTTTATTTCTGTTTACCTTCCAAAACAAACTACTGTAACTAATATGTTTATAATAATTAATGAAGAGACAGCCAAGTTGGAGAAAGGAATGGCCTCAAAAATTCACACTTTTCCCAGCTGGGAGGCTTAATTGGATTGAGGACTTCTTTTCTTTCCCTAATCAGATATGGAAGAAGCAGGGAGGTAGGAATGAGGGCCCTAATTATTGCTGGTGTAAGTCTGTGTAAAACAATGTGCTTGCACAAGGGATTAATTTAATGCATTGTCCTTTGCTAATCACTCCATTAGCAGCTAAATAACCACAACTAATATATTTATATGTATGCATGTGTGTATATACATATTTGTGAATGACACACATGCCCCCTGGTCCCTGCTGGAGCTGGAGGTGGTGCACAGTGCCCCGATTCAGCTGACAATAAATTCTCTTGAGGACAATCTCTCTCCAAGTCTCAGAGCAGCTTTTGTGGTCTGTCATTGCACTGGGACTGACAGTGCACAGACCGTGCCTGGGAGGAACAGGGAGAGAGCTTTCTCAGGGAAAAGTCTGTGACAATTTTGCAACCAAAGACAGTCCCAAACCTGAGGGGTCTCACTGCTGGAGGGATAGATGGCACTGAGCATTGGGTAGGCATGGCTGGGTTTGTGGTTTTGCAAGACAGACTTGGGCTGATGGCCCGTCCAGGGAAGTCTGATCCCTTATTCTCGGCCAGGAAAATGTATTCTTTGCCCATTCTCTTAATTACTCATCAGGGAAGGAAGGCCTTGCTCAGAATGTGGCAGAATTCAGCTTGTTATACCCCCTTCAGTCTTTCTTTTCTGGGAGCAAAACAGAGCTGCCTTCCCCGGCGTGCCAGCGGTGAGGCTTCCTCAGCTTCGTCCATGCAATGCTTGTATATCCAGCAAGGAAAACATCTTTTAGCCTCTCATCTGTGGCTCCCATGGCTTTCCATCTGCCCAGCTGACCCTCTTCTTTGGCCAGAGGAGAGATGTAATGTCTTAAAGATAGCCATGACATGGGTCTGCCAGTTAAGAAGTAATGTTTATTCCTTATGGATCAAAATGTTCTCAGGAGAAGACATCCTAAAACCAAGATGCACACATCCCTTCTTCCAACAGAGATATATGCCCTTAAAGCAGTGAGAAATCTACTTTTTGGCACTTATCAATTGTGTGTGTCAGCTGGTTCCTTAAAAGTATTGATTTTGTTTCCAAGCAAGTGATCAAATTAACAAATTAATAAGGGCTGGCAAACCTAGAACAAAGAGTGGGATTTCCTTAACTGAAGATTGAAGGGCCTAAACCAAACTTGACACTCACCTCAAATAATTTGCTAAAAGAGCTTCACAAACATGCAAACCCTGCATGCCAGGCAGCAGAAACATTCTTCTTCCTGACTATGCTTCTTCCAAATTTTAAATTACAGTGTGTGCACCAAAGATTCCTTCAAGTTCTGTCCCGAGCATGAGGGAAAATACTGACCTTGGAAATGCAACTCTATCTCACTACAGTAAATATATTCTCTTCTACAGTATAACCACTCTTGTCTGAAGTCATTTGTCATTTGAAAACCACCTTGTAATACTAAGAAATATTAAATTTTCCATTTCCTTCTAAACAAATGCTTCTGCTCTTTGCAGATCCCGAGTGCTTCATGTAATGGTTACTGTTCAAGCACCAGTGAACAGCATAGGGAGTAGAATCAGTCTTTCACTTTAATAAACTGGTAAAAATGGCAGCTAAAACATTAAATAACAACTTTTCTGTAAAAGGCCAACCGTGCTTACAGTTGGGAAAGGATGAAGTTAATATGAGATATTTAATTTTTAAAAAGGACAAAAGAAAGGATGAATTTTTCCATTAATCAGCTCTGAGAGAGAAAATCTGGTTTATTGCTTTATAAGTTATGTAGAAGTTCTGCTGGAAAGGTATAATACATCTGTGATAGTACAGCCTTAAAAGAATCATGACAGAGCTTTCAATCAAAAGATTTTACACCGTTCAGCAGTAAACCTGCAATGATAAAATGTGGCAATAGGTGGGCTCTCTAACTGAAAAGAGATTAGAATAAAATATTGATAAAATCAATGCATCTCCATACATTCTTCCAGTTCCAATTGGAGTTGTGTTTGCATGGCTAATGCTGGGAAGAGCTAATGGTTAAAAACACTGAGTTTACTTACTTGTCCTCTTCTGAGAGCAGGAGTCTCTGAATCTGGAAAGTATTTAGGTTTCACAAAAGGATATGATCAAACATTCCTGACAAAGCCTACGTGCCCCTGTTTGATCGGAATTTCTGAGCAGCATGTTTCAAGCTGCTGAGCTCTCCGAGCAAGGCTTTGGGAGAGTGGTGGAGGCTCAGACTCTCCGTTTTCTCTGGTTTTTGGTATGTGGTGGGTTCTCCAGCATGTAGGAGGCACAGCAGCAGGGAGCTCTCTCTGCTCCATGGAAACACTTGAGGCATCACCTATCTAGCAAATCACTAGCTGACAGATATGAGAGAACCTGTTACTTAAATCTGTTTTATCTGTTTTTTAAACTTCCTATGCTACTTTTTTTTTCTTTTCTATTTGCAGGATTTATCCCACAACCAATTTTAGATATTAATGGTCTGTATTTTAGAAAATGATCTTGCTGGTTATTTATGCCCTATATCTCTATTTCAGTTATGCATTCAGCAGCTGGAGTCCATATGGAAATGTTTTCCATTTTCACTGAGTGAAGACCTTTGCAGATAAGGGATAGGCAATCTGATAATTATTTTCCTATTTAGTTTCTAATCATATGCCACTAAAGAGTAGTATGTATGAAACAGGATATTTTTCCAAATGTTATGATTTACTATCATCAATTTTAGAATACAACTTGGCCCCGGAGTAGGAAGCAAACAATGAAATATTTTATTTTAGAACTGTGAGCAGGAATTAATGGGATTGAACATTTCACTACCAGTTTGAAGAAGCTCGACCTTGAGCAAGACCTCTTTCCTGTAGGAGCGTCTTTTTCACTTTCCTACCTCCCTCAGGACCATTTCTGCCTGGGAACCAGCTCCACTTTCATATCCTGACACAGGACTCAGGTTATAAATAAGCAAAGAAATATTGAGTACTTTATTTGGGATGCACAGAATAGCAGCTCAGCTGTACCTACAGCCCATAGGATTTTGCAGAGGCCCAGCAGACACTCAGAAGCCTCATCTGCCTTCTCACCAAGTGTCCTGCTGTAAACACAGTGACTCCTGCTCAGCTCTGCTGTCTATTCAAAATCAGAGCCATTTAGTGCCACAGAGCTATGGTATTTTATTCCAACTAAATGTCCAGGCTCTCCTTATAGCCTTCAAATCAAGCCTTAGGCAACTCTATCAGGACCACAGGGTACTGTGCTTCCAGACTCAGGTTTGGTCAACAGAAGGTAGAAGTGAAGCAGACTTTGTTTGATATTCTTTTCACCTCAGGAATGTAAATGAATTTGTTTCCAGCCAAGTATCAAACATCAGTATGTTCCACTTCCTCAAGAAGCTGACAAAATAAATCCAGCATTAAAAGTGAGGAGAAAATGAACCTGACAGACTCATTCTGATCTGAGCACCCTTTCCTGGTTTGCTCTTTGCCAAGCCGTGATTGCAAAAACAATTCCTTGCATCCCTGAATAAACGCCACAGGGCTGTTCCAGCACCTACAACCAGATAAGACAATGTGGGGTGCTGTATTTAATGAACTTGATAGCTACACATTAGAGACTCAGGAGCAAATATCACTTCTGGAAGTCCAAGGCAGCAATGGACCTGACAGGAAAATCAATTACAGAGCTACAGTGAGGCAGTGGAAAGAGAATGATAGAGAGCTCAAAAATTAAGAATATATATATATTCTAGAATTTCAATTGAATAACCATCTTGCACCTGCCATGCCTACACAGAAGAATGGCTTATGGAAAAAAAAAAAAAAAAGAAAAGAGGAATAAGGAAACCATAACCTTACATTACCAAAACTTCTGAGGGCAGATGGAAAATACATGTAATAGTGAAGAACATAGCTGGTTTGCTGGTGTGCAAATGCAAAGAAAACAAGACTGTTCACCAGCCTTATTAAACTTAAAAGAAGCAATGGTTTCAGGACAGTTTACCACAAACAGCTGCAGAAAGTTGCCAAGAGAAAATTACAAGTGTCACAAATCCTACACTTTCACAACTGTAAGACTTTCTGACAAACAAGACTGAGGAAGCCAAATTCACACAGCACTTATTTTTCAGCTGCAAATTCTTACACAAATGCATGGTTTCCTTTCAGAAATGCAGAAACTGCTGTGCACAGATAGCAAAATATTTTAATATCAAACTCTTTGGTGGCAAAGACTTCTTGGGCAATGTTTCTGTGTGAGTCCCTGTCTAGCTCATCACTTGCTTCAGGTGAAGAAGAAACCCGGGGAGTTTCGAAACAGAGACTTTGTTCTTTTTGCTCTGAACATTGTCTGAGCTGATATTTGTGATGCACTATAAAACATAAGCCTACCTAAATTGTACATAGGCCAAAAATTAATTACTGGAATTGAGTGGGCATTAGACATTAATATTCTTATGCATTAGGAAGAGGAAAGCCTGAGTATAAAAAATAGTGAATACTGCACCATCAGGAAATATTTTGCTTATATGGACAATCAAGTGTTTTCACAGCCTTAGGGCATGCCAGGGTGGGAGTGTTTCCTACCACATGGTTTGTCCAACTGATTTATCAGGGGCCCAAGTGGCACCGTAGTCTACCTGCTTGCTTTAGCATGCTGTTCCAGAGCTTTGTTTTCAGCATCTGAAGGTTGTCCCCAGAAGCCCAGCCACATGTCACCTGCATTCATTTTTTCCATAACATTTCCACAGATTCTGAAGGAGGAATCACAATGCCCAATCTAAACAATGTTGGGAAAAAAATTGGGAAAAGAGTGGGGTAAGAGAAGGGAGCCAATGTCAAAGTGCTTTGAAGCAAAAGAAGCAGATGATATCTTGAATATGCGCCCTAAAAACCAAGGTATGTTCAGTTCGGTTTGCAGAAATCATCATTACTGGATTCCATGTGGCTGCAGACATTGCACCAGAATCCCCCCAAGGAACCAGGAGTCAAGCAGGGTGTGCAGTGCCCATGGATGCAGTGCATGGAGGAGAACAACCATGGGGAGGGCTCAAGGGGTGCTGCCCATCTCTGTCCAGCAGCAAATCTGGAGAGGGAAGTGCTCACAACTCATTTTCCCCACATGTGTGGAGCAAACTCTGTCACAAAACCCATAGGTTTTCCTATTTCTCTGTTTCTAATTTTTCTTTTTTTCATGGGCAGTTTTGAGGTATGAAATTCACAGAGCTGAAATAATATTGAAAGAAAAAGATCCTTCTTTGCAAGGGAATTTGATCTCTAGACTGAGTTTGGACTTAATGATGTTTGCAGATCTATTTTGTTCACTTTCCCTGTACATTTCAGCACTCCAGCCTTCTCAGTGAGAATGCTCATGGAAAGTGAATTTGAGGCAATAGCTCACGTTGGACTTTACAGCTGACTTTCAAACTTGCCCTTTGCAAATCTCATTATAGCAATTAGCCAGATAGATGGTGGAAGAACCAAAGCATCCCGTGAGGGAAAACCTGGGCCTAGTGAAATTCAGGAGACTTTTGCTAATTTGGGATTTCAGCCTGTATTTGTAATGTGGCAAACAAGGCAGCTGCAATTTTCAAGTATTCATGGCTGGTGACAAGATTTTCCCCTCCAAAGAAATTAAAGTAGTCAAATGGTGGATGCATCCAACTCAAATTGCAGACAGGACAAAAGCAGTAGTTGTTTATTGTAGTGTGAGCTATTGGCTCAGGCTAAAATTCCAAACCAGAACAATTTTGCTAAATTTACAAAGAATTTGAGTGAATTAAATCTATTCCAAACCATTCTATTGCTCTACCATTTTCTCCTTCTAGATCAGTTTTAATCTTGGGCAATCTTTAAGTTTAGAGCAAATCTTGAGATTATTTTTCCCTAAATATTACCACAGATTTTCACTGTTAAAACCCCTTTTACTGTATAGTGTTTTTTTAAATCCAGGCCACTTTCTTTGTGTAATCAGTGGATTAAACATAAATAATACAAGACTTTAGGAAAATAATTGGTCATTTAGACACTGGTGACTTGTTTGGAGGGGATAACAAACTGGAAGGCTGACACTTTTCTCAGTTTGCTCATGTGCAAATTAGTTTGTGCTGTCTGAAAGCAACGAAGTCTTGAGATAATTTATCTCACTGATAAATCATTGTCACTAATGCTCACCCTCCTCATCATGCTGGGAAGTGTGACTGCCTCAGGAAGTGCCCCAGTTTTGGTGGGCACACACTAATCACACTTCAAGGCTCTCAAGAAGAGGAAGAAAAGTGAGTATGGACTTAAAAATTACAGTTCAGGTCGTGTGCTTCAGTTTCTTGCCCCCCACCCCAAAGCTGAGTTTGTACCTCTGGAAAAATGGTGGCTTGCAGGAAGAGAGTTTGGGAGGATCTGGAGTAGCACACGAGATTCGAGTTTTCATATCCCAGCACTGCCTTCTAGAGCAGAGAAACAAGATGGGCAACCTTGCTGCCTAACACAGGAGTGCAGTGTCTCATTTTATAATCTCTGCACTTTATTGGCTCTAGGGAGAAGGGAATTATTCAGAGAGGAATTGTGTAAGTGCTGTCTTTGTCAAACATGTGCAAAATGAGAAATAAACATTTAAAACAGCTGAAGGGCAAAGAAGGCACTGCCAAAAAAATGCTTGTTGAAAAGAAGAAAATTAAATTTAAACCGAGTGCTACTAGTATTGCAAAAGAACAAGAAACAGAACCTTCTTCTATACACAGCACAGGAGTCACAATGGAAAACCTGGGAGGGGAAGGGAGGGAAGGTGCCAGCACCAACGCAGGAGCGACACCGGCAGAGCCACAGTGGGAGCAGGGCTGTGGGCAGCCAAGACTGACTTGGGCAAGCTCTGTGACAATGTCTCTTCAAGCACTGCCGTGCCTGGTAGGACAGCCCTGCTGCTGGCAGCTGGTGGGAGCTGCCTGCTGGGGTGCCTCATTGCACTCACCTCCAGCAGCCCCCTCTGTAGCGCCCCAAAATCAACACCCACAGATCAACTCTGCAAAAAAAGGGAGCACGAGGAGAGCAGGACTGCCTTGCTCTGCTGTGCTGCTGGGGGATGCTGAGGAGCAGGAGGACCCTCTGCTCTCTCCTGGAGCTGGTGCAGCTGCATGGTAAACAGCATGCAGCCTCCAGCTGCCAGGAGTTCCTCTCAGGAGAGGACATCTGCACTTGCCTTGCAGCCTAGGATGTGCTCATCCCATCTGAGCTTTGTCCTTCTGTACTACTCACCGGGATAAAGAACAGCCAAGACGTAGCTTGGCCCCGCCGCTCCCTCTTTGTTATGATTACGAAATATCATCATGTCTTGGTCGGCTGAAGGAACAGGGTGTTTAATTCCTCTCTCTCGTTCTTTATGGACATGGGCCTGAGCCACGACGTTTGGACCCAGCCCCTGCATCAAGCATTTTCAGAGCTGCGGGTTGTTTGGATGTGGCCGTCCGGCTCAGCCCTCTCTCCCCCCGTGCCTCACCCTGGGTGCTGCCAGCCGCGTTTTGGACTTTGCAAAATCCCTGGAAATTGATAGAGGAAAGGAGAGCCAAAGCTCAAAAAATGCAAGAAAATTAAGGAATGGACCATGGGGAAAGAGGCAAGGAAAAGGGTGTTGTGTAGCTGGAGCTGCCACAAATGTCAGAGAGCACACCAGATCTGTCACAAGAGAGATCCCAGGAGATTTATTCCTGAGACATTCCAGGAATTAGGTCCAGAGAAAAGCTTCTGCTCTAATGTATGAGAGCTGCAAGGAGAAAATAAGAAGCAAATTGCATCAGGCACCAGCTGCAATCTAAAACACACCACAAACGTATTCTTTTTAATAAAATAAAGCTACAAGGTTTCAAACTTGTTATATGACAAACTGGGGATTTAAATGAAGGGATCCTTCAGGATAATATCAGAACAGGAGGTGGTGGGAGGAGGCTGGTTTCAGGGAGCCCTCTATCTTTACAACCTTAATATTTTAAACAGCTCTTTAAGCTCTGCATCCAGTAGTAAACAGTCCAAGCTTTGCCCTTTCACTTATGATTGTCATATAATCAGGAAATGGAAATTATACAATCTGCCTCTGGCTTCTGTAGCTAAGCAAAACACTGCCCAGGCTTACTGCAACAAACTACAGAATTCCTTAGTAACCTGGAATGCAAATTAAATGAGACAGCTTCCCCTTTCTGATGATAGATGTCTTGTGTGAAGAAGAAAACCTTAACATCTGGGCACAGGATTATGTGTGAATTCCTCTCTTAGCTGCACTGAAGTGTGTTTTAAGATGGTTCCAGTATCCCATTCAGATACTTATGTCCAAAACAAATTTAGATTTTTTTTTCCTTCTTTTTTTCCCCCACAGAAGTGAAAAGATATATTACTATCCAGAGGCATGTAAATCTGTACAAATTTATTACCCTGCTCCAATTAAGTTTATTTGTTGATTTATCCATTTCACCTCTTTAAAGAAAACAGAGCTAAAAGCTCTTCAAAAGCTGTGTGGTGATGGAGTCACCATCCTGTTTTTAAGTTTGTGGGCAATAAGTCAGCCTTGTCTCATCCCAACAGCAAAAGCATCACACAGCAGACCCACACACTTCGACTGCACAAGCAAAATGGACATCTTTTAATTCATTTTCTGAGCTCCATGACTTTTTTTGGGCTATGGGGGTGAAAAAGAGGAGATAGAGGTCTGCATGGTCTGCAGCACCCTGGCTCCCACCCTGCAATCCTGTCCCACCTCTGGGAAAAGATGCTGCTGAGTCTTCATCCAGGGCTCTCACCAGTGTCACCCAGGGGGCTAAAGTGACAGGGTGTGATCCCAGCTGTCTCCTTCCTTCCTTCCTTCCTNCCTTCCTTCCCTCCCTCCCTGCAGGGACCCAGGACCTAATGTAAATCTGCTGACATCAGGAGCCTGATGAAAGGGGCCTGGATTAGACCGCAGGGGCATTGCCTCCAAGAACTGTTTGTGGCAAATCGATGTGACTTCAAGGAAGTGCCCTGACTTCCAGATTAAACATAATCTAATTTTAAATATCAGGTGGGGTAATCTTCTGTTTAGGTAGGTCCTGATCCAGGAAATCACCGAGTACTTATTTAGCTCTAAGCATCTCATTAAGTTCTCTGATGTCCAGCATGAGACCAGAGCACAAGTTCACGCGTCTTTGGCTTAAGCACATAATTAAAGGTAAGCAAGTGGCTAAGTGTTCTGCTGAATGGGGATGGAATTACTTGCTTGCTGGGATGCTGGGCTGAACCACAGAGACAGGGCCTGCCTTGTACTCGCGGAGCGGAGAGAGCAGGGAGCCTCTGCAGAAGACCGAAGGGCACACAAGTGAGCAAGGCACTGAATGAGCTTGAGGAGTGGAGGATTCACAGGGAAATCAGCAAGACTTTGAGACCTGCTACAGAAATATTGGTAAGAATAGGGAAATCTGTATGTATCTGGTCAGCCTGTGCTAATTCTGCAGGCTTTTCCCTATCTGACTTTTCCTCCATCTCACAGATTGGTCTGGTTAAGAGGTCATCTAGTCCAACTTGCTGCCCAAGCAGAGCCCCTGGAGCATGTTACTCAGGATTGTGTCCAGGTGGCCTTTGAATATCTTTGGGGAAGGAGACTCCACACTCCCTCTGGACTGTTCCAGCACTCGTGTCACTGCTCAGAAAAGTTCTTCCTCATGTTCAGGTGGAACTTCTGTGCATCAGTTTCTTCCCCTTGCCTCTTGTCCTATTGCCCTGCACCACAGTGCAGAGCTTGGTCCATCCTCTTGGCACTATCCCTTCAGGTTCTTAGATAGGTACTTTCTCAGTCTTCTCCAGCCTGAACTCCATTTCCTTTCTAGAAGGCTCTCGCAGGATTGCTTAGGAAAAGAGAATGTGACAACAAAACAAGGTGAAAAATCATCTAAATCTTTTTTTAAAGGAGCTTGCAGGCTGATAGATTTTGCATTCTTGCTGTAAGGGATGCGGAAAGGAGAGACCTTACTGTTCCTCACTTCAGGTGTATGGTCACAGTCCAAACTGGGAGCAATTGCTTGAGTTTTGTTCTCAGATAAAGTGTCTGGCATTGGAGTGACACTACACAGCAGCTAGAAAGGAAAGCAAACAGGATATTTTCCAAACCCAGCGGGCTGTGGAGCGGTGCTGCCGGGAGACGGATGCATGGATGGATGGATGGATGGGGCGCTGGTGCCACCTGCTGACCCACTGCTCCCGCCTGGACACAGGGGTCCCGCAAACGCAGCATTCCCTGCCCTCTCAGGCTCCATCCTTCTGCTTGCTTTAAGTCTCCAGGACCAGAAAGATCTCCTTTTGCCTTTCTGCTTTTCAATACTCCACTTGATCTCCACATCTTTGTAAGGAAATGATGCTCAAAAGCCAAGCTTCCTGGGATTTTGATATTCCTGGGCTACATGCCACAATTAGTATTTTGTTTAACTGCACCTTTGTTTATCCCGAAACATCCTGAGCTTTGAAAAGAAACCCTCTCCTGCAGTTTTTAAAATCTAAGGAAAAAACACAGAAGTGTTGGTTAATTTTACCTCTGCAGAAAATTGGCTGCTCATCTTGATACTCTGTCCTTCCCTGGAAAAAAAATGTAATTACCTTTACAAACTCAAACTGGCTGATTTTTAGGGGCATGTGGTGCCCAGCAACCCCTTTGTCATCTCCAGGTCAGGCTGAGGGAACAGAGCCAAACCGGCCAGGTTCACCCTCACAACTTGAGACAGCAGCTCCCCATGCCAAACGAGGGGAAGAAAGGAAGAGGGAGTGAGAACAACCCAGCAGTGCACATTACGCTGTGTCAATGAGCACCAGAGATCCAGAGACTTTTGGAAAACATGCATGTTCAGAACACTTAATGCAGCGCAGCAGGCGTATACCAACAGGGCAGGACTGCACACACAGGCAGCCCAGCCCCAGTCTGACACCCAGCTTAGTGTCCAAAGGCACTTCCCTTCCAATGCTGTGCACTGGGATTTATTAGGCAGCTTTATGGACTGATACTTCCTCACATTTTACTAGTTTGATTAATTTGGCTGGCACCTCCACTACTAACATCTTCTCTTGAATGGGATGGCTCTGTAGTCTCACCATTCATGTGTTCGAGTCAGATTTTACATCAAAGATGTCCTGGGTTTTGTATTGTCAGAAGCAATTTTGTCCCAGAAGAATGAAGATTGTGATTATCCCAGGAGGAAAGCTGTCAACTCAGCTCTGTGTAGAAAAAATGCTGTCTACAAAAGCTTATATTGGACACCCTCTGGCAGACTGCCCTCTTTAAAAAAAAAAGTCCACTGTTACCTACATGAAAGACTTTTTCTAGGAGGGTTTTTGTGTTTGCTGACTTGGTTCGTACAGAGAATTCCAATGAGAAGAGAGAGAACTATGTCTTTCTTTTATAAGCACTCATTTTTTTCAGGGCAGTGCAGAGAAGAGTGAAAAAGGGGAGCATGAGGAAGGCATTTTGGAAAGGGTGTGACAAATGCTGAGCTTTGGTGATGCTCTGTTGCTCAATTAGATCCAAAATTCTGCTGGATCACACATTTATCAAGAAATGGTTGAGCTTCAGTTTGCACTCTCCACAAGCCTCCAACACTGCTCCAGACGCAGGGCATCTCCAGATCTTTGCTAATTTTGGCATGTTTGGTCCAAAAGACAACACTGCTCTTTGCAAGCCAGTTAAGGAGCAGCACACAACACATTTTGTGCAAAGAGTTGTCTTGCTAACATCCCAACAGGACAGGAAGGACATCTCACAGCAGCTGCTTTTCACACAGCTCAGAGCCTGGGGAGCTTCAGCACATTATAAATCAGCTTTGTGTCCAGCTGAGCCAGTGTGGCTATCCAGGAATCTGAATGCCAGTGGAATTTCTTCTTGTCCGAGGATCATTTCCTTTTTCCTTTTGTTTTCTGAAAGTATCCCAGAAGAAATTACTGCCAGTGAGCAAACTTGGCATAACCATGCTGACACGATATCTAGGAACTGAGCTAAGTGCAAAATCCCACCAAAATAAGATAGAAGGACAAAGATTTTGATTTCATGAAGTGCCTGAACAAAACCCTAATATCCACTGATTTCAAGAGAACCCCAGTATGAGCTTACAGCACAAGACATATTTAAGTGATTTACTAATTCAAGGCTTGATTACACAAAATAAAAGACAAAGGAAAAAAAAGAAAAGTTGTATAAAAAGGAGAAATCTGAGTGCCAAAGTCAAAAGAAAATTCTACAGTGTGAAAATGAGAAGCTGTCATTCTGTTCAGAAACACAGGTTTCACCCTTTAAATTTGTGCCTTCCGGGCTTAATCTAATATGGTGGTGTTTTGTATAACTTCAAAAAAAAAAAAAATTTACAGAAATGACAGGATGGGGTACATTTGTATTACTGGAAATGGAATTTTAAGCACCGAGTTTATCTTGTCAGTTTGGCTCAGCGGTGATGTGCGCTTGCAAGGGGTGAAGTGGATCACTAATTGCCAGAGAGCAGGACAATAAACCGATAAGCACGGGAGCTGAGAGTCCTTCAGTTGAGAGATGTTCCAGGAAAGGGGGGACTGTTTGAACAGGTACTTATCCTCCTGGAATTGGCTTCTCCCGCTGCTCAGTGGTGTTTGCCTCACTTTTGTTCTCTGATCCCCAAAAAAGAGCACACTGGCAGTTGTTTGGGCCAAATCAGGGAGACAGGTATATACCTGCACTCTTTGCTACCAGTGCCAGCTCCACCCTGCAAATCTTGCAGCTCTGTTTATGCTACATTTTTCCATGGCTCCAGACAGCCACAATTTTAATTGGACTGGCTGATTGTTTTTTTAACCCTTTTTTGTTTATTTTATTTCATTTTATGATGCTAATCTTGGCACTGGAGGACTCCCCTAATTCAAATTATGATATCAAAATACACATCAGGTAATATAACAAATGGCCATTCACCTAAAATTAGGCAATCTACCATAAACAATAAGCCAAATTAAACCCACGCTTCTCCTTTCTTCCTTTTGGCCTGAGCTGCTCCCCAAACATCTAAGGTAGAGGGAAGGTTCAGAGATGCAGGAAGGTGAGAGGGGGAAGTACCAACCCTGCCCTGGGCTTTCAAGCTTTGAGATGCATTTTCCTCCTCACAAATGGAGTGCAACAGAGGAAAAATAAACCCCAAGCCTTGGCCAGCTGTGAAAAGGAAATCCCAAAAGTGGGAAGGGACAATTTGGATGCAAGATTTCCTTCTGAAGAGTTGCCATTGCTGTCAGGAGGAAAAGAAAAGGAGAAAGGGGCTTGGCCCCGTTTTGAGTGCTTTGTTTTGTTTATGATGCCTCCTGGAGCTTCCTCCATGCCTCCCCCCCCTCCCCGCCCCCCAGTCCTCAGCTGTTTAGTCCTCAGCAGCAGCAGAGGAAAAAAAATAAAGGATTTCAGGAGCACATGAAAACCCTAACTCCCTCAAGAGAGAGGCTGGCTCTTAAATTGTCTTGGAAAGTACCCTCAGGATGGGCTGGTCTCTCCAAAGGGAGCCTGGGCATGTCAGCATCAGGTGGAGTAGAGGTGTTTTGCTTCCAGGTTTAGGCAAAAGTTTCCCCTCATTCCCATTTGCTCAGGTGGTTATTTATGAATTAGCAAGCTGGCTTTAAGGCACACTACACCTCCTAAGTTCTCCCAGATCCAAGTGGACGCTCCATAAAATGCTTACAGATGCTACTGACTGTCAGAAATGGTTTCCAAACAGTCTGAACTCTGGCTATCCCCAAAATAACCAAAATAACCGAGTTTTGTGGAAGTTCTCTAAGTTTTGGCCATTACCTCATCCGGGAAACTTAATGCTGCCCAATATAAGAGACACCAAGTATTGTATTTCCCGTCCTGCCTGGATGGTTTGCAGTCTGAAGAGGAAAAAAACCGTACAAAATAATGTGCCAGATGAAACTTTAAAAGCATTTTTGTTTAAGGTAATTATGATCTCTATTTATGCCTATTAAATTACAAAGATTAATATTAAAGAACACGCAAAAACTGCCAGAAGGCAACACCTGAACTGTGTATGCTTAACACCCGCACTCTTTCTAAAGTAGCTGCTCACTCATCTCTTCAGAGCTGCCTGGATAATTGCAACTTTTTCTGTCTAGAGGAGTTCATTTGAAATGGAAGAGAGGAGGCATTTCCTATTGCACAGCCTGGGAATGCTGGGTGGAATTTTATCCCTTCTTTACACACCGTACCTCTGATAATGCCTTACAGTAAGGAGTATTTTGTTCACCTAAGTATGGTGAGATGTTTGCTGTCACCACAGTTGTGCCAGCTTTCCCATCAAATCCTGCACACATGGAATTACCAGAGCTTTCCAGAGTCACAAATAACTTAGATAAACAAAAGTGTATTTTATTATTTGTATTATTTGGCCACATGTACTATAAAGCTCTTGGGGGCAATGGTAGCACTGACATTTACCTTCATAATTTTCCTAGCAAATTTCCTCAAAAGTTTGTGACGAGATTCCTCAGAGTTTCAGCTCAGAAATCATACTGTGAGGTGAGTATGAAAAAGACCTCTACACATTTTTGTAGGCAAAGAAAATTTTATCTTCAAGTTGCAAGGAAATATTAGAAAATAAATTGCACGTTGGCATGTTGGTAGCTGTTTGGTCTGCAAGGTAGACAGCAAAGAGCTCCATTTTAACATGCTCCAAGCCTCCCAGTCCTGATCCCAGGAAAAACTAATAATTTTCTCTGTTTTACAGAAACTGCAGCATGGTGTAAATTTTTGAGGAGTAATACTGATTTTTTGAGTGCTATTAGCAGCTTCTTCAAGCCAAGGTTGGAAGAAAAAGGAGAAACCAAGAGAGAAACTTGGCATCTCCTGTCCCTCAGCTTGAGCTGGAAACCTCAGTTATGAAAACAGGATGGGTAATAAATATCTCTGTCCAAGTCTCATGTGGACTAACATGATTAAAAAGATAGCACATCACTCAGCACATCCCTTTGGCTCCTCACTAATGAAGCACAGCCACGTATCCAGCTCCAGTGGGGCTTTATTAAATGCCAGAACCTCATATCCTGCTGCAACTACTGATTAAATCTGCCCAGGGTTCCCTTGTGTGGAGCTACCCACAGGCACAGGAGTAACAGCTGGATTCTCCACACCTTCCTGTGGGTGTGGCACGGACACCTGAAGGGTTTTGAGATGCTGCAAGGGATGGTGGCAAGGCTCACACTTAGAGGAACAAAGATGTGGAGAAGTGCCTGGGAATCCTTGGGGCATCCCAAGGGCTTTCCATTGAGAAATGAGCAGACCTCCTCAGAAACTTGATAGATCAATGCTTACATGGCCCATCCAAATGCAGGGCCTGCAAACTTCAGATAAGTTGCCAGGAAGTAGAAATAAATTATTTTCAAGTTTATTTTTGATTTTGTCTAAAAGGAAAGGCTCCTTATTGTTCTATCGTGAAGAGCTCCCTTCTCATAACATTTCAATCACCACTCTGCCAGAGACACAAACTGCTCCTTCCTCATACCCTTCCTCAGGATTCCTAGCTGCAGGTAGTTAAAAACCCCAACAATCCCAAACCTCCTCAAGTGATTGTTTCAAGGCTGTCATCAGTTTGCAGTTTTTCTTCCTTCCAGATGACCAGGCAAGGCAGAAATTACAGAACTCCAGTGGCAGATTACACAATCAGCCCCTAAGAAGAGGGGGAGATATGAAACCTTCCTTTCAAGCATCTCTCTGTCCTCTTCCCGCCCTCTCCCCGAGGCTCATTCCAGCTTGTTCACAAATCAGAGGTAACTGACAGCAGCAAATCAGATCCCATAAATCACTTGGAGGTGCTGCAGTGGGGAAGGCGAGGCTGCACCGCCGCTGTGTGAACCAGAGGTCACCACAATGCTCCTCAGCACCCACCTGCAGAGCCCAGTCCTCTCTCGTGCTTGGGACCACATTTAAGTGAGAACCCACCCCAGCCATGAGGGCAATCTGTGATTTCAGAATTATGTCTGAAAGGTCAAAACTGGGGGGCCTAACAGTGCCACTTTTAAGAATTAAATCTTCACTTGATCCTCTCTGATGCTTGTCTTCTCAAAAGAAGTGCTACTGTGCTTCAGAGAAGATTTTGACACCTTTAAGAATTAAATCTTGACTAAATCCTCCAGTGCTCATCTTCTCAAATTGAGGCCACTGATTAGTGCACTTCAGAGCAGATTTTGATGCTATGTGGGTTGGTTTGTAACTTCAAGTGAGGGAGGGAGCGGCACCATTCTGCATTACCCTGGCAGTTTTCTTACACAATGGCTGAAACAGAGCACACGGGTAGTTTTAATACCACCTGCCATGCTGAAGTTAATGGGAACTATGATTATAAATCCACAGAGGCATGAGAAACAGTGCTGAACCAATAAATTAGAACAAAATGTTAAGTAAGAAAAATCTCCAAAGCACTGTGAGCAGGCTGGAGCCCTTCAGTGAAATGATCTGCTTCAATGGATGATTAAATTACCAAAAATGGGGTGGGGGTAATGCCTTAACACCATTTTTAACATCAAAGGGTTTTAATTTTGCCAGAAAAGAACCCTCAGCACCTGCAGAATGGCATCAAAGCAAATTAAGTGGTTGCCACCACACTGCCATTAACCAAATTCTGGCCATTTGTAATGTATAGAAACTCAACTGACCAATTTTTTTTCTTTGAGTAATTACTTTCTCCACTCTGTGTACCTGCCTAGGTACTTCACTTCAGTAAATGATAGCTTCTGCTCAGAATATAAGATACATAACGTGATGAAAATAGCAAGTTTTTACAAACTTTGTTTTACAAACACAAGATATTAATTCGCTTGATATGGGTACCGTGCAACATTATTTCAGCTGAAGATAATTTCCCAAATCCTACACCATAAATTCAAGTCATTCATGAACTTAGCACATTCACTTCTCCTTCAAAAGTTCTCTATGTGACTAATTAATGAACCTGGGAGGAAATAGTTTAAACAACTTCCTGGGGATTGAAACAAATCACAGAGACATTAGATAAAGGTTATTTTCCTTTCGACAGTATCAGAATGACTTCACCCTGCATTGTTGAGGTGAGTATTCAAGCCCAACTCCCTCTAAAAATGAGGAATTGACCTGCAAAGAGCTTGATCTTGGTTCTAATGCTGAGGCTAAGTGAATATTTTCTTTTTCATTATTCCTATTTCTGCTTTAGCTCAAGATCAGGTGTCACAATCACACAATACCAGGTGAGAAGCTGTCATATCAGAGTAACTAATGCAAGGAAGTGTTTAAAAGCTCTTATTGGATTTCCCAAAGTGAGGAATATTTGCTCCACTGAAAACCACAAGAAGGCACATGAGCTATAAGATGCTAAAATTTGCATCCTTTTATTTATTGCTAACACACAAATTTAGAAAGACTCATGTGAGACCTATAGTAAATATCAACAGCTATGCTGGAACTCTCCCTCCAGCTGAAACAAAGGCAAAAAGAGATCAAAGCTTTAAAGTCTGGTGAGAGAAAAGCCATATGGTTATTTTTAGCCCCTGTATTTCACTAGTTCCTTCCTGATCCCTTTCTATTCTCACACCTACGCAGAGGAGATGGTATCCCATGTCCTGAAGCAAATTTTGTAATGAATGAGGAATTTCTAGTTTACACTTAAAGCTATGCTCTTCTGGGAGAAAACACATCAGTTTTCTCACACAACACAGTCAGTTCTACGCTGCTCTTGTGAGACCATCAGAAAAATCCCAGTATCAATACTGAGACATGCCTGTGAGAGATTTTCATTAAAAACCTCATCCCCCTCTGCTTTCCCAGCTTTGTAATCCTGGTCTGGATGTGTGGTAGCTGGATTTGAGGAGCACATGCTGTCTTTTTGGGATATATTCATGGCCACTAGGCAAGGGGACTGGTATTTAGCATCATCTTGGGGTACCTGCCCAGTTGGACCGTCCTTTTTATAGATATGGGGAAAAAAATCTGCCCCCCGCTGTCTGTGACTGTTGTACTGCAGTATTTTCTCAGGTTTCCATCTCTAATTGTTGCTGCTTTAATGTAATTCCTAATGCTAGTTCCCCCCAGGAACCTATTTATGGTTTCCTGTCTTTGGGCAGGCATCTCACTGGCTCAGTCCTGCACTGCAGGGCTCAAAAACCTGAGGGATCTTACCTGCTCCTGCCTCCTTAAATAACTGTTGATTACCTTAGTCTCTCAGTCTGACTCCGGGGAGAAATGAAGCTGTTTCAAAGGAGCTAAATCTAGAAAGCCTTCAGTCTTTTGGAGTTGAGATGCTCAATTTTGAATCGGAGCATGGCATGAGCTGAAAATTGCTTTCTAGCTGTATTGTGTATGGGGAGTTACTGGCACCACCAGAACAGCATGAAATATTTCCCTTATGTTGGAAACCTGCTTTACATGCCATTTTCTGTGTTGATATTTACAGCAGTGTGCAATTTCCGGCCAAACATATATTTCAGGTGGTTAAAGCCAAGCAAAAGCAGAGAAATAAAAGCAGAAATTTACCTACCAACGCTAAACAGGGGGCAGCTTGACTTTCCATCATATTTTCTGTCTGTGAGGAATTTTGACAGGTTTATGTGTGACACCAGGTTACCCTGGAAAGTGGAAAGCCTATAATTAGATGCCCTGCCATCAGCTACCTCCCACTGGCAACCAGTCTACCTTAAATCTGCCACCAAGAAATGCCCTCAGGGAGGCAAAAGCCACTCACCTGTCACCTGTGGGACGTACCTGAACACCCCCAAATTCGTGGGATGGCTATGGATGGGGTCAGGGGTTTGTCCTATTGCACTGCTGTCATATTGAACTCGGGAAAAGCTTTTTCCCCAGCAGCAAAATACAAACAGGGGAATCTGACCTAGATCCACCACCTCCCAAGCCTCCAGCAGAACCCCTCCTGCTCTGCATCAGAGCACAGCTACACCTTATATTCCAATGTGTAACAGGAGGTTTTCAATGACTTCAAAAAGAGTTTAGCCAAAAAATGTGCTATGATTTGAATGAAATGTTCTTAATTTTTGTGTACCACTGTGCTTGCCATCAGACAGCTGCTGGTCTTCATTTGGGGAAAAAGCAGCCTCTGAAACAGCCGAAACTATATGATGCCAAAGGCAGGCATAACAATAAAACACAATAAAGCTTGAGGAGCATGAGACAGGACAGACCATGCTGAAGAAATGAGCTGAAAATTTTTTCTGTCTGAAGTCGCCCTAATATTTATTATTTTGTTATTTCTTAAATGTCGCCTACAAAAGAAAAGCATTACATAACAGAGAGGTATTGCTAAATACCCAAACATATGCACAAGGACACATGAGTGCCATAAAACTTCAAGAGGCGGCTGCTTAATTAAAACACTAATATTGTTAATCACTTGTTTCTTGGAACT
The DNA here is from genome assembly GCA_013400175.1 of Phainopepla nitens. Lineage (NCBI taxonomy): Eukaryota > Metazoa > Chordata > Aves > Passeriformes > Bombycillidae > Phainopepla > Phainopepla nitens. The sequence goes on from VXBQ01010227.1 coordinate 1,119,286, forward strand.
GGTTTTCGTGTGCTCAGATGTACATAGCTGCTTGCCTCCCAGGTAATAACATAAAAAAGGAGAAGACAAGCCTGCTCCATGAGCATCATGTGCATGTGACTGATGGATACAGCATGAGTGAGGGGAAAACACTTCCAGACAGGCAGGAAGGGACTGCAGCTGCAGATCCCAGTTCAAGTGGGGCACCAGAGCTGTCCCGAGTTTCTTAGGCAAGCACCAATCCTTTTGGCAAGGGGAAAGGAGCACCCAAACTCCAGACTCGGGAAATTAAGCGTTTCTCTGCATCTTCAGAGATATTTCACAGAAATCATTCTCTTAATAATTGTAAGAAGTGTCTTAATCACAACAGATACCAATCATGTTGCAGCCATAGTTTGGATTTGACCATCTAACTATGCTTCACTTTATGGTATTCAGCTCTTCAGGCCTCACAGCTCAGTTCCTTTAACTGTGATAACTCATGCAACATCCCAGAGTCTGCTTTACAGAGCAGTAAAATCCTTAGAGATGCAGGCTGAGCATAAAAGTTTCACTGAAATATATACATATATATATATATTTTTTTTTAATAGAGAGAGGCAGCATTTTAAACAAGCACTCCAACTCTTTGGGGAAAAGCTGGCCACATTCAAATCTTTGGAGCACTCAATATCCAACACACAAACACAGGAATTAAAATAGTAACATTATTTGAAGATGACCATAGGGAACCACTGAGACTGACAGACATCCCTATCTAAGTTTATAACTTCCATTCCTTTGCTGAAATATCTTTTGAGCAGAAAAGTGTAAATGAAGAAAAAGTCACTGGTTTCAGTTCAAGTCTTTCAGTCGGACTTAATATATGCCACATTTACAGCCAGGGTCACTGTGGGCAGCTTCCACTCTCTCCTAGCAATAAACCAAGAGGAGGATTGGGTTACCAGGACTTGCCAAGTAGCTTTGCCAAAGTGTGAGAACCAACACAAATAATTACTAGTTAGCAACCTCGTGTGACATTTGGCAGCTGGAACCCATGACCTCTACTTAGCAAAAGCTGGAGCCACAGGAAAGTGACAGGGATACAGAGACCATGAAAATCTGGGTATGGGCAAGTCTGAGACAGAGAAATTCAAGAGCAGAGGGAAATGACAAAATTAATTGAGCACTTTGTTTGTCATAGGAAACTCTACCCCAAAGTCTAGAATGGCCTGTCACTTGGTTAAGAGCTTAGGGGACTGCACAGAGCTGGCTGAAGTTTGTTGTCATCCAACTCAAAATTCCTGTTTAGCACAGAGCACAGAATCTGAAGGCTTTGCCATTTGAAGCCAAACACCCCCACAAATCTGGTTTTTGAGGTTTTTGAGGGTTTGGAGTGATATTGAATGAAAAAATTTGAAAAAAAACCCCAGACTTTCAAAAAATGTGAAAAACATTTGTTCCAGTGCGGAGGGACTTGATGGATATTTATTCGTGCAGCTGCATAGGAAAAAAGAGCAATCTTAGCAGTGTGTCCATACAGCTCCATAAAAGCATTCCTATTCTTTGGCTCAGCCACCACTGGTGCATTTCATTGCAGTGTCAGGACTGGAGTAAAAACCATGGGAATGTGCCAAGGCTAACCTGCAAAAAGCCGAGGGAAGGTTCACACTGCGGGGATGAGGCATTGATGGAGCTCATCTAGGAAAAGTCACATCATCCTGCTCAGCAGAGGACTCCACACTTTGCTCCCTCATTTCTGTCTGATGCTTCATCCTGGCAGCTTATTGCCTGCTTTTTGCCCTTTGGGCAGGGCCATCACAGTAGTTCTTAAGATCCCTTTGGTGTAAAAATCCCAGATCCAGTGACTGACTGAGTGGTTTTCACATTGAGGGCTTTTTGTTAATACTCGATATAAAAGTTCCACGATATTCATGCATTGAGATGACTCTCCAAAGGAATGGAAAAGGCAGCTCATGCTGGATTTCCTTAAGGAAATTTTCTTTCAGCGGCAAGGCTTAAATTTATCTCAAAAAAAGTACTTCTGTGCCACCTAGTGGAGTCACAGTTAGTGACAAAATGAGCATTTCATTACCAAACCACCAAGTTCAAATGCTCTCCCAGGTGTTTTCTTATCACACGCTTGTGTTTCAGTGCCCAGGACAGGACAGGAGTATCAGCCAGGTGGGACCTCAGAAAAAGCTTTTATCGAGTGTTGTGGAATACTCTGCAAGCAGAAGATGCTGTCCTGGTCTTTGGAGAGCCTGCCCAAGGGAAGGGTAGATAAACCAGAACAAACACTACTTGCATTCTAGCAAGAGCCCTCTCAAGCATGCACTGCTGGGTCTTTTTAAAGGTATGCTGTGGAAAATGACTCCAAGTGCATATATACTGTATTTCATCTGAAAACTGCATTCACTTGCTGTTAATGAGAGCAGTGAACTCTCCCTTACATGGCAGGGTTTAGTTATTGCTGTGAAACCCCTGCCAGCCAGACTTTGCAATGACTTGAGGTTTCCTTCTCTAGTGCTACAGCTGCCCTACAACATCCAGCCAAAATGTGATGTAGTTTTACTCCTGCACAAGGAAACCCACAGCCTTTAAGCCAGATGGCAGCTTAAAGGAGAGTTGAAGTGAAAATAAGCTAATTTGGGACTGTGCAATTTAGAAAGAATCAAGGCATCCCCCTGTAAGTGAAGCTCCTGTGCCGGTCCCCAGTGACCAGACCCCACTAGATGGCAATCCACGCCTTGGCTCTGTCCCTGCAGCTCCTCTGCTGCTCTGGAAGTCATATTCCTTGCCTGGTTTAAAAATTAGGAGGCCCAGGGTTTTCCTACAAGTATCTTTCTTCTTTTTTTATCTCATTTTTCTCTCCTCTCTAATAGTTTAGCTTTTTAAATATGTAGTAACTGGTTTTTTTTTTTAATCAGCTGTTCCTTTTGTAGTGTAATGCTTAAGTAGAGCTTAAAATTTTCTGGTGTAATACACTGGTTTACAGAACAAATTAAACCCCTGGGTATTTTGAATCCAGGCAGCAGCAGTAATGCAAACATTTTGTAATTTATGGCCTGTAATAAGTTGGCTTCAGGCCTACAGAAGAGGGAATTCAGTCAAACATCAATAGATACGTCACAGAAAGTAACTTTGACTATTTCAACACCAGCCAAACTCCTGGTCTCTCACTGCTAAAAAAAAAGCCTTGAACTCATTCTCCTCTGCCTTAATTCCAAAAAGACATTTCATGAGCTGTTAAATGAATACTTATGCCAAAAGGATATTTTTTGCTCTGAAAACTCCTAAACTTTCAGTTTGCAGCAACAGAAGACATATATATATATACATACATACACACACATATATATATGTATATTTACAAAGCTTCATATAATAATGCAAGTCTTCTGTATTAAAACTATAGAGGAATAGGGGAATTGCATTTAGTCTGTCCTCTGGTTCTCAGGGTATAGCTGAAAAATTGCTTTATTATTGTTTGCTTTGCAAGGATATGATTGTAAAGTAGTTGGCTTTGACTCCTATGTGGACAGCATTAAACAGGAATTTTGCAAATTAATGAGAGCCATCCACGGAAATGGTTTGTTCATGGAAGAGAAGCACTGCATCATGGGGGTTACAGAAGCAGAAAGAGAGATTGGGGTGTTTGTGATATTCAAAGGTCATATAAAACTTTAAACTGCAGGCTGAGCTCTCATTTTATATAAAACCACATATTCACCAGCTCCCTGGATAGAAATATATTCCAGTGCACACTCCAGTATTTTAATCCCTCACAAGCTCCCCTCCAGCTTTGTTTGTGCTCCCCATCACTTTCTCCCCAGCACTGGCACAGGGTGCCCAGAGAAGCTGTGGATTACCCATCCCTGGAAGTGCCCAAGGCCGGGCTGGTTGGGGCTCTGAGCCACCTGGTCTGGTGGAAGATGTCCCTGCCCACGGCAACGGGGTTGGAACTGGAGGATCTTTATTGTCCCAACCCAAACTGTTCTGTGATTCTGTGACACGTGGAGCCAAGCAAGTTCAGCCCTGCTTCAGGAGCTTTCTACTTTGTGCTTGCTGCTCCAGTCATATCCTGAATCCAGCACAAGCTAAACTGCATTTAAACCATCATTGCTGCAGCTCCATCCTGATGAAACAAATGTTCAAACACTAATAAGTTCCTTTTGAATGAAAATGAACAGTTACAGTAAATTCACTTCCTACTTCCAAAAGCAAAAATTTCCTCTAATTTCTTTTCAAACAGCAAATCCTTCTCCCCCGCCCCCAGCTGAGTACAAACAAACATCTGGAACTGCTGTGCTTTATGTTTTGTTTATGCATACTTAAGAGATGGCCAGAGGGTTAGAAACTGCCAAATAATTCTACTCTTAGTAGTTTACATTAACTAATTTCTGTGGGATTTGGGATTCATTTGCCAAGTTTCAGATACAAGCAGAGCTTTTGTGGTTGAGCTGTGGCTCCTGGAAGGAACAGCCAATGAATGGAAAGGCCAGACACGCATCCCTAATCTGTCTTCATCCCTGAAGAATTATCCCTGAGTGTTACTGCACTAGGTGAAGCTGTAACACTTAACCCTGCAGGAATTATACTGAGTAAGAACTGGCAAACAGCTTAAGCCACTGCTGGTCCCAGAGTCACCTCTGGGGGTAAGATGCAGTTGTCACCTCAACAGGGCTTTTCTCTTTGGTGACTAATTTTACACATATTTAAACTTCTAGCTGAATATTTAGAGGGACAACTCTTAATCACTGTCGCTGCCAAAAATCAGTTTACTTGGTCATATCCTTAAAACGATTAATCTCTAACGGGCTGCCAAACCTGTGTTTGAGCAACAAAGCAGACAGGATTCATGGAAATACTGCAAGTCCACCACTGCTTCTGGGGTTAAACCTTCCACTGTAACAAACATTTGTCTGCAATGCTTCCCATATGCTGGGAAGAGAAATATTTTGATACAGAAGCTTAAAGTAGTAATGACCACTGGATCTTAGTCTTGGGAGGGAAAATAGGTCAGTATTGGGACAAGACACAGATGAAAGTAGATCCGATGTCTGAAAAACATGTCTATGTTATTTGCTATTAAGATAAAAGAAAAATTGTTTAATGTAAATTGATTATCTGTGTTTGCATAACTCCTTACACATCTGGGTGCACCTGTGGACGGACCAGAAACATACACCTGGCACTTAAATAATGGCAATTCCACAGGGAGAACCCAGGTATTGTGTTTAAAAGAAAAATAATTGCTACACATGTTAATTATCTTCCTATAGCAATAATAATACATTCAGATATTACCTCCCCTAGTGGTACCTCAGTTCTCACCTCCTTAGAACCACCCAGAAGTGGGATTTTTAAGGCATAGATTAAGCAGATTGTTGCTATTCCATAGGCACCTTTTGATTTAAAACTGCTCACTTACAACCCTAGTCACTGCTTCCCACTCCTTCCTTTCCCCAGCCCTCTCAGTTCGGTTGCTCAAGCGTTTTCCTTCCATTTGGGAGCTGTTCAAAAAGCTCAGAGAGCTTCAGCTCCTGGGTATGTGCTCTCAGCTTTGCCTGCAAGTGTGCACAGCTCCATCCGACCACCAGGCTCCCTGCTGGGGTGAACTCACACAGCTGAAGCTCTGCTGAGAATCCCATTTCTTCCTGCAGAATCCATTCCCGTGGGCAGGTTTCCCTCTACATGCATTTTCTGTATTCATTTTTGCTTCTCTTCTCAAACACTTTTATTTTAATCCTCAAGGACGAAAGTGCATCTTAACTCTAGATAGGAAAAATTTGATGATTAACACATTCGTGTTTTTTCCCTTCCCAATTATTATTGTGCTGATTTTTCTTTTCCTAAGTACCCACTCATCTCTAGTATTTGAAGCACAGCACAAAATGACATTAATTTTAAGAGTGACCAGTTGGGCTTTTAAATTTGAAATTAGCTTTGAGACACACCAATTGTGCAAAGTTGACATAGACGTACAGAAAAAGTTCCACCAAGGGAAACAAGAGCATTTCAAGTTTCCTGTGTGCATTTAGATGGTGGATTTTTAATTATTGATTGATTTTATTTCCCAAATTTGGCGTAAACCAAGAATTCCCCCCCAGGTGCAGTGCTTGAACCACAAGGAAAAGAGGAGTGTGTAGTTCCTTTCAGTAGCCTGCTGTTATTATTAACTTATTCAGGAGGAGATGAGCTTCCCACAACATCGATGAGCAGGAATTCTCATTTTAAATTCAACAATTATGAGAAAGCAACCAATATGATATAACTACCCAGCATATTGCCATGTGTTCACAGTTCACTGAAATTGTACCTGAAAAGCATGAATTCTGTATATAACCCTACCTGGTTAAGCATCGGGTATACACTCATACTTACATTTTCACCACAGCTTGAAAACTGCAAAGTTTTAACTTTCTGTTAAGAAATGACCTTAATGTTATATTTTTTAGTCTTCAACATGGCTGCTGTAGGTGTATTGAGAGTGAAAATTGTTATTTGAGTCTCTTATGGGTTCTGTCTTTCCCCCGTTGAAAGGGGAAGAAATATGAAAGGAAAACAATGCCATTGTTTCCTTAATAGATTCCTATTCTTTGCAACATCCAGGAAGTTTCTAAGCTTGCATTATTAATGCGCACTTATCTTTTATGCAGAACAATACTTGAAGAGATTTACAGTAATTTTGAAGCTAAAACAGGGAAATTGAAACTGGGGCACTAGCTAGTTTCATGCATTTTTCAAAGTTAAGCCTTTAAAGAAGTTAGAAGGGGAAAAAAAAAAGCTTGTTCACTACATATTCTCAGTAAGTCAAGCAGAAAATTATAATCTGAAGAAAAATAGCTTTTAAAGAAAGCACAGGCTTGCAGCATTTTCTTACAATTACTGAAAGATTTTTGCATCTCGCAGCAGTTCAACACCACTGAACAGCAAGTGTAGGCTTGGTATAAACACATAAATCAAAAACTGATTTCTTATTCTAAGCCTAAAGTTTCAGGGGAAAAAACAAGTCAGAAGAACACGGGTGCTGTTTTATAACAGACAGAGCTGTGGTCTTAACTCCAGCCCTTCTCTTGTGACCAGCAATGAGATTTTTACCCATAAAGTGGCTGAGTCCAGAGAACATCTTAAGGAAACCATGAATTCACAGATAAGAGATAATACTTTCCATAGACTAAGTCACCACATTTTGAATAAAATTTTCCCCCATAATGTCTTTGTCACAGAGAATGACAAATGCTAGAGCACCTTGCATAGCTCTGATGTAGCTTTACACCATCTATGTAAAGTCCTAAGCCTCTGCATCCCAGTAAACTGTTTAAATTTCACATAAATATTTTCACCTCCCCTTTAAGTCTTTGTGCCAAAAAAGTAACTGCTGGTGTAACCCAAGGATGTTGTTTCCTTGACTTGGTCCCCCTACAACAAGCTCTGCTTCCTCAGCCTTTATCTCTTTCCACTCTATATGCAATAATTGTGTCTTTCCTTAGTTATTGCTCCTCTAAACCACAACAATCTGCCTTGGTAAGTCTTTTCAACTTTTTCAACTTCCCTGATGATCCCCATGGCTTTTTTTTTTTTTTTTTTTCCAAATTCCATTCAGATTATCTGGTCTTTCTGTGCAAAAAATTGTTTTCCTGGAGGTGTTATTTAAAGCAGTTCAGGGGAAAATTCTCAGTTGTTCCTTGGATAAGCACTAACATCTTTTCACATTCTGTATTTTGGGGAAAGAGTCTGTCAGAAATATCAACCTGAAAATATTTCAGACTGAACGTGAGTGAAATACAGGGGAAGAGCACTGCATTAGGAGATTGTACCAGTTCCCTGCTGATGTAGTATTAGCCTCTGGTCCACTCCAAGGCTTGTGCAAAGCCAGCTGAAGACAATGGAAGCAAAGCTGCTAACCCTATTCAAATATTTAGGCTGACTTCACTGAGTGCAGCTCGAGGCTACAATTGCATTTGAAAAAATATTATGACAAAATTAAAGCTGCTTTAATTTAATAAAGCAGCTACGTGCCTGGTTGTTATGTTGTTTAGTGTTTAAGTATTGACTTGATCACAAGGGAATTTCTGAAAAGGGTTCTAAGTATGAATGGAGAAAAATCATTTCCCAAAAAAGCAGGAAAAAAAAAGTCTGGAAACATGGTAAAGGAGAGGTATTATGGGACCTTTAATTTGAACTTTTCTCACCCCAGGAAATTCAGAAATGCTTGCAACTACAGCACCTGCAACCAATGTTAACAGATAATTTAATGTATTTAAAATATTCTGCTTAACTGATGACTGTCATTTAGTCAACACAATGTAGTTTGTTCTTTTCTTTTTTTTGAGGTGTCCTACGGTTTTATAAATATGCTTGTTTTCCTTCTTTTTCTTAAGTCTTGAAAACTTATAATTAAAAAAAAGTGGGAAATGATAATGGGATCTCTGTAGGTGCTGAAAGTGGACAGAGGGAACAGCCTTGGTACAGATATTTGTGGTACTCAATTGTGCCATTTCTTACTAGGTCCAGTCACAGCACAATGTTATTTTGCTTACTTCCCTGCAGCAGCCTATGCCAGAAAACTGGAAGCAGAAACCATGGTTCTTCATTACAGAGCTGACAGAAAAAGCCGCTAATTAAACTCAAACACAGAGTTAATAATCCATACCTGGCTGTGAGAGAAATGTCTAGTTCCTGGGTCCAGCTTGCCATCAGTATTTTCAGACAGAAACAATTTGTTCGCATTTGTTATGCTGAACCTGACTACCCCCTGACCCCTTAAATTCCCTAGGTACCAGAGGAAAACCATTCAGGATTTTTCCTATGCCTATATACAGCCATTGCACCAACTCATGGGAAGATTTTGGCTTTTGTCATCCAAAGAAAGCACAGCTTTCACTAGCTGTTCAGGCAGGCAAAAATATCAATTTAAAATGTACTATTAAGAAGGAAGGGGCTGCAGAGTCTGTGTGGCATCTCCCAAGACTGAGCAGTAGGATCAGTGCTATTTGTAGAACCAATAATTAAAGTTGGAAAAGATCTCTAGGATTGAGCCCAGTCATTAACCCAGCACTGCCGTCCACCTGCAAAACCGTGGAGACAGAGGATTTAGTCCATGCCAAGGTATGGTTGGATTCCCTGTTAAGGGGATCTTTAAGCGTCACTTAGACAGCAGAGTTTCTGTATGGGAATGGATTTCATCCCAAGTGAAAGCATTAAAAGAAAGCAGGACATGTCTCCATAAGATGTCTGTGAATTTTGCTTCAGTAAACAAGAGGCAGGGGCCAGAAGACTCCAAGTGGAGAGGCAGAGCAACGCGAAGAATGTGTGGTTACCACAAAAACACACTATCTTAAACAAATCCCAGAAAGAGGACCTTCCTGATCCTGAAAAGCATGGATTCTGAGTGGCTATTTTTAAACAGATTAGAACATATGTATCTGAGAGACAGCCAGCTGCTGGCTCAGCATTTGTTCCACCCTGCTCTTGGCAGCAGCAGCAGCACAGCCATGATAAGGCAAAGCAAACTCAGATACCATTTCCCAGTTCACCATTTAAGAACTTAATGGAATTACAGAAGATGGAGAGGGGTCTGTGGACAATTCCAGCCCCTGCAGTACCCTGAGGTGTTACTGAGCACCCTTTGGGCACATCAGACAGGCACGATCCAGCAATTTGTATGTTAAATATCTGTCAACCATTCCCAGGTAATTCTCAGGTAATTTTTCCCGTTTATTCTTCAGTGCTTAGTACACATCTATCAAAGGAGGCCAGTAAATAATACCTCAGGCGGAGTTTTTACTGTAATTTCTTAATTTTCTAGCAGTCCACAGTTATCTGGACATACAAAAGAATTATTTTCTTTCCACCAATTAGCAGAAAAGGAGTTCAAAAGCCTCCGCGACTGCTTTAACACAGAGAATTCCTTAATCCATAAAAATTAATGGAGATTATGTTAAAGAGACTTAGATATTTAAATCCTTCTCCATATTAGTCACTCTCTTTTATGTGCAGGTAACCACAGCTGAAGTCGTCAGGAGCCCTGTGTGTGGCAGAACGAACTAATCTCTCCAAATGAGAAACGTGAGTTTTTACCAGTTCTCCACCGACAGCAGAAAGTGGCAACTTCTGAGATCTGACTTTCCGCCCACTGAACCTCTTATGACTTATGTAAAGTCTTAATTGGCTCCAAAAGTCCTAAATAGAGCCACTTATTGTTGCTGTGGTTGGTTGTCCCAGTTACAAATAACTTCGTTGTGCAACTAAGTAGAACCAAGTACCAAGAGAGAAGTTTCAAATTTTCATTTTTCCTTAAATCTGAAATGTCACTTCATGATCTTATACCAGTCCCAAAGTATCCAAACAGAAACTTTACACTGCTCTTTTTATGGCTGCACAGTCTTCACATGCACTTATTAATTGTAGTTACATTAAAAGGTTTTGAACTCATTTTCTCTCAACATCATCACTGTAAACAGACATAGAAAGAGAGAAGATTTTTAGAACAGAGTAATTATCTTTATGACAAAAAGTTGCATTTCAAAGAGGATATTTACTGACTGTACTTGTCAAAGACAAAAGTTACAGAAGGGGGATTTTTATTTTCCACTCTCCCTTCACTTCTTTTCTTCCTGGACCCTGAGTGCGTCTCCCAAATATTTTTTTTTTTCTTAAACCCAGAGGTTCTTTGTGAAAGCAACAAAGAGGCAGATCTCCCCTATTTAGGATGATGAGGAACTACATTTACTCAGGTTGGTTCATGCCCAAATTCACAGCTCAGTTCGGGGTTGGGGTTGACTTTGAGCTGTTCAGATGCTACCAGGAGGAACCACAGCGTAAAAATGCTTCCACAGGTTCAGAGACAATGTTCACATTTCCACACCGACTTTCATGGGGTGCTTGCCCCCTTGTGCCTGTGGATGGATGCATGGATACAGCCTTTTTCTCCTTGTGCCCTTCTGAGGGGATGAAGCCATCAGCTGCTGCTGCACCTAGGAGCTGGGCCAGTGAGAGTGTGCAAGTTATATAAAATGATTTATTTTTCATAGAATAATTTAGGTTGGAGAAGACCCCTAATTAGTGATAGGAAAGGGAGGAATGGCCTTAAACTGAAAGAGAAGATACTTGGGTAGCATATAAACCTCAAAGAACAGCAACAGCAGCACATTGAGGGCTGTAGCTCACAGAATAATTTGAACTGGAAGGAACATTAAATATCATCTCGTTCCAATCCCTTGCCATGGACAGGGACCCTTTCCATCCAACCTGGCCTTGAATGCTTCCAGGGATGGGGCATCCATAGCTTCTCCGGGCAACCTGTGCCAGGGCCTTACCACCCTCAAAGGAAAGAGCTTCTTCCAGACATCTGATGTCAATCTCTTCTCTTTTAGCTTTAAACCATTGGCAGATTCATCTCATAACCAGCTCAGCAACGCTTCCTTGTATTCATTAATTATCTGCAGTGGCTTTTTGGGGAAAAGAGCAATGTACAGAAACCCTATCCTTAAACGTACTGACCATGGGTTTTCCCTGGCGGAAAGAAAACAACACTGTTCCACACTTACACCCCACATTCCATACATCCTATTTCACTTCCAGTGCTGCCCCGTAGCACCTCAGGAGGGATGCCTGGGGTCTCCCACGACATAACCTGCATCATGTTCATATAAAACCTCAACACAGGCACTTTTTTCCTCCCCTCTTGGAAGGTTTTGTAGCAGCAAGGCACAGGGCAAGCCTGGGAAGGGAGGAGCTGCCCCTCCAAGCTCCAGGCAGCCCCCAGGGCGGGCTCCTGCATCCCCCATTACCACTAGGGGTCAGCCGGAGACCGGCGCATCCCTCTGCGCGCGGAGGGAGGGACGGAGGGAGGGAGGGAGGGGCGGTTCTGACCTCTCGGGCTGCTCTGTTCCAAAATTAGCATCAGGCCAGGCAGCTGTGAAAGCCAGCCTTCAAAACAGCTTAATTCAAGTTGCCTTCAAAGGAAAAGTGTTGAAGAACCAGGGGAGGAAATGCGGTGAGGTGAAGACAAGAAGTGAACCCTTTGGTATCTCAGAGGGACTTTCTGCTGCAGGTTCACAGCACAAATTCAGGTACCTGAAAATGCTATTTGGGCAGAATTTAATAACAAACACACAGCACCTTCTCCAGAAGATTGAACTAATCCATCCATAAAAATCGGGGCTGAAGCCCTAGAGGCTTGAGACCTACTCTAAATAAATATTGACAATTGTTCCATAAAATCACAGAGCACTTTGGCTTGGAAGGGACCTTAAAGATCACCTAGTTCCAGCCCTCTGCCATGGGCAGGGACACCTCCCACCAGACCAGGTTGCTCAAAGCCCTGCAAAAGTCATCTCTGCTTGGAAAACTGGAATTACTCTCCCACACAAGTTTTACTCCCTTGCAGCAATCCAGAGCAGCCGATCTCTCTGTGAGTAGTCAATAATATACAACGATATATTTAAAACAATATAAGAAAGCAGATTTTGGCCTCTGACATATTGTTAGAATGGACATTACACAGCAGATGTGCAGCACACAGGACTCGTGGGAAAGTTCACTGAATGATTTTCAGAGCATTTTCAGCAAGCTAAGGGTTTTTTCTATGAATTTTATGCTTACAAATTGATGTTCCTTTGGTGAAACAGTCTGATATAACATAATTTTTGAGGTACTTCATTCCTCCTACACAATTCAATAAATTATTATTATGTTTTATATTGTTTTCCAACTTTTTGGCAAGGATTATGCTAGAAACTCCTAACTTGAATGAAGAATAGCTTTTTCTTTTTTTTATTAGATTTTGCTGGAAGCTTTGCAGACAAATTCATGCAGCCTGCTGAGAACAACATCTAATTCTTGCGAAAACTAGAAATGAAGGACAAAAAAACAGTAGCCCTTTTGGTAAAGACAGCCTTCAGTCCCTGAAAGCCTCAAGCTGCCATTTGGTTTCCTTCTCAAAAAAAAAAAAAAAAAAAAAAAAAAAAAAAAAGTCTTCAAATGTCCTACTATAACTATCAGAAAGCTTTCTGGCTTTTTCAGAATTAGTTCAATGACCAGAAAACTGCAAAATTTCAGACAAGGGATTTTCAATAGTGAGACTGGAATGAACATCTGATAGGGGATCACCTCCATTTCTCAATTTCTTTCCAGAAAACCAAAGGTTAAAATGTGAATTCCTAAAGAGAAACAAATCAAACTTGTATGAAAAGCCAAAAATAAAAGCAGTTTTTTAGCTCTGGTGATCACAGAGCATGTGAGTGGGAATTCATGGAGCAGAGCCTGGTTTCTGGAAAGCAAGTGGCTTATTAGCAGTGCCTGCCCTGCAATTGCTAGCAAAGCAGTGAGCTACTCAGCTCTGTAAACCAGGAGTGAGAGAAAGAGCAGCAGCGCATGAGTCTCCATCTAATCAAGTACTTTGCAGCCTCATTCAGATGTGAAGAAGCAGGAGAGTTGGGATTGGGGATTGACAGATGCTGGGGCTGCACTGATCACAAATTCAAAATTGAGCAGCCAAAGAATGGCTTTAAACGAGGATGACTCCAGGGCTGTGGGGGCTCAGGCAAAAATCTGATCAAGTCATCTAATGAGCTACGTGGCAGACAGCTTGCCTGCATGGCAAACACCTTCCTGAGTGCCATCACCATCCCACCAGAAGAAGGCACTTGCCTCTTTGGTCCCATGCTTGCAGAACAGGAGAAAAACAGAGGATCTGGTAGGACAGGCTGCTTCCTCTGCCTTTTGCAAAGCAGAAGTCTCTATTGTAGCTCATTAAGATCTGTAATAGCCCTACAAGCTTGTATACACCAGTCATTTCATGAATAGCAAGTTTTTGGCAGCTGACCAATCATTTGAATATTTCAAGGCTTGGCAATATTTCAGTCTCCATAGCAAAGGAGGTCATTTTCCTTCTATTCCCTGGAGTGGCAGCTTACAGTTTAGTCAAATTCCTTCAAGTGACCTTTCCACGTATTTAAAATATTTCTTTTAAATAACTTGCCATTCTGTTCCAGCTTGTTGCAGCAGTTACAGCTGCAAACCCCCAAACCCAGGATAAGGCTCTGATTTTATGTCATATCATTACTAAGTCCTCCCCTGGCAGACGCTGATTAGAAATGACCAATTAACAGTCCTCCAGTCTGTGGAACAAGCCTAATTGGCCAGACTGAGGAGTGCCTAGGAAACTAATGACTTTTCCCCTGTTTGCACAGGCAAGGATGCCCAGTCAGCACAGCTTGGCGCGGCTCGGGGGGCTGTCAAAACCAAGATAACTACCTGCAGGGCAGAGTGGGAGCACAATGCTCAGTGAGAAGGGCCTTTAAGATGAGAAACTGTCCCAGTTTGGTGCAGCATCCCTCTTGGGAGCAGCAATCCAGCATGGCTTCACTTGGCACAAAGGGAGCCAGACCCTCTGGAAGGGAAAGCTCCCCGCCTGCAGAGCTTTGAAGGGATTGATCCACTCTTGGTCTCAATGATGCTGAAATACAAACAATTCCCAGATGAGAGGCCTGAGGCTTGCAGGAGGACAACAATAGGGTCAAGAAGAGGAACTTTTGGAGCAAACATATTTTGGCTGAGTGTGAGGACCCCCACTATGTATGATTTGTTCTTTTTTTCCTTTGGTTGCAAGTCCAGCTTGGCTACACAGGATCAGGATGCTTTCCACTTGAATGACCTTGCAGTTTTGCAATAAGAAAGTCCTTTGTAGTTTCTATGAAACAGCAGGGTTGACCAAAATAATTTTTCTATTGTTAAAACTACTAAAATAGGATTTTTAACTAGCTTTGCTGACTTACAAATTTTTTTTTTTCCACACAGTAATAAGAGAAGCTATCACTTAAGACTGGAAATTCCCACAGTTGCTAAACAGGAAAAACAGAGGAAAATCTTTTTAATGTCATGCTTTGTGCAAAAATATTTAACAATTAACAGTCTCAAATTTCTTGTGCATTTCTCTAAATATTGCAGTTGTTTTGTAAAGACCACTGTGAACACAGCTGTGCCAAACCAACAACAGTTGAGGCCATTGTTGGTATTTTGGCAAAACTCTCATCAAGAAAAGCATAAAAGCCAGCTGCGTTGGAAATTTCAGATTCCAGCTTTAAAGGTTTGAGGGATGGAGTATGCAAAAATGAAGAGGGGTTATTCTGCCATATTTACCCATGCCAGAAACAGCCCTCTGAGACCCCCTCGCAGCAGGGGATATATTCAGGCTGCAGGGCAGATAGACTCCATGAGGAAAGGGGGAGAAAAGCAAGTGCTGTTGAGGAGACAGCCCAACAGCACTGGAATGCAGTTTGGGAATACAACTAAAACTCCCTCCCAAGTTTTAGACATATCCATCAACCCCAATAAGTCCATTAATAGAGGGGGCTCAACCAGTGAGAAAAGATCTGGCATGGACTATATTATGTCACCTCATGCTGCCTTATACTCTGCAAATGGCCTGTGGGTTTCAGTGGCTGTGTCCTGCAGCTGTAAGAAAAATCAAAATAACCTCTGTAGGGAGAGAGATCCAAACCAGACCTACCAGCTCACCAGCATGCAAGCCCAGCCAAAATTCTCTATCTAAAGTTTACTTTATGTGTTCATCCATAGCTGTGTCATCACATTCACAGTTCAGAGCTGTTTAAAGCACCTTGAGGAGCATGATTCAGAGCACTCTGTGTCCTGTGGGCACATAAAACCACCACCCACTGAGGTTATGGTGTCACAAGGAGTCCCACAGACCGGGTCACCAGCAGGTATGTGTGGTGACAGGACAGAAACAGAGCAGCACCACAGGATCTGCAGCCTGTGTGTAGTCTGTGTAATGCCCTAACTGGAAATAATGCCATGGCAGCAAAGTTTGGCTTGCACATTGCAGTAATTTTGTTGGCATTTCTCTCACCAGCATCAATGGAGAGAGCAGAGATTCCTCCGTTCCATTGAACAGCAGCAGCTTGTGATGAAACAAAGGGTTTAAATGCTTAATTTGGATAGGGTATTTCCCTCCTAGTGCCATGCTCTCAGATGTCCCCCATGCTGACTGAAGGTGCTGCTCCTGCTGCAGGCTTCCTTGGAATGTTCCTGATGATTTCTCCTTCCACACCCCAGCTACCAACATGAACCAGCCAAGCACAGCTGGTCTGCCCCAGCACACCCAGGTGACGCTGGGCTGCCACGAGAAATCTGCAGTGATTCTGTGACCCCAGTGTGAGTGACACATGCATCACATGAGGAACCAGGGGATTGCAGGCAGTGCCAGCAGGACCTGTGGCTGGGAGAGATTTTACAGCCTTTCTCATGACAGAAAATGCAACTCACCAGCTAGACCTAATAAAAGGCAGTCCTCACAAGCAAGGCAACAGTGATGCCAACATTCAAAGTGGTAGGGAGTGCACGCTCTTTTTTTTTTTGGTGGTGGAGGCCAAGCAAACATGATACAGTTTGTGTTTAGGGAAGCATATATTCTGCTGTGATGTTTGATCTGGCAAGAAACCACGGTTCCTTCCTGCAAGCTGGCAAAACACTAAACACAGGGAGTGCCATGCACAGACAGTCTCAATTAAGCTATCTTTTCTGAGCTATAAAACAGCACTGGGCACATAAAACAACAGAAAACACATTTGTTTCCTCTCCATCTGCACAAGATATAGAGTAATTCAGTTTTACTCAATTGGCAACACCAGAGGAAGAAAAAAACCATGCATTTAATCTTTGTTTAGGACCACCTTACTCTGTACTCGCTTGTCATTTCTAAACCTTTAAAGGAACTAAAGGTGCCTTTAGAGGAACTTAAATATGAAGCTAAAGTCCATTAACCATGGTCTGTACTACACTAAATAGGGCACAATTGCAACAGACTACTAAGCAATTGGAAAATACAAAAAAACTTTGCACAAACCAAGAAAAAAAACCCTAACTATCCAAACCATCAAAAAACCCCTCATTCACATCCCTACTGTTTTAGTTCCTAGTCATGAAATTCAGTCAGGCAACACATTCTTAGACCAGAAGTAATATCTCCTTAATAAACTTTAAAACCCTGGGATTTTCTTAGAAGCCATGTGTATAAATTAATCAATAGGTTAATTAAAATTATAGTAGTCCATGAAAAGCTATTTGACAACTTATGTGGCCCTGATGAAGCTGATTGCAACCATGGCCTTGACCATGGATTATACACATGAAAAATCTCAGGCTGCTGCAAGACTGAGAGAAATGCAGGTTATTTCACAGCACAAATCTTATTTTGCATTTGGGTTCTGTAAATCACCAGCTCCACCAGCTCAGGTCAGAATCTAAATTCTGTTGGCTAAGCAGGGAGTGTGGGAAAGCTGAGTTGGGGACCTTGCACATCAGCAGTCCCTTTGTAGCCAGCTCCCTCTTTCTGCTGTGCTAGGTCTTACTATAAAGCAAAGAGAACCCCTTGGATTGTAAAATAATCTACTAAGAAGAAATTTAGGTCTCTCTGGCCTTTTTTTTCTTCCCTATAAATACAGTCTACATGATTAGTATCACTCAACCATGAGAGGAAAATAGTCATATTCAAATTTGGCCTTTGATCAGCAGCGTTTCTCCTCTGCACGAGAAAAGTTCAGTCTGGGTTTGGCTGGTGCCTTTGAGATAAACAGAAAATTATCCTGCAGTTTTTCTGGCAAGTTGGTGAGGAAAGAAGCCAATACTCAGCTAAAATTAAATGTAAAATTAAATAGGGTTACTTCACCATTTAGCCTCCTCTGGATTTTAAGCTGTACCACTGAAGATTACAAATTTCTTACTTCACACATTAAGGAAACTCCCCAGCCTGACCATTCACAAGACTCTCTTGTGTTTTTAGGAATCTCTTCCTTAAAAGTAGACAACTTTAGCTGCATCTGTGCTAATGTGAGCCTGAGGCCTTGTCCAGTATGGGTATCCCATCTGCATCCCATGCACAGCATAAACCCCTTGGATCTCTCTAGCCTGGCTGAGGCACAGCTGCAGCAGGGCCATGAGATACACGTGGAGCCCACAGAAGTTTTTGCAAAGCTGTTTTTGAGCTGACTCTCACTCTGCAGCACACACAGATATACATTATATATTCTCTCTATATTACAGAGAATGTGCATGTCTGTCACAGAAGCTGTGTCAGCCCTCTATGAGCTGTTTTTATGACTAATCATGCCAACTAATTGCAGGACTTTATACAGACATTGTCTTCCTGTTTATGGCAGGATTAGCTCTCTATCCCCTTAGACCATAATCCAGTGCTCAAAGCTCCTCTCACAGACCCTTTGGAGTGCTGCTGGTCTCAGATTAGTCAATTCTAGGTGACCTATGATAGTATCTGAATGACTCTTGTCACATGAAATACTGACCTTGGCCAAAGCTGAGATAGAAATATTTCATTTAAAAAACTGGCAGAAGCTGCTTGGGCATAGTGGGATACAATTTCCCTAACTTCTAACCTAAAAAACAGATTACCTGGACAAATGGCTGTTAATAAACTCAGGGAAGCTTTTTGCTGATAATAACTTACCTAAATTAAGACAATTTGGCAGTGGAAGAGGAAATAATCAGCACGGAAAGAGCAAAAAGCACAAGTCCAAGGTTCAGTCAGAGACGGCATCTGAGCAATATCTATATCTTAAAACAGCTGACAGAAATAAAACAGCAAGTAATTGTGACATACAGCTGACAAAGTCAATCAGATGTCTTCAAGACCAGATAAAACCATCTGGATTACAATCCACATAAAACTAGCATGTCTTTTACTAAACCATAAAATGGATACATTTGCCTGGGGGGGGAAACCAAAACTATAGTGCGGTTACAACATTCCTTCCTTTTGTCTTATTTATCTAGTCTGAATGGGAGAAAAAAAACCCCAAAACTCTATTTTACGATTGAGACTGTCATGTGGACATGGTAAAGAAAGCCACTTGTGCACTTAGGGTGGAATTGATCCGAATAGAAACACAAAGCTTGGTAAAAGACACTTGTCACAAAATGCAGAACATGAATTACTTTCACAGAAATACACAGCAATTTAAAAATCCACAAGTCAGGATATACATGTATGCCTAAAAGACAAGTCCCAAAGCAGTGTTTTGAATTATATATTACTTTATTTTATCTATTATAAAGTAACAATTTTAGAAACATGAGCCCTTCTGCATTCCTCTTCCCCACAAATGACACCTGGAACAAATCAAATAACTTCTGAGCACACATGCCTGGTAACAACATGCAACACAGTAGCCAAGAGTGGAACAGGTGACTTGGCTTCCCAGTATTCCCAGCTGTTCAGTGGCAGCAAGCCATCCTTAAAATGGAATATTTTGGCAAGGATACCACGACAGTGAACCCTTTTTTACTTGATAAACAGCACTACATTCCCCTTGGATACACAAAGTTCCTGTGACACAATGTGTCAATGATACCTGGCTTTACCAATCAGTGAAAGTTCTGCAGAACTTTTTGTTCAAGAAAGATATTTCTTACCCCATTGGACAGATGGTCTGGAAAGGACAGGATGAAGAATAAACACTGAATTCATGATCACTTATCACTAAAGATAACCTGGCCTGCCCAAACCTGGCCTCAGTCATTCATTTCTCTGGAGTTTGGCAGAAGAGGAGCTGTGGCATTCAATTTATGTGCTTGTGGCAGATGGCAGACAGCCCTCAATTCCATTTCATTATTTAGAGTTGAGACAGGCCAAATCCTCCATTCTCAAACTAAGACTAACCATGTGTACTGAGCAACACCCTGCTGTTTCCTTGCAAACCCATTTCTAAAGTTTCCCTTCCCAGGCTAAGGGAGAAAAGAGGAGTCAAGCAGTTATAATTTTTTTAAGAAGAAGTTGTTGAAATCCCCTCAGTGCCAGGGTGTTTCCTCACAGCAAGGACACACCAGCATAGAGGAAGTCAGCAGAAACCCTGTCCTTGCGTTCCTGGTAGCAAACAACATTTTTGGGGTTCCTGGTGGCAATTAACATTGAATTCCTTGCACAGAACCAGCATGACACAAACACTGTTTTGTCCTCCTCTGTGAGTAACTCAACTGTCTTCTCCTAGTACAGTACTTGAATTCATTATGGTGGCCAATGCACTTAGAGCATTAATAGTGACATTTCTACTCTCAGTCCCTCCATAATGGGTAAATTACCTTTAGGAAGTGGAACAGAGAGGATATATGACTCTTCTAGGGTGACATAAAAAGCCTACAGGGAGAAGTTAATTGCATCCAGAGTCCCATGCTAACCCCTTGAACCCCAGACAAGCTTTCCCCTTTACATACTGAAGGCACTCCATAAGCAAAAGGAAAGCATTTCTCCTTCTATACTGGATTTTATCTGCTGCTTAATCTATTGATGTTAAAATGGAAAATAGGGAGCTTCTACTTTATTAATTTATCTTTTTACAGTGCCGAATCCTCAGCTGAGTACAAATTAATTTCTTTTCTTTGCTGTCCTTAGTTTTTATGGTCACCATGCATATTTGGCCACTCTTGGAATCAGGTCATTTCCATGAGCCCATTCCCTCCCTCTCTCCTGCCCTTCCCTCTGAGGTATTTATTAGAGCATCAATCTGGGCAGTATCTTGGCACCGAAGTGTCACCTGGCTAATGGTCCGAGGCTTTCAGACACCATAACAGCTTAAAGGCACACATCAGCATATCAGTGCTGTCACCCCGGCGATGCAGGGTACCTAAATCTCAGCACCCTTGCCACCTGCACATGCAGCTTTCTGCACAGGGCGAAGGCAATTTGTGCCAGGCCTCCTGATCCCGGTGCCTGAGAGCATCTCAGAGGAAAGCAATCTCTTCACAAAGTACAGTTAAACTACTGAAGCAAGTGTTTTTCCCAGTTTTGTCGCTAAATGTGTTAAATTTCGCAGGAGTTACTCTCACTTTGCCCCCTGAAGGAGAGCAGGAGTAGCCAGCACACGCAGCAGGGACAAAGCACCTGGATCTGCAGCACCCCTATTTCAACTCCTCGTGGTGCCCCCAGGATGCCCTGCTCTCCAAAACCAATCTGACTCATCCAATAATGCTAAAACAAGACTTAGGGTGCACTTCCATAAGTGCTCCCTGCAAAGGCTGTGCCCACCCCTCCTTCCCTTTTCCAGCCAGGCAGTTATTTGGTATTCAGTGCCTTTGTCTCCTGCTCAAGTCAGCTCACATAATTGATAGTGGAGCAATTTCCAACTTAAACTCCAGCCATTAACATACAAAAAGCAGAACGGCATTTGGAGTGCTTCCCTGTTGGAGGGAAGGAAACATTAGTTCCAGGAAGACTTAACAAGTATGCAAGCAAGTAAACGGCTTTTAACTGAATCAAGGCATTTATGTCTTGATTCTTCCCTCCTTTTGTAGAAGGATTCTAGCCCTGAAAAATAAAACATGGACATCCCTTACAGAAGGCCAAAAAGCCCTCTGAGTTTCATTATTTATTTCAGACTTCAGCTGGATGCAGATATAAATGTGCTCTGAAACACTGAAGCATGGTAATCGCAGCATAATCAGTATTCTCATCTGCGTTAAGAGCTGATCTTGCATTCATCAGATCAAACCCAATGCTTAGCCCGTGAGCTTATTCAGCGCTATAATATATTCCATTTCTCTTGATCCATCTGTCAGCACATTTCTGCTATGCAGAGAGTGTGAATGGCTACACAAGGCTCCAAATTGAGGAGCTGGATTTCTCCTTGATCCTCATGGGGAAGCATATGAAACAAATTTTGGTTTACTATTGGGCTTTCCTTTCCACCTGCCTTGGCAGAAGGTGTCTGTGTGATGTACAAGTACCTGCAGCGTGGCAGGTGCTCTTTGCTTCTCATTAAGGTTTTTTCTCCCTGGCTTCTTGTATTTGCAACTCACAAATTGGGCACTACAGCTTAGTACTTCCCCTTTTGCCCTTCTGAAAAATACAGTTATGAGTATCTTCATAAGGCGAGGTTATCACTATCATCAATCTCTCCCCATTCTCAGATTATTTTTTTTTTAGCTGAAGTCACAGTTTTGTGTCTTTTGAGCCTCATTAGGCTTTTGTCATTATGTTTGTTTTATGATTTACAGACTGTAAGAAACATTCTGCATTTTCAGCAGCTCCCCTCCTTTTTTTTCATGGATTTGATTGCAGAGCCAAGGCGTTTCACTGAGCTCTGGCTTTCCCTTGAGAGGTGCATACACTGCAGCACACAAGACACAGGATATCAGTCCGGATTTTGCTTCCTCAGCCCCCAAACTCCAGCTGTCCCCAAGCAGGGCCAGAGGTCACTGGTGGTCACAGCAGCCTGGCCTGAGCTGGCCCACGGGATGGGCTACAGTGCAGATAAAATCCATCCCCCTCCACAGCACCACCACACAGCAATGCACTTCACAGGGGTATCAGCATTTCCACCAGATAAACTTGTATGCACACTGCTACGAGTGACATGCTTCAGGGGGGACTGATAAAATTCCTCTCCATAACTGCAATTCAGGAATTCCATATCTGTCCATCTTACTTATCACACCCTTTCCACCCGGGGACCATCAGTTGGGAAGCTGCTTTAAGGGAGATGTGTGCACCAAGGGTAGCTGGAACCGGGCTTTGGATAAAAATAAAGCCACAGTTTTACCTGTGGAAGAACTACAGAGTTAGCTATAAAAGTAATCTAGATTTTCACAGAGGAGCATTGAGTTATTTTTCAAAGTGTATTAGAAATATCTTGAATGGCATCAACATTTTTGTTTTTTTACTTTTATGCTTTTAAGAAATTATTTTCAGCTGTCTAAATGAGACTTTGGTTGTCGCTCACAAGTCACTTTACACAGTTCAGTTCATGTCAGCCTTTCTCAAACCACTACAGTTCTTGGATAAAGAAAACTTCAAGGAAACAAGCATTTACTGAATGCTCCATAAGGAGGAGTATATTTACCAAGCAAACATAAATCCAAGCTGGCAGACCAAAGCCTGAAAACTAATCACATTCACTGTGAGTTTAGATTAAAGTTTTTTTTCCTAAATTTACTGCTACTGCTTTTAGTGTTATTTTTACTCAATTCGAGCCTTTCTGCAGATTATTCTACACATCTCACAAACATTCCAAGCTTGAAAAAGGCCAGCATGGAAACCTTCAGCTGCTAGATCTTATCTTTGGGGAAGGATAGAAGCAAGAAAGAGAGCATCCATGCAAAAACCTCATATGCTCCATCTTCCACCCAACAGCCAAAGAGCCTCCTTTCTCTTCAATGGGTGTGAAAAAAAGTAATAGACCCATACATTTCAAGACAGAATTCTGGACTCTATATTTCTACAAGGCTTTACAACTTTCTGTTTTCTTTACACAGGTGATTTATCTTGAAATTCTGTTTTGATTTCCCACCCTCATCTTCAAATATCCTGATAATTTTCCAAGTAGTGATATAATTAAATGAGTTTTCCTGTCCAGGTGTTTTCACTGACCCCTGCCCTTGGTTTCTGTCTAAACTCCCAAACCTGTTATGATTTAGTTCAGTTTAATTTCGACTGAACAACATATCAAGGCTTGATCTAAAGTTAATTCCAATGGCGACAACTCAATTGTTCTTCCCTGACCTTACTCAATTCCCAACCCAGGCTAGATAATCATGTATGATTAGGCATCCCCTATATGATTACAGCTTTCATAAATACTCTGCCTTGCATGAGGCTTGTTCTTTGAAAGTCTCACCATCTTAATGAACAATTCTGTGGATGGTGTGAAATGAAAATGGAAAATTATTATAGCCTTTTTACTGCCTCATTCTACCACTCCACCAGAATTAAATGGAAGTAGAATTTTTGGGTTTATTACTAACATATATTGCATGCATATATCTTTTACCATAGGAAACAGACAGTAGGATAAGCACAGCACCAACTTTCCAGGAAAGATTTTGATGATATATTTCAGCTCCATGCTGTTTCCAAATTTGCCCGTCTAAGTGTTTGATGGAATTAATGTGAACATTTGTCCTACAGATTTGACTCTTTTGTGGTGGAGCAGCTTTGAGGTCTCAGCAAATGCAGTCTGGGATTGTGAGTTCTCTGTGTAGTCTAATACCTGAAGTTACACTAAATTTGTCTTCTCTTTTAATGTCATATCTTTCTTTCACAACACATATGAGAACATTATAGGTCTTTGGAGCTCTACCTTTGACAGCTTTAGACCATATTTGCCTGTGGGTGCATAATATAATCTAAGGTCTGGGAACAAGATGCAAATAGATAAATGTCATCTTTACATGAGGTGTATTTCCACAGGAAAAGAAACAGAACAAACAAAGCTGTACTGGGTAGAATATTTTAATATAATGTGCGTTTATGGAGTCCCTTTGGAATCTAGTCTATATTACAATCATGGAGAGATGGATCAGCATACAGCATCTCATCTCTTATAGTTATTAAAAATGGGGGCTGAAAGAAAAAAGGAGAGAGGATGGCTAATGGGAGCTCTGTGTGGTGCAGAGATGGGGATTTGTGTCAGAGCAACAGCGGTTTCTTTTTGTAATTTTATTTGTGCTGTTCACTTAGAAAATACTGGTTGAGCACTCCCTCGTGGCTTTGCTGTGCTCCCTCATTTGCCACTCTCTCAGCATCCAGCTGCCAGGCATATGTGGTAAGCAGCACAAAAGCTGTTAAAATGTACTTTGCATGCACCAAAGTGGAACTGTGCCTCTCAAACTCGCTTTCTGCTGTGCTCTAAATTTGTATGTGCACATGGGTGACTGTGTGAGGTGCTGCCTGTTCTCAGACCAACACGCTACCCCACTCACTGCCTTTTGTTAACATCTGCAAAATTGCAAAAAAAAGTTCTGAAATATGCACCATTTTTCATTATTTAGGACACTAATAAAGGATAATAGCATTCACTGCCTTAAGTTGGTAAGAATGTACAGGTTGATTTTAATCTTCACTCTGTCATCATTACACTAGGAAAGAATTTTCAAGCCTTGTCTTTCTTATTGGAAAAAAAAAAAATGTGTCTTTCACTCTCTACATTACCCAGCCTGAAGAAATTTATATCACAGAGTCACAGAATTATTAGGATTGGAAGGGACCTCTGGAATCATCTAATCCAACCCTCTTGCCAAGGAAGGGTCACCTAGAGAATATGATATGAAATTTGGTATATGATATCAATCAAAATGAAAGCAGGGGATCCCATAACTTGAACATTTTAACAGGCCAAGGTAACATTTTTCCTTATTAAAAGATGAAGGGGCTTTGAGGTGGGCACAAATGTAAATTAAGTCTTAGCTTCAATTTCTCAAGGCTTTGCTGGAAAATCCCTGGGCATTTCAGCATCACAGGGTTGTCGGGAATGGTTGAAGATATTTGAAAGGCAGCTGATATTTCCAGCAGCAATACTGAAGAGAAATATCATGGGATTGTTCTGTTCTTCAAATACTTTCAGCTCCACTTTGTTGGAGAAGAGCTATAGGGCAGACTTGGCTGGGGTTTGGTGGTGTTACTTTCTTAGTAACTCAATTTCCAGCTGAGTGTCATTGCTGCTATTCCAGTTGGTTTTGAGTCAGAGACAAGCTAGAGTTCACTACAGGTATTAAAATTCTTAGATCTCTAATATGAAATAAAACAGAACTAGCAATGTTCTTACCACCAAAAAGGCTGAAAAGAAGGAAAAGTTTTCATAATTTTTTTTACTTTTTGTTTTATTAAATATATCTTTCTTTTTTGGGATTTTTATTTTCAATATTTGCCAATTTTAAAGAGGAGCTTTTACTTTAAAACTAAAGCAAAGGCTCTACCTTGGCTGTATGCAGGGTCAGCACCAAGAGGAGACAAGAAATCTCCCCAGGCCCTCCTGAAATGAGAGCTGTATGCATGGTTAGGAAAAAGCAAATTGAGGAAAGAGCTTTTTCCACTGAAATTCACAGTGGTGAGGGTCAAGCTGAGCAGAAATGACAGCTCAGCAGCTCCAGGCAAGACATCAGGAGGAATCCTTCAAGCCTGGGAGATAAAAGAGCAGCTGCTCCAGCCCTGTGCAAACTGCGAAGCAATCCCTTTGCTCAGCTGCCTTTCCACTTCCTAAATCTTAGGTATAAGAGAGGGGATGAAGAATGGGGGGCAAAAGGGGATGCTGGGAGAGGAAGGCCATTGGTGGTGGCACAATAACATCTATTTCCTGCCGTTGTTGCCAGAGGGTGCGTGGGATCAGCTGGATGCCCACCCAGTAGCCCTTTCAGTGCAATCCTGGTCAGGGAAGCAGAAACTCTGGTGCCTGAGGACAGAGCAGGCCCTGCACTGTTGTCTCTCAATTAACCAATTTGTCTCCCTTCATGTTGGGCCAGTGAATTACAGTGCATTACGGCTTCAGAGGATACGAACTAATTGAGGGTGAATGAACCAGCACACATTTGTTTAAGTCCAGGTTCCTCTGAAGAGTGCTGGGATAGCTGTGGGATCCCATGTGCAGGGAGGGCCCCATCCCAGGAGCACTGAACCTCTCCCTGGTCAAGTAATGCCATGAGCAGCATCTGCACACTGTGTGTTAAGAAAGCCCTCAAGATATTCTAATTGGGAAAATAACACCAGGGCTTTGGCCATGTCTCCAACTCCAGTCAAACATATGTAATACAACAGTTGGAACATTTACATCCGATGTCAGCATGTCAGGCTACAAAACCTTATTATCTTCACAGAAAAAAGAGAAAGGGCTTTCTAAAAGAATTTCCGTGGTTAACCTGTGGGGCACATTAAGTTTTCTTCCCCCAATTATTTCCTAGATTTGGTTAAAGGCCTTATGAGGCAAAGTGGCTTTGACTCTTTTAAGAGGCAAATTATGAGGGTGAGTATGAGGGAAAAATCGGGCTGCAATTCTGCCAGTTGGACAAAACAACATTAGACCTATCATTAAGACTCAGCCCTAATGTGTCGAAGGGTAGATACTCAAGCAAGCCCCTCAACTCCAGCATTAGAACATGCTGCTTTTTTTTTTTTTTTTTCCCATAGGACATCCCCAAATTTTCCAGGAGCGGTTGCCCTGAAACCAGTGTCTTCTGCAATCCTGGTAATGGTGACAAGATTCCAGGAGGCCATTGAATTTGGCTTATTTCTGCTTCTTATTTCCTACTGCTGAAATTATAGACTATTCCTCTCAAGAATGTAGTCACAGCCATATTATCACAAAGCGAGAATGCAATTGTTTAACACACCCCAGTTTCTTACAGTGTGTAAAGTTAACAGTAGTTTTTTATTCCGTCTCTGCCACATAGCACAGATGTTGTTTCTTTCAACATTGCCTTCGTTACTGGAGCACAGCTGAAGAATAATTTTAGTCCCCTATTTTACATAGTCTCTTTCATGTGCTGTTGCTGCAGCCATCAGCCAGACAAGACACTTGACTAAGCAAACTGTCAATGTATTTCACACATCCACGGGAGATGCATAAAATCAGATTCCAAGTTTATGTGTGAGATGCCTCCAGTTTGTTTGATTTTATGCCAGACTTACTCTCCCTCGTTAGTTTCCTTTTTGTTGTAGCTGGGAGGTTTTTGACAACATAACTTTTATGTGAATATAGTGAAAATTTTCCCGAAAATGGAAATATTTCACACAAATATCTCGTGCTTTATGAGAGCCGCAAATTTCATTTTGATTTGTTCTCTTGCAATGCCAGAATTCAATGTCCCTCAGCAGCTTGCCTGTGTTACCTGTAAGACGGAAGTGCAGGCAGAGATTGTAAATCTCCAACGTGTTTGTATACACACAGACACAGAAAAAAAAGTTGGAAAAAAAGCTAAAGAATTAACTGTTGAGTTCTGATCTGGCATTTGGAGCCCTGCTGGATATACTGGAGGTCCTGTCCTTATGGAGAAAGGACTTTGCTGTGCCGGATAAATGGGAAGCAATGTACTTGCACTAGGACTGGATCAGCACCCCAACAGCAAAGACTTTCCCTAACTATCACCAAACCTAGTTAGCTTAAAAGACAGGAAATCAAAAGCACTCACAACTTTCTCCCTGAGTGCAGATCAGCTGTGAACTGGAATCTCTGGAAGTCACTTAACAGCCTGTAATTTGTATGAGAAACTCTCTATTTCAAGAGAATTTCTGCATCTGTTTCCCCAGCAGATACTGCCAAAAGAAGACACTTGCAGAAATTCAGCATCTTGCCTTCTGTTTGAAACTTCTGTGAGGATGGGAATGTGGAAATGGAAGATAACTTTTAAAAACATGATCTGAAGGAGATCTGTCTCTAGGTCTTGTTCACCAAAATGATCTAGATATGAAACTGAAAGAGGACATACAAAGAAAGGGTTTTCCCTCACATTCCAAGAGGCTAAAACACTGGGAATGTGAGAATGCACAGATTATTGCTTCCTGGCACTCATACTCCCAAATGTGACAATAATGCTGCAAGGATAATCAGTCCAATTTATGTTCCAAGTGTGAAATGTCCAAATCCCGCACAACAGGGGGGCTTTCATCATTTCATCTGCGTGCAATGAATGCAGAGAATAATTAGCAAAATGAATGAAAAGGCTTTGGACTCGATTTTAATCCACCTCTGTGCAATGGGAATAACACCCCAATTCATTAGGCATCAGATGCACATTAGAGAAACACAGTGGCAAGTTAATTCAGCTGGGAAGGGCATCCCCCCAGGGAGAGTTGAAACAAGCAAGCCCATCATTTCTCCATATGTGGCTAGCTTCAATTAAGCTTCTCAAGGCGCAAATTTGTACTCACCTTGAAGGAAAATGAGAAACAACAGCTACTTTATGGACCTTCCTGTTGTATTTCAAGATGGTTTCCTCATCCTGAGCAAGTTGAAACAGTTAGGAGCAGTGGGAATTTCAATGGAAGGGAATTCAAGCACTGGAACAATGTATTTAGGGGACCACTGCAATAGTCAGAACGAAATTTGCAGTATCATTAGGGAATATTATTACTAAATTTCAAGTTCAAGTTTTTATTCCTCTGGATTGTTCTACTCTTGGCCTTGTCACTTCTGATCAAGTGCTCCTCCGTGAGCTTGTTTTCTCATTTATTAAAGGCCAAGTGGTATTCTGTTTACTCAATTCCATGGGAAAACAGAGTGACAGCTTGCTGTGGGCTTTGGGAATAAATGCTGTGTCCTGAAGTTTCATTTCCTTGCAAACCCTTCTATTAAAGCAATAAGTGGGAAGGGTGAGCCAAATTTCCTTTTCTCTACACTTTCCCCTAGTATCTCTAGCTTAGACAAAATATAAAAGGAAAACACTTGTGTGCTCCAATTTTTCTTTCCTTGGTAAAATATCTAGGAACGTGGCAAGTGCAGAGTTGAGGGGAGAGGTTACTTTAGCTGACATCTGGCTCAGTTGGGATTCCCTTGCCTTTTGACATCTCAGTTTGCAATTCCAGTACTGTAAAAATTGGCCATTACAGAAATTGCTTATTACTTTTCCCAGGGTTTCAAGTTGCACCCCTGACTTCAAAATTCTCAGGGATACTATGTAAGGAAACTGGGACGTGTGGCTCTCAGGGCCTGTCCTTGACTCCTTCCTCAGCTCTGAGGGACAAACCTCCTTCTCTGCCTGGGCCATGGCGTGCAGAGTTGAGGATACACAATGACTCTTGTCCCAGAATAGTACAGGCACCCTATGGATGTTCCAAGGAGGGAAAACTGCTCCAATAGCTATCCTCACTTGTCCTTCTTGTTCCTGAACAAAGGACATTTGTGGCCCAGCAGCAGACACAAAAAATGGATGTCGCTGCTGGTGTTCAGTTCCAGGGAAAGCTGAGGAATTTTCCATGTCACTCACCAAAACCAGCCCTTGGAGCTGATTTTGAGGCTGATGTTACTCCACTGGAATCGATTTAGCCATAACTAATGTGAATGGTGACATGGAAGCAAAGTCCATAACAAATCAGTCACGGCAGAGATGTCCTCCCTCCCTCACACCCCTTGCACAACTCTGTCACCTGACAGAACTTTCTACCCTCACTCTTCTGATCCAGAGGGCACATCAGGCACAAATGGCAGATATCAGACATCTCCAGAGCAACTGGGCAGGTCTGGTGTTTGTTGTGAAATTGTGACTTACAACCTTCCTCCTTCTTCCCACACCTACATAAACCAGTCCTTCTGTATGGGCTGTTCCAGGGAAAAGAGAGGTGAGGGGTAAATCTCAGGGAAGTGGAAATGCTTGTGCTCTGGGTCGGTGGCCAGACATGCAGGGTGTTCCTCCACTGGCCTCAATGGTGACAGGCATTTCTGACACTTGTGATTAATCTTGCTCTGATTCTGGCCATGTCACTGCGACTTCTTCTTACACCTTCTCCAACCTGTCATGCAGTCCATGGATGTGACAAGAGGTGCAAATTGCAGATGCTCTGGCAAGCTCAGCTTTAAATAGTTTAATCCTGGCAAGTTTGTGCTGCTGAGGTTTTACAAAGGTTAAGCCCTTCGAATGTGGAGGTGATGAATAGCTGCTCAGTATGGCAAGCACTCAGGACAGCAGGGGCTCTAAATTCTTCCTCTTTTTTATATTTCACACAGAGAGCAAAGCCTTGAATTCAGTGTGATACTTGTGTTAATGGCAGTGTGGTCTGTTTGCAAACATGCAGCAAGAGAGGGTGATTGAGGGGATAACAACTCTGTGGACCCCAGACTGTCAGCTGTTGGAGGTACAGCTTTCCTTCCTTCCCTCCTCCCTGCTGCCCATTCCCCTCTGCAATCCCAGGGAAAGGACTGGAAATGACTCAAGGAAAACACAGGCTACTCTTCTCAGTGTGAAAAGGAAAAGGCCCCTCTAAGACAACAGAAAACAGTTAACTGTGGGACAGCAGGATTTCCAGGCGCTGGAGCTGGAGAGCAGAGGGCAGGATGGGAGCAGAACACTGCTTTCTTGTGGTCCTGTGGTCCTTCCAGGGCAGAAGAGGGACCATTTTACAGAGATCCATGTAGCATCTTAGAGATCCTATTATTACAAGCTCTGTTTAACCTCCCAGAGCATCCATCAACCCAAAGCATCACAGTAACACTCCCCAGCTGTTATATTACATGGATAATTATAGTCTGCAGATGCTAATGCAAGGAACCCATGTCACTTATGATACATCATGCTACAGGATGAAAGGCTTTATTTTCTTTTTTTTTATTTTTAGGCTTCAAAGCGGCAAATTGTTTCTTTCTTTCTCCATTGTTTTTCATCCTGCAGAGGTAGAAGCACAGCCCCATTTAACAGTTTGGACTGGATTAATTTTTAAAGAGTGCTTGGAGGCTACTTGAGGACAAGCAAACACTTTGCATGTGGCTGTCGCATGAGTGCGCAGTCAAAGGCGAAAGCACACGAGCCAACAATAACGTGGCCTCTTAGGGCCACTGCACTGCTTTTGTGGATAAGGCAGCAAGCTCAGGCAAGGTCAGCCTGCAGCAGAAGCTCAGAAATATCTTGGTGGAAACCTTGGCACATTCCCAGCCACCTCTGTCAATGCTACACGTCCGTCTTGCTCCAGTCTCCTACCTCTTGGCTTGATTCTTTCCATGGAATGCTGAAAAGACCTGAAAACCTCCTTTGCCCATGGGGTTTTAATGGATGCATTTTCCCACACATCATCTGATGGATATGTGCAATCTCCTTTTTCCACTTCTGTTACAACCACAAGGGCAGTTGGTGCCCTGTGATTACAGTCTTGAACTCAGACTGGCCTAAAATATTGTGGAGAGCATGGATTAGAGGGCCAGACACTCAACCAAATTTGAAACTGCTCAAAGGATTTACAAAAGTGTAAATCTTCAAATCAGAGAGCACTCAGCCAGCTTTATTTTAAGAGAGGAAAACCAGGGCACATTCCTTTGACCAAAAGCCTTCTGAACACTGAGGAAGGGAGAAACAGCAGGCACATTTTAAGGATATGTGCCTTTGCATCAGAATTTTTGGAGTGAACACTGTTAATTTTACATTGGCCCATTAATTTTTCACAGGGTTTTATTTGAAGCACAGAACTATAATTTTGGCTCAGGTTTCTGGTGGCTTGAGGATAATTTTGTTTATAAGATCACCAGAAAGTCCTGATGGAAGTATCTCTCTGTAATTCATGCTGGTTTGCCACTTATTCTCCCTTTTCAGTATACATGAAGCTTCTGTAAAAGTCACAGAAGTAATTGCAGTTTTGGATTTGTATTGTGTGATTAAATGTGAGTGTATGTGAAATTTTCCAGGGGGAAAAAACACACAAAAAGACTACATTCTGAAGGAAAGAATTGCATATATGAGTGAGTGAATATACTTCTGATGCTGCCATTTCTAACAATCACAGCTCCAGGTTGAAATGAATAAGTAGTAAGTGTTTATTAATGCATTCACCATTTTTATTGCCTTTCTTTCTCTTACCTTGCATGGTAGCTGGCAATCTAGAGAGATATTGGCGTCGTACTGATGACAGAGCATAAAGAAAGCTTAGACCAGGTGAAAATAACACTAATTATAAGATAGAGAGAAAAGATGCATGCAGGGAAGACTTACATTTTCATTTTTATATTCTCCTTTCCTCTGAAAGAGAATGTTAAGGATATCCAAATTGCCTTTAATTCTCTGCCTACAGTGCATCACACATTATTTGCAGTCAATAAGTATAATTTTTTTGTAGCTAAAGGAGCTTTACCAGTCACAGACAGTGTAAGAAGCATTTAATGTGGTACACTTTTTATCTTTTTTTGTCCCTAATTTTGACTGTCATGACACAAAAGATAATTTCTGGTGTGGCATTTCCTAGATAGCACAGGAGGTGCTGAGACAGCTTTAATAACTTCACCCCAACCTCTGCCTCCACATCACAGTTCTGGGTAATGCACATACGTGTCTAGTGGCTGAGGCTTTCACAACATCACATCTCTGATCTTTGGCTGCCAGTGTCATTCCCAGCTTGCTTTTATCCTTAATGACAATAAAGGAAGTAGGATGCAAACAAGAGAGCTGGGTAGGCTCTATCTGTTTCTATTGTGAAATTAGAAGAATAATTGTAGCTGGCTTAAAACAGCTTCTCCAGTGCCTTCTGTCTGTATTGGGGTAGGCATTGAAGCCACTTCTAAAATGAAAAAAATATTTGGATGAGCCATTTTCTCTCTTAGGGCACTGTGAGCCACACATATGGAAAGATTTATGTTGAAAATCTATTGTCTTGATAAGTGTGGAGTTTTAATTTTCTTTTAATGGGTAAAGACAGACAGAAGAGGATGAAAAGAGGAAGATACATCAGACAGAAGGAAATATAGCTAGAAAGAAATACAGCTACTGCCTTCAGTTTGAAGGTTAATTAAATTCTGGATATTTTCGTATCGGTTTTCTTTTCCTCATTGAAGAATGGAAATAGTAAGAGGCCTGAAGATACACAATGACCTCCATCCTTCAAATATAATTAATATATTAATTAGCTGCTGCTGTATCTCAACCTTGTTGGCCCAGGACATGTGCATTAAAATATACACAGGAGATAAAGCCGCCTTTAATTGTATCTTTGCAACGGTTCGTCCCACTGTTCTGGGACTGAGGCATGCTAATGACTGCTCAGGATCAGGAAAGAGTCTCCCATTTTCCTCTCTAGGGTTCAAATCTCACCTGAGCCAGACTCCAAGGATCCTTTGTACACAGATGTTAAAATGGAATACTTTTGTAAAGACACAGCATTGCTTAAGCTGAGCTGTACGTGCTCATATCTAGATGCTCTCAAGTGGCTTTCTGTCATTTACTGTTTCCAAATAAATTTGTCCTCATGCCTGTGTTTTGAATGCAGCCCTGGCCTCATCTGCAGCTCTTTACCATACTTTTCAAAGCTTATGGTAACTCAAGAGGGTATAATTTACTCCTGAAAGTGTTCTTTTCCTGTTAAACATCCTCCTTCCTTCCTTATTCTCAGCTAAAACAGAACAAGTAGAAAGAGATGTTAATGATCTGAGCCACACAGCAGGAAGGATACTATGTGATTTACTGCTGTGGATCACTGAATCACAGAACAGTTTGGGTTGGAAGAGACCTTTAAAATTCTCCTAGTCCACCCTCCAAACAATGAGCATTTTCAACTAGACCAGATTGCTTCAAGCCCAACCCGATCTTGGACATTTCCAGGGTTGGGGCATCCCCAACTTCTCTGGGCAACTTGTGCCAGGGTCTCACCACTCTCATAGTAAAAAACTTACTCCTTTTATCTGATTTATAACTTTATCTATTCCAGATCTAATATCTATTCTATATCTAATATCTATGTATATCTCTAACATCTATAGCTAATCTGTGTGGGTCCCTTCATACAACTGTCTTGAAGCAAACACACTCTCCAAACTTGCAGGTGAGTATTTCCCGAAAGCTGCCTCCTGGAACCCTCAGTGGCAGATTGTGGCTGTAGAGGGTGGTAGGCTCTCTGAAAATGTGACCAGAGTGTGCACTCTGTTATGTCTGAAATTCCCAGGCAGGAAAGACACGCAGGGTTAGGGAAGAACTGTGATAAATTTAGCAAGTGATAATGCAAACAGCATGGAAAAAATGTGTGCTGTACAGGAGGGCACAGGCTCCTTTGCTAGCTGGGACATTACTGACTCCTTGGAAACAAGACTGTAATACATTTAAATCTGATCCACAGGCTTGCATGTGTCCACAGTCCCACTGGAGTCAGGGAGGCTGCAGAGTGTGCAGAAGCTATAGAATTATTTATTTTTGTAAGGATCGGGAAGATAGAGGGTAAAATGTCCTTGGCTTCACCTCCCAAATAGATCAGCAATGTAAATAGGCAGTTACTTTTCACTACTGTCAGTAATTAATCTGCCTAAGGAGAGCCCTTACTTTCTCTGGTTCACTTTACTTTTTCTGTGTTGATATTTGACTGACTTGTCACTTTGCTCGAAACACTAAAAACATTAATTTGCCAGAAGCTAGAGAACAGTCTCACTCCTTTTTAATTTGCTCATTTTCAGTATCAATTCACATAGAAGTCTAAAGATTTAGCCTTGTGGTATATTTTCCTGCAGCTGCATTCATATCCCTATCCATAAACCCAATGCAAGTGAGTTTCTCAGGAAGACAGTTGAAATGTCACAGAGAGTTAGTCAAATTGCTAAACTGCAGGCATTACCAAGAGACAATGACAGAAACTCTCAGGCTGAGGCCAACCCTACTCTCAGCAATTTGTTCAAATTCCTTTCTTTGTCTGTTGCTTCCCTAATTTTCCTGAACTGTAGCTTTATAAAAATCTTCATTGCATCCTTATATTTTACTGTAAACACCAACCAGGCTGTTAATTCACAGCTCTAGGTTTCCTTCCCAGATTACAAGAATTACTTTCTCACCATGGCTTTTTCTCCAGTAACCTTCAGTGCCATTTGATTTAGATTGATAAAGAGTGATATCATTTCCACTTTTACCAAGCCATTGTTCAGATCTGAAGTGGGAAATATCCATCCAGCCAATTTGTATTTACAATACTTTTTCTCCCCGGATTGTTTTGTTCTTTGTGACAAAAAAGGCTGAGATGGGGAAGCAAATGAATGCAGTAAGTGAAGTCAACATGGAGAACCATTCCTAAACCTTAAAATCCCAGGTAGTGTCATTGCTAATGCAATTAATTATTTCAAAACTGTCTTGCTTTTCTCAGTGAGACAAAATGTAATGTGAAATGTTACAGTGAAACCAGACATACCATAATCCTCAGCAGTTAATTCAAGGCTGTACATTAGCATCAGAAAGCAATTAGATGTCTGACTTCACACAAATTGGGAAGGTCACAGTAAATCTACTGTAAAGAAGAGGAACCAAGAGAATTGAATAAAAACTTCCCAGTCAGACTGCAGTAAATATGTAGTAAATCAGCTCCTGATAATTCAGGATGCACAGAAGCAAAAAAAAAAATAGTGAAGAATCCAGAGTTTGTGTAAGTGCCTGTCCTGGTGAAGGAAAGCATAGGAAAGGGAAAGGCCAGACAATTAAAAGGGCAGAGAGAGGGATAATATTTTTTTTCTATCAAGCATTGTAAAGCAAAGAAAATGCCAGTCATACTGATAGGGAAAAGATGAAAAAGGGAAAAAATGGTTCTGTTATGCACTGAGCAGTGAATGCTGCTGCAGAGCTGAGCTGTGAGCAGGGAGATGTTAATGGGCACGAAGGGCTGGGCTGCCCACTTGGATGGGTAGATGACAAATTGCCAACAACATGAGACTTGCTCCTGTTCAACTGCATTTTAATAACATGACAGGGCTTGATGCAAGCGGCGAGAGGCTCAGAAGAGAAATTACCTTATAAAAAGATCATCTGCCTCAGCGTCTGTCACTGCTGAGCAGGAGGGACACAATAGCAGGGGGAGAGATCAGGATGCCCTCACTGCTTTTAACACTCTGCTATGAATGCCTGGATCCTCGAGGATGTGGTTAAGGCAACAGACTGCCTGGTCTCTGCATCTGTTTTTGTCACAGATTCTGGACAAAAGACACTGAGGTTGCTCAGAAACTGAGGGAGCAGCAGCAAATCCAGCAGCACTCGGGGCTGCAGGAACTAGAGTGGAGCTTTCCTCTGTCCAGAGTGAACAAGGAGTTAACAAGCTTACCTGCTCATTGTGGAGGTCCAGATCACAACTTTATATTTTCAGAGACAAAAGTTCTTTAGCAATTGACCATAAATATAAGTAGAAAAAAGAAATGCAAAAGCTATCCCCGTCTTCCTTAACACCTGTTTTCCCCACCTTATTCTCTCCCTAAAGCACATACAGACTGTGTAGCAGTCGCAGACCCTGCTAGGCCCCCTTGGAGATAAGAAATGCCTAGTCATGGTCACTAGGCGCCGCTTCTTGCCTTGAGACCCTCTCTTATCTCTTCGTAATACTATTGGCTACATTCCCTGTGTGCTAAGACTATAGGTCATTTCATCCCAACCATAAAACCATTGGATAGTTTCCCAATCCTCACTAACCCTATAAAAACCCCTGCTCCTGCCCAGTTCAGCAGAAGAAGCCGTCACTGGACACCCCTTCGCGGAACCGGCATTAAATGATTCCGTGGAACCTCCACGGCGCTTCTTGTCTCTTCTTCCCTGAGTTGGCCAAGGCAATATCCTAGCAAGCTAAAGCTGAACCGCTAAGAGCTGAAATCACCTAAAGAGCTGAATGGTCTAATTAACTCAGGCTGAGCTTGCTAGGATAGCCTGCGTCTGGGAGCCTGCTGGAGATCTCCAGGACAAGCAGTCCCTCCCAGGACCTTTGCTATCCGGGCACATCTGTGGCAGCAGGAGGTCTGACTGACCTTCTGGACCTAGCCCGCCTTAAGACTGGACGTGCTGACATTTTTAGCTTTCATTTGATATGAAGAGTTTGGTATTTCCTAGTTTTGTATGACCAAGCTGCTGAAGTGGAGGGAGAAAAAAGACTGGGAGGTGTATAATAGAGAAAAAAAGAACTGAAGGGAGAAAAGACTGAAAGATATAATATTTTCATAACTTTTCCCCCCATTCTACCCATAGAACATACACATTAGTCAGTAGTGAGACACTGGCAGAGGCTGCCCAGAGAAGTTGTGGAAGCCCCATTCCTAGAAGTGTTCAAGGCCAGGTTTATGGGGCTTGGAAAAACCTGGTCTACTAGATGTCCCTGCCCATGTCAGGGGGGTTGGAGTAAATTAACTTTTAAAGGTCCCTTCCAACCCAAACCATTCTCTGATTCTATAATTGTGAAGGACTAATCCATGTTCAGGACTTAGTCCTCAAATAGAAAGTTTTAGCAGATGACCACCTACCTAAAAAGGTCTTGTGTAAAACCTTAGCACTTCAAGCAATATATTGTTTATAACATTTCTGGGATGAGCTGAAGTCCACCTAATCAATGGGAATGAAGTATCATTCTAGTGGTTCAACTTCTAAGGGAATTTTTCTCTGGGATTCTTTCACTGTAATTTTTTTTTATTGCTAGCATAATTCCCTTTGAAATGACATTTCCATTCTGCACTCACACTGAGTCAGCCTTTCTGACAAGGTTTCCTCCACACAGCAGAGCAATATGGTGCTAATGGGATTACTCACAGCATAGAGTTAAGCATTCACAGAAATCTTTGAGAGTGGGGTGTTAATTACCAGCTCTCATACCACAACCCAAATAGTGAAACATAGCAGTGTACACATTTCCCCTAAAGTTGTCTGGACTCCTCTTGGTCACAGCATTGGTGACACAGGAATGGCTCTGCTGGAGCTTAAACTCCATTCATTGCCACTGTTGTGTATAATTCAGGGATTTTTTTTTTTTAACACGAGCACAGCACTGAACATATCCAATGGGGAGATTTTCAAGTCACAATGCATGCAAAAATTGAAAACTCTGCCCCAAATGTAATAAGGGTGTCTGTAAATCTTCTCTTTCAAAACTCTGTATCAAAATTTTAGTTCAAATTACTATTCTGAGGTAAAACAAAACAGAGTAGTCACCAGTATTAAAAAGAAAAAAAGAAACAAAACAACAACTTAAAAGATTGTTTCAGTAGGGAAATGAAAAAATGTCAGGTTTCCTTCCTCCTCACTCTCTACTCTCTTCACCTCCCTCCTTTAGAAGGCAAAGGGAAGGAAGTGTGCAGGAACACATTTTTCATCCTCTTCTATTGTGCTTTTATTTTAGGACATATATATCCTCTACTGAGCTGGAACTCATTTTCAATAGACCGGCTTTTTAAAACATGCTTTTGAAAATTTCTGTTGTCTTACAGTCTCTGCAATTTTGTTCCATCTCATCATCTGAAAGCAAACTGTTCTCCCTTTCCCTTAATATTATCTTTTATGTTCTTTCTGAGGAAAGCCACTGAAGTGAACTTTGTATTATGCATATAAGAGAAGCAAGCTGTGGCACTCGTAAGGTTTTAACAATTATGAATAGTTTCATTCTGTGATGAGCTTAATACTCCCACAGCCTCCCTCTTTTCAGTTCTGGACAACAACAGAGATGTTGTTTTTTTTTCAACAGAGATGCTGTTGAAAAAAAAAATCTCCAGAGATCTATGAATTCAGCTATAAATACCAGCAATTAACAACTTATACATCAGCACCAGGTTAAACTGAGGGAATATTCACATTCCCTAATGCAACATGGAAACCAGGCACGACATTCACCAGCATCTGCAAAATATGTTGGGAGAGAAGGGAAAACTATAGTGACAAATTATGTAAATGGTCTGTACAGGAGATATATAAATGGCTAAACCCATGTTATTCATGGTCTCCTCACTGACTCCTGAGGGAATCGTTAACCATGTGTAAATTATGTAAGATTTCTTGCAGGCCCTTTTCTCTATTGTCTCATTGTCTCATTAATTAACAGTCTTCTCTCACTTTCTTCTTTGTTTCCTTCATATTGTTTCCAGCTAAGAATAAATTAAAACTTCACACTAAAGTAAATCACGTGATTGAATCACGGTTTCAATCAATAGGAAGGGAAGAAGAGAAAGTGAGCAGAATATCTCTACATGCACTGAAAATTAATTATAAGAACCAAAAATAGTCAATTGATCATTGCCATCACCTCTTCTGAGAGGACGGATGAGGTGGTTGAGGAGTTCTCACAGGACTGTACCGGGGCTGTGTGAAAACATGAAAATAAAATGCAATCCTTAATCCAGGGGCATACCAAGCACTCCTCCTGTGCCTACGTGGAACAGGGACAACCACAGACACAAGGCTGGGACAGGAGTGGATCTGGCAATGGGAAATTTTCCTTCTCGTGGGAAACCCAGCCCTCAGACCAGACTAATGGAGAAGGGGGCAGGCACTCTATCTTTTGCAGGTGAGCTTCCTAAATGACCATCACGGTAGGGTAAAAAACCCCAAATAGCAAATTGTCCTGCTAAACCCCAGAACTGAAGGAAAAAACCCACCGAGAGAGGCCTCCCAAGACCGTGGCTGTGCACAAGTTTTAGAAGGTGACCTGTAAATGTCAAGAGAAATCACATTTTGAAGCTGTAAGATGAGATGCATTTCCTCTGGTGGTGTTGATTGATTAGCCATTCACTGTCACGTAGCTAATTGTTTGCCAGCTGCTAATCAATGAGATCTGAAATACCGTGTGTGCTTATTCCCAAAATTAAAAGGAAAAGAAAAAAAAGCATAGAAAACATTCAATATCTCTGTGGTATTCATCCTCCAAGAGATATCCCACATAAGGTAAATACACAAATCGTATGTAAGCCTTTTGTGGAGGATGTGAGAATGACGGAAGTGATAGGTGTGCTTTGTATTAAATCCCTCAGTTTTTCCTTAACTAATAAACTCCTGAAGCTGCTCTCTGACAGACCCTAAGGAGGCAGTAAAAGGGTCAGTGATGGCATAGCTCTGATGTAGCATAAAACAGGTTTCCACAAAAAGATCATCCACATGACCGCTGCCCCATGACTGAATGTTCTGTCAGACGCTGGGGCCCATTTGCTCTGGTTGTGTTCTGAGCATCCAAAGTATCTGGGCGCAGGCTGAAATCTCTCTGACTGGGCTGGAAATGGCTTTCAGAGCAATTTCCAGCTGAAATTATCCAGACATTTAGCCAGACATTCTCAGGGCTGTATCAGCCAAATGGCTACTTCCCAACACAGAATTAAAAGCCTGATACTGAACAGATTATATTTGGGAGCGTCAAAAGGATATAGAGTATATTCTTCTGTAAGACAAGACTGGAATGTAATTATGACTTCTGGGGCATGGTAAGAATAAATTATTGCAATTGTCAAATATTTTGGAAAAACACTATTTCACATGCAATCCAATGGGCGAGCGATATTCCAGCAAGAACACCAATGCAAATTCCTACTGTTAGAGCAGATACAACAGTCTGGATTGCCATGCCCAAACAAAGAGTTGTCCTGCCCTCATCCACAGCCTGTTTGCACAGTGTGAGGTTCCCTAACCTTTACAAAAAGTTGTTGAAATTAATAAAATTAAATAACCAGGTGATTTAAAAGTTTTCTCTCCTTTTATTGGCACAGTTTTTTGGGGGTGGAGGGCATGACTTATTCACCAGTGTTTAAGCATAGGGTGGCACTAAGAAGGGAATGAAATGATCATCAGTGCCTACAACATCCATTTTCTCCTACTTCCTGTTAGCAAGGAGACAATGGTGGGCAGGAGCAGCTCTGGAGCCTCTGAACAAGCTCTGCATCCAATATCTCTGTCCTGTGCCCTTCACTGGCCAAGGCACAGCTGAGCCAGGAAAAAAAGTATTGAGCACTGTGTTTTGAAATGGACGAGAAACATTCGTTCCTACCTTCCTTCCTTCCTTCCTTCCTTCCTTCCTTCCTTCCTTCCTCCCCTAGAAGCACCATGTGTACAACTTTAAAGAGACAAAAAGGGAAACACAATTTTTGATAACATATAAAAAGGAAAGCATATATATTGACATTAATAAAAGATGAAGAAATTCAGCCAAGTGATGTAATATTTTGATGTTTTGATGACACCCTTTGATGGCTCAGATAAGAGTAGGTGTATTTCATATTTCATAGAAAAAGAGCAAAACAAGCTCAGAGATTTATGCTTAACCACCAAAGAGCAGCATTTAAAAAGCTGCAGCCGAGAAATGAGTATTTTTTACCAAACTGCAGAAGGGACTGAGTGGGAGGATTGCATGAAGGAAACAGAAAGTGGTGGTCAAAGGGGAAAAGAACTGAGGGGAAATACACAGAGGGAAATGGCAATGGGGAGGAAACGTTTTCTCTCTCTTCTTTTTTTTTTTTTTTAGAAAAGTACCTAGAAATATTACTATCTAAGAAAAACAGTGAAGGAAGACGAGAGATATCATCATGCAACTGAAGTATAAGATATCAGATTGCTGCAATTGCAGCTGGTGGAGATTATGTGTAACATATAACCTGCTGCCAGTTCCTTTGATGAAACCAGTGCTCCCTTTATGCTACCCTTGCAAATAAATGAGGTGGTGACCACTTACCATTAATCTTCTGAAAATCACAAATGAAGGCCAACAGTTTTCTATCAACCTCATCATGAAAATACAGTCTAGGTAAGATCAAAGCTCGGGGGTTACAGCAGGAATGCCTGATTTTGACCAAAGCTCTCCGGAGCAGTGGGAGAATGAAGGATGAACAACAGGACTGGATTTAAGCACGTCTATCAGTGTACCTGGAATTGTTGGCACACTCAGGGCTCTGGCTCCTGAGAGGACACAGGCCCTTTTCAAAAACCTCCTCCTCTCCCCTCCTTCCCATCCTGCTTCTCACCAAGTTCAGCGCAAGGGCTGCAATGGACTATCCACAAAGATTCCAGAGCCTGCCCTTCCCTGCAGACATAAAGGCTACAACTAAAACCCAAAAACCCTCCATGTCCCTCTTGTCTTTGGTAATAACTTTGCTGCAAACTCCGCATTCCTTCACATCAGTGGCATTCATTTCCAAACCCTTCGGTTGTACGTAAACAGTGCTCCCAGGTACTGGGAGGAAAATATGCACAAGGACACAAAAGCCTCTCTACCCCATCATCACAACAATCACTGCAAACTGTCAAGCACTGTAAAACAAGGATGTGAGGAAAACCTCTAAAATGGAAGAAATAGTCCAAGAGGTCAAACAGAGCCTAAACTGTTTGAAAAACTAAAGTGTGCACCACCAAAATTATCCTTTTGGCTGATTTAGGGACAGTTCCTTTCCTTGTCTTTCCCATTTGTAATTCCCCACTTCTTCTGATTCAGATTAAGTCTCTCTCGAGATGAGATGGGATATTATATTTAATAGGGAAAATAATCCCACATAAGCACAAAGACACAAAAGCTGGAAGTGGCTCCCATTCCCACAGATGTCAAGTCCTGTGAGAGACTCCTGGGTGCTGTCTGGCAGAGATGAGGGACAGCAGGCCAGTTTTCTGCTCTTGTTTGGCTGTTGCAGTGCATGGGAAACAGGGATTTGTGCATGCCTGGTGAGCAACTGAGTGAGTTGTTGTGGACAAACACCAAACTCATCAGCCAGCTTTTCCCCCCTCCCTATTGAGACAGCTTACCAGAGTTTGAAGTTTTTTAGCCAAGGAGTATTAGTGTGCTGTGACAGCTGACAACACATTCCAGTGGGTAAGTGATGGACTGGCTCTGGAGAGAGTAAAATAAATTATGAAGTGGGTGAAATTTCAGCCCTCCAAATAACAGTCCAGTGATTTCATTGGAATGGCTCTGTCTGGCAACGTATTCCAACACATACAGCTGGGCAGAGCACACAAACACTCCTACATGGAATAGCTGCCTGCATGGGAAGAGAGGGAGTTCTCCTTGGATAAACGAGCCTGAGTCAGGAGACAGCAAGAGGGGATTTTCAAAATACAGTTGTGTGAGAGCCAGTCACGTATAGTTCTGTGTGAATGTAAGTGTTGGAGCCAGAAATGAATGTTACA
The DNA here is from genome assembly GCA_013400175.1 of Phainopepla nitens. Taxonomy (NCBI): domain Eukaryota; kingdom Metazoa; phylum Chordata; class Aves; order Passeriformes; family Bombycillidae; genus Phainopepla; species Phainopepla nitens. The sequence goes on from VXBQ01010227.1 coordinate 1,162,543, forward strand.
TACACTGCCCAAACCCAACATCTTCAGGATTCCCCAGGTGATCTCTTTGCCCCAGAGAATGCCATCCATTGTCTGCATTGTTAAAGCAGCATCATATCCAAAAGACTCAATTTCTACCTCAACGAGTGCAATTTGCCGGGGCAGTTTAGCACCTGGAAACATGAACAGGTAATGTAAATAAAAGCCCATGACTGAGAGTTTTCTGGGAAGAAAAATGAAGTCAGTTACCTTTCTCCCACTTGGAATTAAATAGGTTTAGATGGTATCACCCTGCCAGGTCCCCTTCAGACTCTAAAAAGGGTGCCTGACCTGTGGCTTTCAGCACAAAGGAAATGTTATGGAGTTAATTGCCTTATTTTGTACCAGGACATTGCAGGCGATGGACTTGGGCTGACTGACAGAGGTGGTGAGGTAGAAGAGAGGAGAGCAGCTTTCTGGGGACTGGAGGTTTCCTATTTTTAGCTGTAATTCATTCCACAAATTTGTACATTCTGAATGTATCATCAACAAACAATAACCAGCCTATTCTGCGAATGTTTGTTGTTGTAGAAGATCTTATATTTCCTTTTGTCAAATGTAGTCAGTGAAATTTAATTTGTTCAGGGAAGGACTCTGCAGCTTAGCTCTCCAGAATCTGTATATCTTTTTCAGCCTCTGGATGGGATCCACTGAAGTTCAAAAAATCCCTATGAACAGGTGTTCTTGGTTCCATCTCTCAGCTACTCCCATTTGAACACTGCTTTGTGGCTCCTGTGTCGGCTGCCTGAAAGAGAAAACTGTGTGCTGGGAACATTTACTGCAAAAGTCATTGCTTCTTTTGTTTGGTTTGCCATTGTTTAATCAGCATTAGCCAAAGCTAATGGATCTGTGGTCAGTTCCAAAAATCAGTTTCTTTCTATGGTTGGTAATTTCATGGGGAAGTTAAATTTTAGGGATCAACCACTCCTGCCTAATATGACATCATCAAATCTTCTCTCTTTTCATCATACACTGTCTGCTTTCTCTGTCTTATTCTGGTGTAATTAATTTCTGACAGGAGGCAGTTACTACTTCTTGTCTTAGGAATACCTGTAAACTCATTCTTCTGTTTGAGAATCTCTTTCTAATACTTTTGCTTCTGTATACTCAATAAATTAAAAATCCAACTAAATCAGAATTAGATTTCATGTTAGCCTATTAAACAACTCAAAGTTTATGTACTCTGACAGAATCCTAGAGGACTCTAAGAATGCAAAACTTCTTTTGTACCATCAAATTTCCAAATTTAAAGTCCGGGAAACTGTTTTGATTTCTCTTAATTTGTCCTCAATACTGAAGGAGAAAAGGCTTGCGAAGAAATTTACAGTGTTGAGGAAAAAAAAAATAGCCAACTTTTGATTTCTTTCAAATTTAAACAAGAGGACTGAACAGCCCACAAGGGAAGCTAGAACTTTTCAACCTGACTTGCAATGACAGAATGATTTGGGCAGAGTTTCGTTTGCTGTTCCATTTCAATATTCAATTACATTTACTTTCTTTCCAAATTTTTCTGCTAAGCTATCAAAGTAAAAATGATTCTTTTTTGGTGTCTGCCCTTAATTTTTCAGTTTGTGATTTTTTTTCTTTTTCATAGGATCATTTATAATGCCAATTTCCTTTGTGTGTTTCAGTTTCTCCTCTGTTTCCTTGCTGTTAGACCTCTTGAATACCTGTCCAGTCAGGTAGCCCAGAGATCACAAACTCACATGAATGCTTTGATAGTAGTCAGAAGCACTGAGAGCAATACTTCTGTTTATTTAAATAGAATATATAAGTATTGTCTTTGGCATAGTTGCAAGGAGGGAAAAAAGAAAAGATTAGGATACTCTCAGACAATATCTGAGCCTAGCTGAAATCCTCAGGGGATTTTAGGATTTAAAATTACCAGGATGTTAGTTTTTACTGTTAATTTTCTCTGGATAAGGAGGTACATCTGTATGCTATGTTTCAAGTGAGCACATCACTAGAAATATTCTGAGAGGCTGTTGCTGATATCCAGACATGTGAAATAACAACAGGACAGTCACATTTGTTCCCTTCTCCACCAGTTCCCTCCCATGAGATGCCTCCCAGTTAAGCTCCATTCATTGATGTGTTATTTTTAGCCTGGTTTCCAAAGGAAACCCTGCATATGAAACCATGTTTTCTGTCTGTCTGTCTGCTTATCACTGCCTCCATAAAAATGCACTGTTGCCCAGTTTCAACCAAACTGGATAGCAGGACAGAAGCCTGTGGGATGGGAAGTAGTTGCCAGTTTCTCAAAACCTGGAGAGGCTGTAGCAGGAGCTGAGCAGCTGCCTGGTTTCTGGGACTGGTCACCGAATATACACACACCAGCCACAGTACCACTCGCCCTAATGCCAAAATTCTTTGGGGATATGGAGAAGCAATGGGCTATCCAGAGCCATCAGGAGCTGGAATTTCCCCCCTGAGCTTCCAGAAGGAATATAAGAGAGGTGTTTATTAGCAAACATCTTTACAAAATGACACCTCTTTCAGGTGTCATTATTCCTTGACTCAGAAAAAATCCATAAATATGACCCCGGTCCTACTTTGCTGCTGATGCTTAATTAGGCAAAATCTAACGATGGAGACAAAAAAGCCCAAAATTCCACCAAGCAGCACCTGCTACATTCACAGAGGGTACAGCTCAACCACTGGAAAAACCAGTGGCTTCACTGGCTGGCCAGAAATGAAGTCGACAGTGTAATTAACCCCAGGTGATGACCATTGGTCTGAGTCAGGAGAATGCCTTCCACCAGCTCATAATTTTGGTGTACAGCCAAACCAGCCCAGTTTGAGCCATCCCCCAGCCTGAAATCAGGGCTCCCAGTCTGACCCAGCACAAGAAGCAACACCACGAAAAACTATTTTCAGTGTCTACAGCTTAAATATTACCAAGCTGGGTAAAACATCTGTTTTGGCCAACATGAACAGACCTGGGAGCACTGCCTGCTTTGGGGCTGTTTGTTTATATATTTATTTATGCTTTCTTTGTTTTTTGTTTGGTTTTTGTTTTTTTTTTTTAATAGCAATCAAAAGCTTCACATATAGAAGCATGAACTAAAACTATATTTAAGCCTTTAAAGCAAGCCGACAGCCAGAATTGCCGAGCGCCTGCGGCTCTCATTAAGAACCAGCTGACGTTCACTCCTCTGAACAAGCAGCTTGGCATCATGGAATCAAAGCACTGGGAGAAAAGCTCCAGTGCCCACTTCACTCCCCAGCTAACCAAGGAGCCTACAGAACACTGGGGGGGGGG